>QAOC01032477.1:212850-263621 GCA_003255005.1 Begonia fuchsioides
CCAGAGACGAAGGTTTCTTCACCACACTTTTTACACCAGCTTCCATTTCTTCTTCCTCTTGCTCGGTTTCTAATTCGATGGAAACAGAGCCTGCATTACAGAAATATTTCCAATATGCAAGAGATCAGTCGATGCAGAGTTGAAAGACTGCAAATGAAATACTTGACGAAGAACTCACCGTCCTTCCTTCCAAATGCATTTTTACACCCTTCACATCTACAACTAAGCGAACATCCAACACCACCCTTTACGGAAAAAAACACCAAATCCGATCAGATTTCGCATGAGATTATATGCATATAAAGTATACTCATGGATAAAACCTGATAGCACTCGCAGTATTTCTTCAGACAACTTGATTTTTTGCAGTTGCATCCTCTTTTATGCCGAGCAGAAGAAGGGGTTTTGCTGGATTCATCCTGCAAAATGACAAACTAGTAAATATAAAATTGAGTTCCTTCATAAAAAAAAATTTAGGTAAGAAAATGCTTACCCCTGGCTCAGGCACGGATTCTGAGTTTCTAATCACTTTAGGAGCAAATGCAAGTGGATTGCGAGACTCGATCTGTTTCCGAGTTGCAAGAACAGTATCTTCGTGGATTGGTTTATTAAAACATTCTTGACAAGAACATGCTTCGATGCAGTATACACCAGCAGCAAAGCATTCGCAGTAACTGCATGAGGTTAATTAATCAAATTCATACCCGTTTTACCTCATGATAATGAAAGGGTTTACCAAATGACAGTAAAATGAATAGTTGAGTTTAATCAAACAAAAAAAAAACATGAACTCACAGTTTCAAACACTTGGACTTCTTACAATTACAGCGTTTGCATGCCTCACTTTCTCCAGATTGTTCCTTGCGCCTGCAAATTAGTCAATCAATTACAAAAAAAAAAACAAATTGAATCTTCAAACTTTGAATTCATATTTAAAATAAAAATAGTGAACTAGAAATGTGGCATACCTCTTCTTTTTGGGGCTATTTTGATTGAAATCTTCATCTAGTACATAAGCTGATGGATAAGAAGCATCTTCGTCCATCTGAACCTCATTTTCAGAAGGATCTGCTCCATCTCTTTCTGAAACAGCTGAACCCAAGAGAGGTTCATCTTCAGCCGTAGATGAAGGATTTAGTGCAGTGGAGCTGGGCAAACTTAGTTGTCTTCCGTACAATAAGTTTTTATGATTGACATCTTGGTATTGGTTTGAACTTGTTGCAAGAGCATTCAAGTGCAAACCTATTCCATTCAAAACCTGTGATGAACTTCCAGCAGATTTACAACGGACCAGCTGCTTATTGTTGGAGACGTAGCTATCATCATGATGTGACATCATGGAACAACTTGATCCTTCGGCCAAGTTCTTTGGCAGATTACCAACTGTCTCAAAATCTAAACAACGTCTCCGCAAACCCCGGTGCAAATTAGACATTGGCTACAACCAAAGAGGAAGCAGCAAATTTATCTCCAATAATGTCACCAAAAGGTGAAAGTGGATCCAATCGATGTGTTATTGAGAATGTCTTAAACAAAATATGATTGATATATGTGACATTGAAAAGAGAGATTACAGCTCTAGCAAACATACCATATAAAAATAAAATGCATTGGATAATTAGTATTACGAACCCAACACCATCAAAGCCAAATAAACCACAGAAATACAACCTAGCATCAGTCTATTCACTTTTCAAAAACAAAAAAAAAATAGTAACAATCAACTGTTCAATTAGTCGAGGTACAGAACATAATATATGATAGCAACAAAAGTTAATATTCGTATGCATTTTTCAGAAGGTGGTCAATCATGTTTCAAGTGTGAACCAATTGTAATAACTCAATATGTGTACTTCGGAGGGGAGTTTCACTAAAAAAGCTGTACAAAGAGCACTCCATACATACCTCAAGGTAAATTTGATCAAAGTCCAATCCTTGGTGCTCATCCATCTCACAAGCTCCGGCATTGTGAGAAGGTTCTTCTGCTTCATGCTGTGCACAAGAATCAACAGAAAGAATAGTTTGCATCATTTGCATATTGTTGCTCCCCACTTGGACCGATATAGTAGAAGAAGAAAAGTCTGCTAAAGGCTCTAATGGTTTCTGTATAAGCCTTATGGCCTCCGATCCATTAGGAGAAGCGAAAATGAACAGGTCTGCACCATCAGTGATCAAACTTTCCCACTCATATCCTATACCTTCTTTCCTATGCTCAGCTGAACCATTTTCTGGGCTTTTTTTAGAACTAGAGACAATAAAATCTGAAGTATCCCCAAAGCCCAACAGACCATCTACTTGAATTACAGCTTGATGGTTATTCAAGTTCTGAGATTCTCCATTTGACTTGGCATGGTCATATGGAGGCTCGATGGATAAAGTACTCATTGAAACCCCTGAATGGAAGTTTTCGGGGCAATCAGTTGAATTATTACAGAGTTCAACTCCCTCATTAGCTTTGTCAGAAGGAAGCTCAGGCTGTGATGGATCTGAATAGTTATTATGCCTGAATTTTTTTTTAAACAAAAAGGCATCATCAAATATTCAACATGAAATGCAAATTAATCCTTCCAGCAAAGTACCCAGATTAAAAGTTACCTTCGCAGGAATATGGATTCCTTGTTAGAACTAACATGTGGTGATGTGAAAATCGACGGGAGAGCTGCAAAACTTATAGGGTTGAAACTCTGGGTAATGTGAGTAGACTTAACAGGCTTTATAGGAGAAAGACTATTGATATAATTGAAGACCGGGGAATCCTGCGTTCATAGAGGAAGAATCTCGTCAAGAACTGGAGAAAGAAAAAGCATAAACAAAATAAATCCTTGACGTAGAACAAAGATGCAGCCCATAGTCACTGAAAGAGTACAAAAATCACTCATGCAGAAGAATCATCGGTGGAGAGAAGGCAGTCAAATCTCGTAGGTCAGAATAGTAGAAATTCACCACAGGTAACTTAAGTACATTAGTTATAGAAAGATCTGTAGAAAATAAGAATACTCAAATCGAATAATTCCATAACCAAGGAAAATAAAAACAGGAAATTGAAGTATTCAGTTGGTATTTACATATACTGTTGGACTCCACTCGGAGAGGAGATTTTAAAAGCCAAATCGTTCAAGAAATTTGAACTTGTCTCATAACCAAGGAAAATGTAGATCGAAAACACCAGAGGTCAAGTCAAGCATATGCAGTGACAAATGCAACTACGACGAACGAATGGACCAACAAGCAAAAGTTATTGCAGCAATGGAGGAGAATCAAAACGGAGAGAAAAGTCCCAAATGCAGAAAACGTTGAAGCGGTAAGTCAATTAAATCACTGAAGAGAAGAAAAAGAAAGGAGAAAGGATTCCCCAAGCATTACCTCAAATTTAGAGGCAGATGTAGACCCGATCTGGTTCCTTTCCGGTGTGTCCATTCCTCCCGCCAGAGCTTCTCCGGCCTCAGCTGTGCTCGACTAGACAACAAAACCCATCACTGCAACCACTGTCTTTTCGCTTCCTCCGGAAATGGGGTGTTGCAGATGAGATTCAAGAAGAAGCGGGAAAGCAAGAAGAGTAGATTTTCTCGTGGGGATAGCCCCGACCCCACCACCAAAGCCTCACCTCCACCGTAATCAGTATTTTATTATCAGATCACCGAAATCATAACCAAAGTAACGCATTTGATCCTCTTTTACTGCGTCTCGATTTTCTGGTTTCTGGGTTTTATCTTTATCCTTTCATTTCTCCCACTCTCTCTCTCCTCATTATCTTCTATTTAGTGCCAACTGCCATAGCTTTAAGCTCTTACAGGCGTTATATTAACCCCATTACTTCCCTACCATTGATTCCACATTCTTCAAGCCTTAATTTTTTCCGTATTCCCCTAATTTTTTCTCTTAATACCATATTCATTTCTACAACTTTATTCCCCATTAAAGAGGATTATGAGAAGCAGACATTATACACATCATAATTTGTTCTCGTGTGTACATACATATAGTATAGTATGATTTATCTAAACTAGCTATTGCTTGAATTAATGAGGTGGTCACTCATTCAATCAAGGACCCCATGGCCCTCTCGTGATGCCTATTTATTATGTAATCCTCTCTCATTTAAATAGTTTAGCATATGAGCTGGGATCGTAACACCCATTAATGACATATCAGTCTCGTAGATGAAGAATTATAAAGCGAAGCAGCCTACTGATAATAATTGCAGCAAAGAACAGCCGTGGCGCCTTAGGATTTAAAAAAAGGGCTGCTTTTATTATCCGCTGCAACCGAGATGCATGGCAAGCGATGAACGCTTCATCGCATGATTAAATCACACGTTGATGGTGTCATCGTAGTGCCGACAAACATGCGTATAACTTCACTTTTTGACTGCTACGATTAGACCTGTGAGAGTGAAGACCAAGAAGAAATGCTTCCAAAAGCAAAAGGGTAGACTTTAATAATACAATACGACCAAGGCATTGCGTTACTTTCGCATAAAATAGTGGACAAAGGGTTGAGTTTGGATTCTAGGTCTTGGCTCGACGCTGTTGCTTTGGATTTTTGTTTTGTTTTGTTTTCCCGGCTGCCAAACATGTTCTCCGACGACCCTTTTGTTTTCAGGGTTGGAAGCAGATTCTGTCCAACCACCCCCCGTTGTCCACTCCAACTCCCGAGACCTTGGTTCGACTCTCTCTGTCGTTTTGTGGAGTTTCACGTTATTCACCGAATCAGACACCTGTCGTTTGACTTTGCTCTTTATTCTTCTTTGCTTTTCTTCTTTCCCATGCTTGAGTCATTATACACATTATTCTTTGCTTGTCTACGAAACCTTCTTCTTCTTGTTCTGATTTGGTTTCAAATGTTTTCCCTTTTTTTTTTGGCTGGGCGTCTAAAAGCTGTTTAAAAGCTTTTGTTTTGCTGTAAAATTTCAAAGTATTGTAAAAGTTAAGGGGGTAAAAACTGTTGGCTATGGAATTTTGAAACTATTATAAAAAACAAACCATAGAGGTTTTTGATTGGCCAATTGAACCGCTCTGGACGAGTGTCGTTCTGAAAAGGCACAACATCTTGTGTGTTATGAACGAGCATAATTAGTTCTAATTTTAATAAAATACAGTTGCTATTTAATAAATCACAAATAGTTCTAACTTTAATACAAATAAAAATAAAAGCTGTCAAAAAATCTTTTGCTTTGACGAGTAAAATTTTAAAAGAGTAAATATCAATTTACCACTAGAAATATAAAGTACTTGTGACACATATCTCGAACATTAAAAGTCATTGATTTGACACCTTAACTTTAATATAATTTTAACAAACACTATGTGATTATGTTAAAATGACAATGTTCGTACATTCGATTAATAATTTTATGTCTATTTTAACAACGGGTAAATAAATAAATAAAACTATAATAATATAGTGATATTTTTATTAACTCTATTTACTTAATAAATAACAAAAATTTCACCAACTTATTATCTTTTTTATTATCATTCATTAATGAAATGCGTTAATTAAGTTGACGAACATCGTTAAAATAAATAAAAAAACATATTGGCTGGATGTTCGTTAAAATTATAATAAAATTCAAAGTGTCGATTGAAAATTTTTAAAGTTTGAGATATCTGCTACAATTATGATTAATTTTGAGAAACCCTGGGAAAATGAATTGATCAATAATAATAGTCTCATTGCATTATCATTCATGGGGTATATGTACAAGAGTTTATTATCAATTAATGAAATACATTAACTAAGTTGATGAACATCCTTAAATAAATAAAAAAGACATGATGACTAGAGGTTCGTTAAAATTATGGTAAATTTCAAAACATCGATCAATGATTTTTAAAATTTTAAAAATCCGTTACAACTATATTTTAGTTTTGAGAAACCTTGAGGAAATTGATTGATCAATAATGACAGTCTCATTTACATCACATCATCCATGCGAGTATGTCGAGAAGAGTTTATAATCAATCAGCTATGTATATGTGTCACAACATAAATGGTTACCCATTAACCAATTCTAACCACTCCAATTGTGTGAAGAATATCCTTAATAAACCACCACCACAACCCCTCCCCCTCTCAAGCTCAATGGGATAACAATTCGAGCTTGGTGCGAAAAACTTGAAAAAGCATTCCGCCAATGAGTGTAGCTCTCAAGCAGAACTTAGAAGTTGATTAAGCTTGTCGGTGAGTCTTCAATAATTTGGACTCAAAATAAATCTTCACGCGTATAATTAAAATTAAAATCGTAAAATTTGATCGTACTATGTTTTAAGCGAGCATGATTTTTTTCAAACTAAGAAGAGAAAAAAAGAATGAAAATTAATTGCAAAAAGTAAGAACATAATAATAAAAATAAAGAAAATAGATTGTATTTTTTTTCTTTTGTTTTTGCCACGAATGTGTCGTCTAGTTTTTCATTTTTTTTCTCCATTCTCTCAGTTTTTTTTCCCATGTAATGGATGTTTTTTTTTTGTGTTGCTTCAACACTCAAAATGCATTTCCATGGCCACGATTGAAAGAGCATTGAAGCAGTACGTGCCATATAAGCAATACTAAAAAAAGATGGTGTGGATAGTCAAAATAGGAGAATTCTCAACAGAGGTCGCGAGTAGTTGCCGCACAAAGACATAGGGAACAACAGGAGAGTGGTGATGCCGAGATAATGGAAGACAAAAAATGAAAGAGAAATTGTAAGAAATTAGTGGTGAAGTTCTCTCCTTATTTACATGAAGGGGATGTTATCGCGCAGAGAGAAATCCCTCTTTGGACGATGAAGGTGATGCTATCACACAATATGCGCAGCACAAAATAAAAAAAAATGTATTCCTCGTCGTGCTGAAGTGGCTCCTTCTGCGGAGGAGATTGACAAGTGTGAAAGAAAAGTAAGTTTTCAGTGGAATGGTTTTTTTGATGAAGCATAGATTGACTTGTGGGCGACGGTGACGAAACTAGAGATTCTTTCCCGTTGGTGGTGATTTTGGTGAGACTTTGGAAACAAAATTGGATAGCAAAGATGGGGCAAAGACTATTTACTTCCATGTGGACTTGCACTGAAGAAGGTTGTGAAATTCCTAAGAGAAAGATTGCGAGTAGATGATGGATTTTGGAAAAAAATGTCAGGAAGGCTGAAGAGATTCGATACCATGATACGTCTTGGTGAAGTATACAATGCTTGTTTGAAATTTATCGTATAAGCGTTTGAGACAAAATCGATGAAGAATATCTAGCAACTTGGCTTGAACTGAATTAGTCAAGCCTAAATGAGGAGAATTTTTTATTATTATTAAAACTTGTATAATTACAAATGCTTTATAAACAATACATTTTATCCGTATGATATTACAATTCATCCATAACCATGATTACTATCGATATCCATGTTCAGCTACGGGAGAAACTAATTCTAAGAATCTCCACATCGTGACTCTATTACTGCAACTACAATAAGATATCTTCATCATTAGAGTCAATTCCTACTACCTTTAATATTCATGTCCACATTGATACTTTCAAATTCGCAAACGACTCTATAACCTGTGCTATACAATGATCGGATGCGAAATGGCCGAATACAGGGATTTGCAGTAAAATGTAGTTCCTTTCACGTAAAAATGGATGCTTGAGCTGATGATCCACACTCTCACCCTTAGACCATGAAGATGGCTGGAGAAATGTGGTAAGGATAAATTGTCTTAGCTCGCAAAGACAATCAACTCCGGTTGTCTCTCGGTGGCCGGAATATGGGTTCCAGAGACCGAGTCTTTGGAGAAAAAACTCCAAATGGGGAGATTCAAAATTTGAAAAGAAAAACCTTCTAAATTCAAATATGAGATTACAAGCTAGGATGGGGGGGATTTAATAAGCCATTCACGAAATCCTAGCCCTCAAAGGTAAGTAAAAATGTGCCAAATCGGATGGCTCACAAGCTTTCCCGCTTTGGCCCATTACGCAAAAGGAAAGATGGTGAAGCCTTTGTTTTCTTCCAAAGAATAGCTTCAGCCATGTGAGCAACTGTATTTCTCATTTTTCTTTGACTGCAAACCCTATCTTACTTTTCAATTTGGACTTGGGCCGAATTGGTGGCAAAGAAGTTGAGAAGTCCAAGTCGGAGAGCTTGCTTGCATTGAGTTCTCGGTAATTTCTGTAGCTGACTAAGCAAACGGCATTTGATTTTAACGTTCCACCCTTCTTTGGAAAACTTGAGAAAATAGCTACCTTTCTTTGGAAGACGTAATTTTGATTTAAGGCCGAAAAGATCTTCCAAAAGGCCCAAACAACTTTGGAGGTCCAACTGAGCCGAATCCAAAACGTGGTCCCCATTCTTGGTTGCTTTGACAACTAGCATATGGTTCTTTTTCCACCAAAAGGCAGCCAAGTTGGCACCTAAATGGGCCTTAGATGGCCATGCACAAAAGTTCAAATATAAATCTAAAGCTTGTTTGCAAAAATTAAACCTAAAGCTAAGTGTTACATCTTGTATTTCAAAGGGAACATGCTCCCTCCATCATGGACCAATTGGGTCATGTCTTGACATCAAAATTGAATGGATTTGGCTTTTCTTTGTCTTGCAAGGTAGGTTCCAATATATTGATTACTTGTATTGCCTCCCTTGCAAAAGGAATAAACTTGTTAGAAAATACCCGAGCCCGAGCTCGGGTGGTGGCCTCTCTCGGATTGGCGATGGATGGTTCAACTCGTGGCATGTCAGGTGACGCCTCTAAGAAATAAGAGTCAAGTTATAAAGGTCAGATTGACACCCGTAAGCTCAATCAAATGAAGGATCTTCAAGGAGGTACCTTGAAGCGCGGACGTAGGCAGTTGTTGGCCTAACCGCGATAACATATCGGTGTCAAAATCTCTCTCTCTCAACTCTTTATTTTTCTTGATTGTGCTTGCCTTTTTTAATCGATAAACAATTCACATAGTTATTATAGTTAAGTCATTGAACTTACAAAAATTGTAATTAACCTAATTCACCCCCCCCCCCTCACTTAGGTTAAAACCAGTCCTACAATTGGTATCAGAGCAGGTTAGATAAGAATTAATCGTAATTTATCATCTTGAATTGAATTACTTTACAATGGCTTTTAATATGAACACGTCGCACACTGAGGATCAATCAATCACAAGACCCCCTATTTTTATAATCCCGAGCTTCATCACCTACATCATAAAGCTTAATTAATGAGCTTAAGGCTCAGTAAGAAATCATATCACCTACATGCCTAAAATGCTCATGTCACGTTTAAACCCATGCTTTATTTTGTTCTTTATCTTGATTCTTAACTTGATACTTGATCCTCATTCTTGACATAATAAACAGGCACACGTAAGGGAGAGAATGACACCATCTGGCCTTCCTCACGGGCAGCTCACAGAGCACCATCTGGCCCGCTCGGAAAGGCAGCCAATTCAACTCCACCCCCGAGTTTTCTTAATCTTGATCTTTACTAGCTTGACATTTTTCATGCATCGTATGAGAGAATTCTTGGGATAGGGTATTAGCACCATCTGGCCTCCCTCGAGACAGTTCTCCCCATATCCTATTCTCAACATACGGTTGAGCGACGTTTTGAAATCATGCATGATAAAATACTTCCGTAATTTTTAAAACATGATGCATGAATATGAATGCTTGCATAATTTAATTACTTATCACAAAAATACATACTTGTGAACATTATCAGTCAAGAACTTAAAAACTTAATGCACAAACATCTCCAAAATAATTAAAAGTTTACTTTTATCGTTCATTTCGTGCTTTACGTATTTAGGCGTTACGTATAAAATACAAATAAAATTCAATGTCACACATCACCAATCAATCCCTCAACACAGGGCCGGTGCACGGTGTGATGCACCCCAAAACAGTAATAATACGTAATCATAATATCTTATTAATCATACTTAATATATCTAAACTAAGCATACAATTCTTAACACACCCTTTATGATGTAGGTCCCGAAGGACAAAAACACAAGCAATGAATTCTTACCTCGTTTCCAAACTAAACTCCTATTCACTTTCCTTAATTTCCTTGATTTTTTTTAAGAACACCAAAGCTCCAATTTTCTCTCAAGCTACGAGAGAGTATTTGGAAAGGAAAATTCTCTGCAAAAAGGATAATTCAGGAAAGGAAACTCGCTCTATGGCTTTTTGGAGCTTGAATGGCCGAATGAAACTTGAAGGGCCAAGGCTGCATAATGATGACTTTTTTTTAAAACAATTTCACGTGTGGAAGATGAAAGGTTTTCGGATAACTTCAAAGAGCGGTCGACACATTATACAATGTGTGGACCGGTCACTGTTTATAGGTCGACCCAACAATATAACTTGTGTCGACCCATTTAAATTGACTGTGTCGACCCTAGAAAAGACATTGTGTCGACACAAAAGTCAGTGTGTCGACCCTAGAAAAGACATTGTGTCGACCCAACCTACATGTGTCGACCCCAGATTTTTCCAGAGACGAATCCTATCGACTGCACAAAATTTATGACCCACCCTACATGTGTCGACCCTAGATTTTTCCAGAGACGAATCCTTTAGAGTTATGTCGACCGCACAAAAATTTATGTCGACCCAACTGACCATAAGCTTCCAACGATTATATTTTCATCAACTAATTCACTTAATTTCATTAAGAGGAGTTAAACTCGTTTAAAGAATTTATCTCCTTGAAAATCAACTAATCTTATCGGTCACATAGGTTAACTTCGTTCATCATTCAACATTGATAAAACTTAAGGTATGTGGAAAAAGTTGGGTGTTACAGGAGGTCTCCCTTGGGAAGAATATATGGTATCTCGACAGTAGATGCTCGAGACATATGAAGAGAGACCCCTCAAAGTTCACCTACATCAAACAAAAGAAGAGAAATGTCACATTTGGAGGGAATAAAAAGGGAAGATAATTGAGATTAGAATCATAGGTAACTATTCCTCCCCTATCTTTGAAAACGCATTATTAGTTGACGGCTTAAAACATAATCTTCTAAGTATTAGTCAACTATGTGATAAAGGATATAGAGTAATTTTTGAATCTAAAACATACACGATTGATGATAGCTCTAGTGGTAAAATTTTGTTCATAGGCTATAGAATTAAAAATGTTTTTGATATGGATAATGTTGCATGTTTTGATGAAAAATGTTTTAGTGAGAATTCCTCTATTGGGTCATGGCATAGGAGATTAGGTCATGTTAGTATGGATACCTTAGCTAGGATCTCAAAGAAAAATCTAGTTAGGGGCCTTCCAAAAATATCATTTGAGAAGGATAAATCTTGTGATGCATGTCAAATGGGGAAGCAAACAAAGAGTTCATTTGCCTCAAAATATGTTGTGTCTTCTTCTAAACCTCTTCAACTCATTCACATGGATCTCTTCGGTCCTTCCAAAGTAGCAAGTCTAGGTGGTAAACATTATGCCTTTGTGATTGTTAATGATTTCTCAAGATTCCCTTGAGTATTCTTTCTTAGATCTAAGGATAAGACATTTGAGACTTTCCATCCTTTAGGAAGAGAGTTCAAAACTAAAAGAATATCTCCACTGTAGCTATTCTTATGCCTTAAGAATGATATCAATCACAACTTCTCCTCTCCTATGACTCCTCAACAAAATTGAGTTTTTGAGAGGAAGAATATGTCTTTGCAAGAACTTGCTAGAACTATGCTTAATGAAAATGCTCTTCCTAAGTATTTTTGGGCGGAAGCTGTCGCCACGGCATGTTATGTAATTAACCGTGTATCAATTCGCCCAATCTTAGAAAAGAACCCTTATGAGCTTTGGTCGGGCAAAACTCCAAGTGTCAAATATTTTAGGCTCTTTGGATGCAAATGCTATAGTCTAAATACCAAGGACAATCTAGGAAAATTTGACTAAAAAAATGACTTTGGAATTCTTCTAGGATATTCATTGTCAAGCAAAACTTATAGGGTGTTCAACAAGAGAACTCTAGTAGTTGAAGAATCAATGCATGTCACTTTTGATGAATCACCTTCCTCATTAAGTAATATGGAAAAAAGTGATGAGCTCGTAAAAGATCTAGATTCTTTAACTCTAGAAGAAAATGAGATAGACTCACATAAAGTTTCTCCCTACGAAAATTCTCCAAACTCTCTAGAATTGGAGCCGAGTAGCAATACTAATAGAGATCTTCATAGAGAGTAGAAATATTCAAAAAGTCATCTATTAGAAGATGTGGTAGGTGATTCCTCATTAGGTGTTAAAACTAGAGTCTCTCTTAGGAATCTATATGCTAATGTGACATTCATCTCTCAATTAGAGCCTAAGAAATTCGATGAGGCCATAATAGATGAAAATTGCATAATGGCCATGCAAGAGGAAGTTAATCAATTTGAGAGAAACCAAGTATGAGAGTTAGTTCCTAGACCTAATGATCGCACCATCATTGGAACTAAATGGGTGTTCAAGAATAAATTAGAAGAACATGGTGTAGTCATTAGAAACAAAGCAAGATTAGTAATAAAAGGTTATAATCAAGAAGAATGTATAGATTTTGAGAAGACTTTTGCACCGGTAGCCCGAATGGAACCGATTCGCATGCTTCTTGCCTATGCCTGCCAAAAAGACTTGACTCTATTTCAAATGGACGTTAAGAGTGTCTTCCTAAATGAATATATTATGGAAGAAGTCTATGTAGAACAACCTATAGGTTTTGAAGCCTTTGATAAGTCAGACCATGTTTATAAACTTCATAAAGCTCTCTATGGTCTTAAGCAATCTCCTCGTGCTTGGTACGATAGGTTGAAGAACTTTCTCTTGGATAGAGAGTTCAAAATGAGAAAAATTGATTCAACTGTCTTCACTAAGCATGTTGGTGACGACTTGCTCTTTGTTCAAATTTATGTGGCAATATTATCTTTGGAGCTTCCAACAAAAAAACTTTGTGAAAGCTTTACTTCTCTCATACAAGATGAATTTGAAATGAGCATGATGAGAGAGCTTAAATTCTTCTTAGAACTTCAAATTAGACAATCTTTAAACGGAACTTTCATTTGCCAAGAGAATTTTTCAAAAAATTGCTCAAGAGATTCGGTATGGACTCTTGCAAATCTTCTAGGACACCAATGAGTACCACAACCAAAATAGATAAGGATGAAGGTGGAAAAGATGTGGATATTAAGAGATTTTGTGGCATGATCGGTTCATTGTTATATCTAACCGGTAATAGACCCGATATTCTTTTTAGTGTTTGCCTTTTGTGCTAGATTCCAAGCCTCTCTAAAGAATCTCACTTGAATACCGTTAAAAGAATTTTCAAATACTTAAGTGGAACACTTGATTTAGGATTATGGTATCCCAAAGGTACTTCCTTTGATTTAATTGGATATACAAATTCAGATTATGTCGGGAGCCTTGTGGATAGGAAAAGCACTAATGGCACATGTCAATTCTTAAGAGAATCTTTAGTATCATGATTTTCTAAGAAATAAAACTTCATGGCACTCTCAATCGGCAAAAACGAGTATATTGTGGTCAGTAGTTGTTGTGCACAAATGCTTTGGATGAAGCACACCTTAGAAGACTCTAACCTTACATTTTCTAAGATTCCAATAAGGTGTGACTACACTAGTGCAATAAACATCACAAAAAAACCTATCTTACATTCTAGAACTAAGCATATAGTAATTAGATATCATTTTATCAAAGATCACGTCCAAAAATAGGATGTTGTCTTAGAATTTGTCAACTCTTGCGATCAATTGGCAGACATATTTACTAAGCCTCTAGATGAGAAGACCTTCTATGGAATTAGAGTTCGGTTGAGGATAATTCGAATTGATGGTGCTTAGATGCATCATTTTCTTTCTGTTGTTTCCTATGACAGCGGTCGACAAGTGCGTATGTCGACCGGACCTTCGAATCTGTCAGAAAGCGGTCGACATAAACTTGGGTACGTCGACCTGTCCCTCGAATCTGCTTTAGATCGGTCGACATCACCAATGATCGGTCGACCGATGTCCATTTTAATCGCAAAATTTAAAACCCTTTCCGCACACATTTTCATTCTTCGGCACTTCTCTCTCGCGCGAAAACACTCTAGCGACCTACGATTCTTCCATTCACTCTCAGGCGTTTCACTCTTCCTCTCTATTTCTCTCTTCTTCACTCCTTATGGCTTCAACTTCTTAACCTCCAACTAAGAGGAAGCGAACGACTACATCAAAATCCGATAACCCTCCTCCTCCTCCTTTGGCAATTGACAAACACTTATTCTGAAATGAGTCAGCTCAAGATAGGTACTTCCAATACTTTCAATCAAAACCACTTATCTTGAGTAGAGTTTTTCCATCCCATTGTTTTTCGGGCATTGATATTTCCGAATTTACTGATTATTTGAGATTGACCACACTTTTTACCCTTAGGAAACAGTATAATGAAGAGGCAATTCAGTTATTTTATGCCAATTTGCATTCAACTCCACATCATTTTACCTTAAAGAGTTTTGTGTATGACAAACCAATCAAGATCACTGTTTCATTTTTTAATTCCTTGTTAAATTGTCAAATTAACGAGCTCACCGATCAATACTATGAGCAAGGGAAGGAGCCCTCATTGGTTCGGTGCTCAGATTACCAGAATTGTTTGAGATTGGTTGCTAGAGATCTCAAAAATGTGCCTTACAAACCGAAAGCAAGTGACCTCAGCATCACGACACGACTAGTTTACTATATCACCTCCTACAACCTTCTGCTTAAGGACGGGCATCGAGATCACATTAGCCTCATGGAGCTCTACGTCCTCTACATGTTCTTTCACCAGGCGTCGCTTCAATGTTGATTTCATAATCATGAGGCGTATGATGGATGTTTTGGATGTGGCATCTAAGTCTTTACCCTTCAATCTCCTGCTGATGGAGATTTTCTCAAAGCAAGGTGTTGAGTTTCCTTCCCCAATGTCTTTTATCGAGGTTAGGAACCTTGATATCTATTCCAACTCTACTCTTGCACGTTTGGGCTTAGCCCAAGATGATGATGGGGTTTGGCACTACAAGAAAACCGTGTCACCTCGACCTACTACCCATTCTACTTCGTGTGATCCTCCTTTGACTGCCGATGAGATTCACATTCCTCCTAAGCATCAGACCACTCGCGGACAGCATCGCTCTTCCACCTTTATAGATGAGCGCTTTGATATGCTCACTGGTCTTATCTCCAACCTTGCATCCTCTGTTGAGTCTCTCCGTAGGAAATTTAACGGTCTTAAGAGACAAATTGATGCTTGGGATGAGTACTTCGAGTAGGAAGAAGATTATGAAGAGCTAGAGGCAGCGCGTTCGAGATCTCCAGTTCAGTCCACTCTAGCTTCGGTCATCAAATCAACTCCCACACCTACTGTTAAGCCATTTGTCACACCGGCTCGTAATCCTGACACGGTGCCTGTATCCACTCTCGGTACGGTGTTGATCTCATCTCAGGCGGGCACCGTGGTCCTAGATTCTCCATCCTCTGTGACTATAGCTTCTCCAACTATGGATCTAGCTGGGTCACCTCTTGTAGGATCTTCATGGGAGTACTTTTGGATTTGTTAGATATTTTGTGATATTTCTCCTTAGATAAAGAAAACATTCTAATTATCACTTTTTTTTCCTAGATGCTTTATCTCTTTGTGGATGATTTAACATTTTTTTATAATGCCAATGGGGGAGATATGATGCATTATTCTATGTCTTAGTCAAGATTGAATGATTGAGAAAAGTCATGATTCAATGATTGAATGATTGATAAATGTTATGATCGTATGATTTATGAAATGTTATGCTTGAACAATTTTATGCCTTAGTTGGGGGAGCATGCATATTCTATGGGGGAGCACTTAAAACTTTTGTGAAAATAGTCAATTTATCAATTTTGTAAAAATAGTTAATTTATCTTTCAATTGGATTGTCATCATAAAAAAGGAGAAGATTGTTGGCTTTAAAGGTGTTCAAAGTAATCAACTATTTTTTATGATAATTATCGTTTAGGTGTATTAATGATTAACTATGAATGAAAGCTTAATTCAATTATGTTGTAATGTATCTCATAGAATCTCTCATGTGTAATACCCTTATCGAATGGTACAATTAATGTCTAACAAGTTGGTCGAGTGTTGCAAAATTTCGTCAACTTTTCACAGGATATGTCGACCGATGATCACTTGTGTCGACCGCCAAAATTCTAGAGACAAATCGTATGTCGACCGTTTACACATTATGTCGACCGCTACAATTCCAGAGACGGATTGTGTGTCGACCGCTTCCATCTTATGTAAACTGCTCTATGGTCAGAGGCGTGTTGAATGTCAACCGATGATCACTTGTTGCGACCGCCGAAGTTCCAGAGACGAAACTTATGTCGACCGCTAAAGACTTATGTCGACCGCCGAAGTTCAAGAGACGAAACTTATGTCGACCGCGAAAGACTTATATCGACCGTCGAAGTTTCAGAGATGGACCTTATGTCGACCGCTCAAGACTTATGTCGACCAATGCAAAGTTCAAGAGATGGACTCTATGTCGACCGCAGCACCTTCAAAGGCTAATCAACTATATTTATGTCGACCGCTCCACGAATATGTCGACCGCTCAAGGACAACGTCAAAGACAAAATTTCAACGGCTATTTCCTTATGAGTCTCAGAAAGAAGAGTCAAGTTGTAAAGGTTGGATTAACACCCGTAAGCCCAATCAAGTGAAGGATCTTCAAGGAGGTACCTTGAAGTACGAACGTAGGCAGTTGTTGCCCGAACCGCGATAACATGTCGGTGTCAAAATCTCTCTCTCTTAACTCTTTATTTTTGTTGACTGTGCTTGCCTTTTTGAATCGATAAATAATTCACATAGTTATTATAATCAAGTCGTTGAACTTACGAAAAAATATAATTAACCTAATTCACACCCCTCCCACTTAGGTTAAAACCGGTCCTACACACTTGTGTTAGTCGTCGAGATTTAGTTTTTTTCTGAATCTAATTCCATAGCTCTTCAAAGTTGTTTTCCCTTCCAATTTTTTTCTATTGGAGCTTCCCTCATTCCTTTTTATTGAGCCTCTTTCCAATGTGTTTTAAGTAATTGATGTCTAAGATCATTAACAGATGCATATCTTTTTTTGAGATAAAGCTCGCTCTCGACTGTTGTGGACAACCTTAAAACTTCGTTAGGATCATGCCCTAAGTTGTACGGCGAGTCACTGCTACATATTTGCACCGTCTAATGAAAATTGAATATCTTTTATTCACTATCGAATGCTAGAAGGTTGTCATAAATTTGTCAATCCTCTCGCATATGCACGTCATTGTATGTAGATTCATAATCTCTGTAGGTTGGTTCATATATCAAATCCATATTTGTTGCATTATCTTCTTCGAAAACATTCGTCGTCGTATATTGTCATCAGTTGCTCATACTACCAGCTATTTTTAAATATATAAAAATTTATATTCTATCACAATTTTACTAATTACTTTTGAAGATACGAGTTTCATGACCATATTTATATAATTACAACCAGGCACTACCGACAGCTTGACCCTCCAACGGTCATTACGAAGGATTTAAGATGTTTTTTTCGAATCTTAAATTTGAACTATTGAAAACTAGACATTAGGAGCATAGAAACACATAAGTCATATAATGGTTGTAGAGTCAACTTTTATCCTATAATTTATCATAAAAGATTTAAACTCATCAAAATTCAAAACAAGATACAAATATAAAATAAAATAAAATCATAATATCTATTTTCTTTAAACGTAACTAACTAAATAAAATATAAAATCAAAATTAAAGTATTAAGTTCACTAAGCATATATGTCCATTATAAAATATAAAATTAAGATGAACTAAATTTAATAAACTCGTAATAATTAATACTCATTACTAAAACATAAAAGTTAAGAAATCATCTAAATTTTGATGTTGATTTTCTCTTTTAGTTGATATAAACTCATAATATGTTATTTGTTGGGATATTATTTAGAATAATAAAAAACAAATAATAGTTAAGTGGTTCGGTTTAGTTTTTGTCTTTTTGAAGGATCCAAACCGAAAATATAACCAGTAACTTTCAATTTTTCATTTATCGAACCATAGTTTTGTATTTATCTTTATAAAAAACCGCACCCGTTTCACCCTTTTGTTTGTTTTTGTCACTTCTAATTTGGTTTTGATCACTCTTACCTTTTTACAAGAGGCTTCATGGGATACTTAATATTCAAATATCTAAAGGTAATTGCATGTGGTTAGATGGGAACACTCAGCCATAGACCTAGTAACCTGTGATGTGCACAAGACAGCAGCACACAAATCGCTCCAACAAGGCCTGGGGAACACCTTTGGACCGAGCGCTCAGCTGTTGTTAATAAATCATTTTTCTCCAATTGTCATTTCTAAAGTTGTCTTTTCTTATAATTGTAAACGGATACCTTTAGGAGTTTACAAATAGAAAGTGTTGTCCAATGTAAAAAATCATTAGAATTTGAATAAAAAGTTTGTTTTTCTGATTCTCGTCACCGGAACTTGCCCCGATATTTGCACTACTCTCCCCACTCTTTATCGTGAAGGTGTTATCACAGGTTTCAAATTGTACTAGGAAGTGAAATTCGCATATTAAGATCCTTGCCTGTCTCTTAAGATTAAGACATCGGAGAAGGTGAAATAGCAGACTCTTACTACTCACCGTACTTGATGCCCGCTGCCAAACTCACAACTCCATCATTTTGCAAACTTCTATACAACGTGTGCACATTTATCTTCCTGCAATTACGTGTGTAGCATCCAATGCATATTGCTAGCTGGTGACAGCAACAAGCCCACCAGCGTGCCCCTTTGCACCATGACTCGGATACCATCTATCACGCATAACCTTAGAGCTGTAGCCAATTAAGGCTTTGTCATTCAACCATTTTCCGCCATCAACTTGCACATAATAACCACCTGATATCCATCCGCGTGCAATTGGAGACTAAGTGTGGACATTATTATTCTTCGTTAATCGTGCACACGCACATATAAACTTAGTGTGCACGTTGTTTCAATTTAATTGGAACTTAACTCAGCCATGCTATTTACACAACTCTTGTGGCGCGTGAGATCTAATACCTTTGGGACAACAAAATGGAGGCTCTGAGGCTTTCCAAAGCAAATCAGCCTGCTACACATGAATTGACATAACATTTTAACATCAATACAAGATCAGCCGTGTAAGGGTATTGCAAATAGGAATTAAGTTCCATTCAATGAGCCATATGATATTAGTACACCAAAATGACTTGAAAGTATTGGTCCCTACAATATTGGAAGCTCAAAATCCCACAAACTTGATTGGGTAAACTGGCACCCTTGTATACATGGCTCCTGAGGTATTTCTTACTTTTCGAAACCTTATATTTCATCTGACAAAGCTTAATCAATGACGAAGGTTCAAACAGTTAATATTCTATGTAGGTTCGTGATAGTAAGCCTTACAATCAAAGGTGTGATGTGTATAGCTTCAGCATCAGTCTATGGGAAATTTATTGTTGTGGCATGCCTTATCTGTTGAGTATTAAACTCAATAAATAATAATAAAACCTATCAATTTTTATGTCATATTAGGCTGATTTTGGGAAGGCCAAATAGTCACCAAATTTACTGTATGACTTATGCGTTTCTATGCTCCTAATGTCTAGTTTTCAATGGTTCAAATTTAACGTCATTCTGAATACTGTGTAAGATATTATGATCATTTTAGTAATAAAATATCAGAAATCATTGTGAAAGTTTTAAAAATAAAGAGTGTAAGAGTTATTATTTATTTTATTTTATTTTTAATATAATTTATGTCACTTTTGCATTATATATAATGGTTGAACGAAATAAAAAGAAAGCAAGAATCTACAAATTGTTCTTTCTTCCATATTTTATTTTTTCTCTTATCTAAAAACTCGATTTTTCAAATTTTTATTTCTTTCAAATTGGTATCAGAGATATGTCGAACTATGAGAGCTTAATGTTGGGACAAATACTGATACCACGACTCACCAAGACAAATCACGAAAATTAGAGTATTCAAATGCCTATTTTGAGAATGTCGTATGTGCCGACAGATCAAAGAATTTAAAAGAAATATTCGGATGAACAACGCAAGAAGAAAAAAAAACAAGAAGTTTTGAAGGAGCCCTTACAAATAAAAATGATCGTCAATAATGACAAAATGTTGTATGCGCAATACAAACGAGGAAGAAGACGTGGTCGTTGAGGTCACGGTTCCTATCACAGAATATATTATGGTTGTGGAAATAAAAATGAAGAGAGATGACAAACGAGCCAACAAAATTGGCATGGAAGAGGTCGCGATCATGGAAGATGTGGTCGATCAAATCATCCAAATTTCTAATGTTATAATAGCAATAAATATGAACACTACGCAAATGATTGCTACTCCGAAAAAAAGGCGCAACAAAACGCGAATCTAGTCGCAGAAGATGAACAAAGATAATGGCCTTCACATGATGGCTCATGAAGACATCACTTCAAATAACGATATGGTGTGATACCTCTACACTGATACTAGGAATTATGTGTAGGCATAAACATGTGTCTTTTAGAGATGCATCAAAGGTCCAAGTCAAAGACCGACGAAAAATATGTTTTTCCAAAAAGATGAAAAAGAATGTACTATCGAGGATGTCTGCTATGTACCAGAATTGAAGAGTAATATTTTTAGCATGATGCAATTATTGGAGAAAGGGTGTTCGGTTTTCGTGAAAGACTGGATGTTGCACATGAAAGATAAACATGGCCGATTACTCTGCATGTAGAGATGACAAAAAAAATCAAATGCTTAAACTCAACTTAAGGATATTCAAGAGCTCTGTTTGTAAGTCAACTTGGAGGATAAAACAAGTTTATGACACTTACAGTACGCACATCAATATTAAAAAGAAAATCATTCATGAGCAATCGTACATTGATTTTATTAAGAAGTTTTGTAAAGATTATGTATGTGGCAATCAAGCAAAGACACATTTTTAATGTAAGAAAGAATGTAAGAATTATTATTTTATTTAATTTTATTTTTAATGTAATTTATGTCACTTTTATAGTATATATAGAGTGTGAATGAAATGAAAAGAAGATAAGAGTTCACAAATTATTCTATCTTCTATATTTTATACTTTCCCATTCTCTAGAAACTCGATTTTTCAAATTTTGACTTCTTTCACTATCCTCCCGAACTCAGCTTTGCTGATGTGTCATATGCAGTCATTCGACAGGTAAATTGACGTTTGAGCATAGTGGTAGTAACTTTGTAGTGAAGTTCCTGCTTCATGAATGGAAATCCTAGTCGTGTCAACAGAAGAGAGTAAATTGATCATTGAATATAATGAGCTCGTTGACTCCCTATTTCCCATGTCTTTGTTTGCAGAATCTTTGACCGGAAATCCCGACATGTTGTCCAAGTAGTATGGCAAATATCATGAAAAAAAAATGGTATGCGAATGCAGACAAGCGCCAGGAAATGGACGATGTTGTGGGAATGCTGGAAGCCATTGATACAAGTAAAGGCGGAGGAATGATTCGCGAAGATCAGATCATTGGCTGTTTATGTTTCGCTCCTGCACGCGGACCCTAATTTCCTTTATCAGTGAACTTGTGCAGGAAGCCATTTACAGGACAATTCTTGAAGACTATTGGAAGCCATGGGCTTGTACCGGAAGCCGACAGCAAGGATTCAATACCTAGCTGATGACATGGACTCCATAAATGAGATTTTGAACCGAAGTTCCACAGTCGATCTATTATATCTTCTGTATTGTATTTATTAGATTTGAAATAAAATTCTAATCTTCGGTAGTGGATTGATGATTCTTTATTCAAAAGAAAAGATGGAAAGTAATAAGAGAGACTACTATTACAAGAACTACAGATCCTTCCCGAGAATATTTGTAATACTTGGAAACTTCTTGAATCACTTTGTTGTTTAATGTTATGGATTCCGTGTTCTGTCAATTGATTACGTTTAAAGTGAACAAAGTAAATCAATTTAGATTATAGAACGTGTAGGAAAATTATAGATGAAAGAGAATAGTCAATGTGAAGCTCTAAGCACCGGTCGATCGATGGATAAAGACGGCCAACACCTTTTCCTCGTGGGTTCTCTGAAAAAAGAGCTACAATAGACACTTGTTGTTATCGGGTTCTCAGACAATAAAAGTTGCAATAAACAATTGTTGCTCTCGGGTTCTCTAAAAATTGAATCGATCGCATTTGTATAAAAAAGGTTTGTCATTGATAATGAACTATTTCGTCAAGTCGATGATAGAACTACTTAGTCGAGTGTATAATGATTTGTATATAAATAACTTTTCCTTAAGAATCTCTCAAGTATTATGAAAATGAGTGTTAATCGAGATTTCAAACGTGTTGTTCTTGAAGATACAAAATATCTCAAGTTCTCTTGAAGAAGTGAGTACTTGTAGATGTCTTTTTGACTTAGAATCTCAAACCCACGGGCAAAAGATAATCATGATTATGTGTATTTTTAGAATTCTAAGCATTAAGTTTATGTCACTGCACATTAAATTTATAGTTGAACTTTATGATGTAAGAATTGAAGAATATCAAATTAAAAAGGAGTAAAATAATTGAGCACGATCCATCTGCTACATTGAAATCGACATCCGAAAGTGATAATTATTACAAGTGTGTTTTTAGAATTCTAAATATTTTGTTTCATGTTTGAATGTGGAGTACTTTTGAAGACATGCCTATTTATGTTTTAGACGTCAATTTGAAACATTTTGGTTAATGAAAAGCAAATTGTTTGGGAAAGTATTTCAGAGCAATTTTGAAACTTCCAAGGTTTGGTTTAAAACAAAAGAGATTAGGTTGCAAAAGATTAAGTTTATTGTTACACGAAAGAATGTTTTATGAATAAAAATAACAAACCAAGACCTAGAAAAAAGGCTAGGGTTTTGGAGCAATACAATGTTTCACATTGCACTACTTTTCATGCCGAGCGCATGAACGGGAGAGAACATCAAAACAATAAAAAACGGTAACTTGTTTCATATTTGAATCCAATCATTTATGAATATGCTGCCTATTTACATTCCAACGGTGATTTCATTCCAAGCACAGGCAATTGCAGAGTCAAGGAAGATGGATTCAGTATTATACCTGGAGCTCTGACTTCTTCCATGAGCCGAATTGTAGATTCGCTGCAAATGTTGACAAGGAAGTGCAGGGGCTGACCATGTAATGTATCTGCTCTTTTAGTTAACGCTGTATTCTGCTGCCATGTTAGTTCAGCAGGGCTAAATGATCATATCTCAAACAATTCAATTACGTGTCTCCATAAATATACTACAAAAGTCGAACAGAATATTTCAAAGGTAAGGCCTGATGTGCTCGGATAGCGCAGGCCTCGAGCTTAATCTGGTTCGGGTTGACAACTTCCTTGCCCCTGGATTTTGCCACCCTATTCTTTCCAAAAACTCTTCTATTAATCTGAAAGTTCATCGAATATTAATGCAGCAAAAAAAACATTCTAAATTATTTCGACAAAAGGAGATGAGTCCTGGTGCACTTACAGGCTGCAAATGGCCTTCTGTGTCGATGCAAGATCACGGTCCGGGAATGATTCCTCCAGTCGGAAACTCAACCAAACATACAGATCCAACACCTTCATATTTTGTATAATCAAGCATAAACTCAGTCCGTCATCATAAACATGAGAACATTTTCTTTTAGATCAACTGATGCTAATTGGAAATATTCTGTTATTAGGTTCTTGTCTTGTAAGAAAATTTCAGCCACATCGAATCTATTTACCTTGTGAATAGATTCAAGCTCCTTCAAACCATCTTGTGTTTTTGGCACCTGAAGGGTACCAGGAGTAAATATCTCCAGTAGCCGAACAATGCCCTTTTTTGCATAAGTACGAGCAAACTGTAAATCAAGGGTTGCAACAGTTAACCTCATTAGATGAACAATAAAACAATAAAACCAAGAAATCTGTTTCTGATCCAACCTGGATAAAACCTTGAGATGTGATTTCATCATCCAACTCGACTGGACTGCAGGGTCAAGGAAAGAAAACAAAGAAGTATAGTGTTAAATTCGGCCAAATTCTTGAAAAAATGAAAGTACTCCAATCAAGTCCTGAGCTTGAGGTAACGGCCTGAAGTGCAGATGAAAAATATTAGTTTCTTCAACCATACCTGATGCAGAAAATATACTTTTCATGCAAACCAAGAGGAAACTCGTCAACAATAGCAGCAACTTTCTGACATCAATATAGAGAGATGACTATCAAGCTCGATAAACATAGTGAACTTTTCTGGTAAGTTCTTTACATATTTATATAAACAAACATACCAACATCTCCTCACAATCAGCGATGAAATAATTTGCAGACACTTTGGAGTTCTCAACAAAGTACTCCTGTCAAAAGGTTCACAGAAGAGAAAAAAAAAATAACCAAAATGAAGCAGAGGACAATGAAAAAATTCCCAATGTGAGATCAAAAATATTTAACGACTTATCACTCAGATACAGTAATTAGTTCTTATGAGTATTGTTTTTCTCTGAACTTTCAATGGAAAAGTGGTTAAGAAAAATAAAAAGTCATGTCACCAGACACAGAATGGCTCAAAAATTGCCTAATATGTCATATCATAATGCATCAGCCTGAAGATAACCTACCAGTATCTGATGCAGACCATTGTCTGGGTGCAAACGTGAATATAGAAACAAGAGCTCAAAGGTTGGAAATAATCCAGCACCCTGTAGTGTTATGTCAAGACCACTCAGAAAGGGGGAAAAATAGTATAATAACTAACACAGTCTACAACAGAATGACAAGCCTATTCGTGTAATGAAAGAACACAGAGATAGCCAAATTAAGTCTGTGCCAAGATAGTCAAAGCAGAAGCACCTCAATGGGAGGAGAAGATGATTTCAGGGCTGAATGAAGTAGAGGCAGATCCTCCCCAACCATGCAAGTTACTTGACCAACAGGAAACATAGATCCATATCTCCCAGCTCTGCCTGAAAAGCAATCCAAATACCCATCAAAAGGAAATTCCAGAGACTTCCTCCAAGGCAACATCTAACATAAAATATTTTTCGAAAATTGCAAATGACATAAAACAATTTATAGCATAGAACAGCTGTTTATATCATTTTTCAACCATCAGGATGAAAGCACCATTTTGAACATCAATTTTTTTTTACAACACCACATGGAACATCAATTTGTTTTCCATAGTCTAATGAGATACTAATGCAGACGACATATAAAAGTTCATCGCATCCAACAGCTATTTATATTATTTTCTATTTATAGATTTTCAACCATCAAGATGAAAGTAACATATGGACATCAATATGTTCGTCATACTCTTATAATGAGATACTAATGAAGTATCATCCAAAAATATATCGTCCACATTTAATTGGTGAAGACTATTTACCTTTTTCCATAGGGATGACACAACCGAAATGGGTTTGCACTTTTTTACTGCCTCTTTTTGGTGTATTTGTGACTACTTTTACAATGAAAGCTACAGGGGGATTCTTACAAACTCTTTACAACTTTTTGTCTTGCAGGGTATCATGCAGGAGAGACTGGTAAAGATACCAACATTAGTCAGTTGTGAAGATGCTAAGTCTCCCTTTTCTTTTTTTTCTTATCTATAACCTCTGTGCAGTGATTTTCGTGCATTCAAACCAAAATGGTATTCAATGTGCCAACCCTGACACTTCCCAGTAGTTCTTTCATCTGCCACATAATTTCCCAAGAATTTTTTTTACATGTGTAGCTGACATACAACGTTTAAGAAGAAAACTTCTTGTGAGCAACGACAAAAGAATCTATGATAAAATAGAGTCCCCAGGAATTTATCCCTACCAAAACAAGGGAAATGCAGCTGAATTGGAGGAAGAGCTTGATACTCAGCTAGTTTACGTGGGCCCTATTTTTCTTTATACCCATTCAAATGAGCTTCTTTTTCTTTTCTAATAGCTTTGTTCATTGCACAACTTCTTGTACATTTTCTTATTCTTTCTTTTAACAAATGTTTACTCCCAAAAAAGTATTTACACTCGTTGGGTTTTATTATGTGAAGGCAACAAAATGCTTAGCCCCAGAAACAAATCTTAATTTTCACTTTATTTGTCGTACCTGCAATCTGTTTGATCTCTGATACAGAAAGATCTCGCATCTCTGTACCATCAAACTTCTGCATAGTTGAAAATATGATCCTGGAGATATTTAGATTAAGACCCATCCCAATGGCATCACTGGCCACAAGAACATCAAACTGGCTAGTTTCATCATTAAACATTACAGCCTGCAGACTTAAGAACATACTAAATCAGTAAATTCTGGAATGTCAAGTATATGACGTCACCCAAAAAAATCAGTTAGCAGCAAGGAAGTCAAGCAGTGAAAATTAAATTATACATTAAAGGTTGAAAAAAAACTAAATCACCAGAAGAGTATCTGGAAGTAACTTTTCGCTAAATTGTGAGACAAATATAAAAATTTTAAACATACTCTGGGAAAGCTGATACCTGTCTTGTTCGAGTTTCAGGAGGCAGAGAACCGTAAACTACTGAGCATAAATGCTTTCCCACACCTTCAATTTTTTTCTAGCAAAGATAAGATGCAAAAACTTGAGCAAACATAGAAAGGCAATAAATCAGATAAGAAGAGAGACGGTCGTAAAATATAACAATCATATCTTAAAGTGAAAGATTATCGATGTGAATAATTACTAAGTATCTGACTTCATGACTAGTAGTCACTAGGCTCTTTTGGAAGCATATAAGGTGATTAAGAGAAATTATAAAGACTGACCTTGTACTTATAAATCTCGCGACGAGAAAAAGTTACAATGCAATCACCCGTTTTTATATTTGACCAGGATCCAAGAGGAACCTCCTGTGGAATTAGAGGTGAAAGTCTATCATAGTAATGAACCTGAAGCACAGGAAACAAATCAAAAGAAGTTTATCACTATGGAAAAAATGAAATACCCACATACTAGCATAAAAAGATCTATTACCTCAACATTATCACCAGTTACTTTTAGTATATCCTGAATGAGAGGTATGACAGCAGCATCTCCACAAAGGTGAAGTTCGTCAGCAGAAAGTCCGAGTAGGGCCCGTGTGAATGAGAAACCCCTATTCCTACATCCTAACATCTGCAATGGCGAAGCAGAGAATAAAATTTTAACTAATGTACAAAGTTAAGAATCTGACATAGAAAATTCAAAGAAAACAGCTTCGTCGTTTCAATTCTTCGAATGAACATGTTTGATAATACAGTGAAATAAATTCCATTTTTTGTGGACAGAAAAAGAGAGTAAACTGATAGCAGAAAACTAATTTTTCAATCAACATGTTGTCTCTCTGGTCCAGATTAAATGTCTAAACCTATCCCACCTGTTCTTTAGAGAGAATGTTCTTGACTCTAATACTCCAATCAGGTTTTATTATTCTACAACGAATAACTAAATTAACCAAATACAACAATCACAAACAGGTAATGACATGCAACTAACTATTCCCAACTTGTTCACCTAAAATTTTGTAAGTACTAACATGCCTGAATTTCATCTATAACAGCACAGCAGTAGTCAGAAGTTACATCAGCCATCTCAACAGTCACAGCCTTGTGTTTTGCGCCTTCAACTTCCTCTCTTTCTTGTCCTGTAATTAAATCACATGGTACTTTTGCCTTGTTCAACCGCTTCGCTACCTCCCATGCCAACAATCTCAAAGGACCACAATATATGCCTGCAAATTGAAAATAATTTTGCTTGATCAGCTAATACCAACACATTAACTTTTCTATATTCATATATTTTGAGTAAAAAGGGAACAAAAAAACTAAGTTTACCAGAAGAACTCAACTCAAGCTTCTTCAAAGCCTGATATGTTTTGCCACTATTGGTAGGACCCATGTGCAAAACAACTTTTCTTTGTTTTTTTCTAGCATTGGGATACCATGTATGAGGACGCCTGAAAATGAAGTAAGTATCTGATAAAAAATTGAAGGCACATTACAAAAAGCACAAATAGATAATTAGCAGACAAGAACTGTTGATCCTGGTGTAGTGATTTGGGAACCTGAATTCACGATTAGAATAAACACAGGTCATACACATGATCTTTTAACACGCCATCTCCTGTAAGTGTATACAGGTGAAACAGCATACGAACAAAAGAGTCGATTAAATTGAATGATTTTTATTTACCATGGCATATGATTCCAGGAAATATTAATTGTGTAGATTCAGTTTCAAGGGAAGCGAATAAAATTACAGAGGGTAGAGAAATACAAAACAATACGTCTGCAGGTCTTAACAAAAAAGAATGAACCTGGCTTCTTACGTTAAATCAGTAAACTCAAATTTTCTGGCATCACTGAAGATACTGCAACGCCTTACGATTTCAGAAACCCCAATTAAAGCTCTCGTGTTGAATGCCACATCCACATAAATGGACTTCATCTCACCTGAATTATTCATGCCATAGAAATTAAATTCAATAACTCAAGTAGAAATTTTCGAACAAAAGTTGTCTCTCTTGGCCATCTTTTCTTCCACTCGATTTTTACTGCCTCCGAGCACAATTTAGCTACAATAATAATATAGCGAGAGGAGTTTGAGATCGAACCACAAAAAATCTGAGAAACGCCAGGAGAGCACAATTTTCGACGAATAAAAGACGACGCCATGCTTCGTTTCTCAGGAACAAGAATGAACTTGGAGCTGCTATAGGTCTCCTCTTATAAGGTACCGATCATACAAGTGGTAAGAAGCGGGAACCAAGTGAGTACCGTAAAATCAGCAAGCTCTTTCGTTGCCACTCACATTCCGAAACACCGTTCTACGATATCTGAGGGTTTCCCTTCGACGAACTTCGTGAGCGCCGAAGAAACTGCAAGAACGGGCACCCATGTCTTGGGCTGCACACGTAGGCTGTGGCCGTTCGAGTCGTCTCGATTTAATTTCATATAAAAAAACTAAAAAGAAAATCTTTTTAATGTCCTACGGTAGTAAGCTATGTATTTTAGGGATGTTTTTGAATTTGAAACTAATTTTATTTTATTTAGTGTCTTTTTATTAACAGTGTAATTTTATATATCCACACTCGTAAGCAACTAGTACAAAGTTTGAAATGTATATTTTTTAGAACTTACTTGAGTGCATAGAATTTAGACCGAGAAAAATGTATTGAAAACTGGTAAGTATTTCGCTGCAAAGGTTTTATTCATATTTCAAAAGACAGAAATCAAAATCTTGATGACAAGACAAAAATCATGTATCTTCTAAGGCTATGATCAAGATGAGTTTGGTTATAAGTTATATGACTATTGATCAAGAGTATTGTGAGAAATAAATATACTTGTTCCTTGAAAATTAGTTCAATGATGATACTCACAAATGTGAGAGTTCTAGTTTCTCTAATGAGGTCTTTAAAATTAGATTATATGAAGTTGAGTTTGTTTAGCAACAAGATACAGTTGTGATGTTGCTAATGAAGATCATGTTCTAAAAGGTGATGGTGTTGAATTACTTGATCAGAAAGCACATCCATCCTTGATTAACACATACTTTGAAGATGATAATGAGTATGTAATGCTTACAACGGGAGAAGAGTCCTAAGCTATAAAGAAGGTATATTAAAAGTCATTGAAAAAAAATGTAATTCTTGCATTAGAACCTTGGTAAAATACCCAAAAGATAAAAAAAAAAAACTAAAAAAATATGTGTATATCCATGTTAAAAACGGTAAAAAATAGCTTACCGTTCATTATTTTCTTACGATTTTGCTGTTTATTATTTTCTTCTTGTCTCCCTTAATTTTCCTACATTTTATTCGATGAAGTTTATTAACAAATTCATCTCATTGATGATGAGATTTACTAATAACTAAGATTGATCATTCACATGATGTTAGTGATGAATGTCCAGTGGTGTTTCGGAGAACACGGATGTGAAGAGACAAACAGAAAGGAAGCTCGGGGAAACAACAGAAACGGCGGTCTCGGCTTCACGTCTCAAAGCAGCCAAAAAAGTGGGGTCTGGCCCTTTGACTGCATCCGCCTCGGAAAAAAGGCTACGGCGTCGAAAGCTACGGGAAATCTCATTTTATGTTCGAAGAGCATCTCGTCTTCATCGTTTTCATCACCGCTTTCCGGTTTGAGCGTCGGAGAAATTTCAGTCGAAAAGACTCTTCAGTTGCAATGGCATTTATGCGCACGAATCCAAAAAGAAACAACGTCGAAGCCCCCATTTTCATCATTCTCCAATTGAACATTACTTTCGCCTGTCTTCTGAGATACCCTCTCGGGGACGATGGCGCAGCAAAAATGGGACCATGGAGCGTGATTCGAACAGAGGAGGGTCACTTCGTTTGCCCACTAGATTTCCCACTATCCACATCTGCTCCACCTTTCCTTTCACTCGCCATTGATTTCCTCTCATCGGAGCTTAGTGGTGACTTGGAGTTCATTATATATTTCCAATACTTTTTCTTAAATCCTGGGGAAGGTGCGAGAAAAAGAACCAGGGTTGTTCATCTCCAATAGGAAAATGCCATGATTGCTGGCTTTTATGGTGATCCAACTTGGAATTTTCCGCCGTCAGATCACTAAGTTTTGCTCTTTAAATAATTCAACGCAAGCACATAATCAAACTATTTTTGCCTTAGTAATGATGAAGATTGGGAAAAGCCAGGAAATCCAAAACCCATCCTCAGTCAGGAAATGGAAGCTCTTCGAGCTTGCATCTTTATTGAAACTAAGCCTGAAATTTTACTGAAAAGAAAGTGGGATTTGATGAAAAACCATGGTGATAAAAGATCGAAACTTAATTGCTGGGAACGAAGTAATGTCCTTGCCACAGAACAAAAAGAAAGAACTTGAAAACCGAGAGAAGGCATAAGAAGGCAGAGTACCAAGTACAGCAGAGCACACATTCTCTTTATCTTTCATCGTCTTTTTTAACTCCTTCAGCTTTGAGGGTAGACCCTATTTGGATAAAGCAGAGGAAAGGATAGAGGTACAGAGTAAATGCTGTGTTTCTCTGACTTTTACTATGCTGACCCATGTCCGATGGGCAACCTTTGTTTCTGCCTTCTTCCTTTCGTTTTTGTTTTAGAGTTGAAGCCAAACGCTAGATCAGTTCCGGCTTGCCTTCCCTCCATCGCCCTAACCCATGTCTTGATCTTTGATTCTTTTATGTAGAAAATATAAAATAATCATTTTTAAATTCTTAAGTTTCGTGCAGTTAATCATTGTTACCACTTCTGTACCCTTTATGCTGCTCAAATTCGACACATTGCTGCGATTACCGGGAAAGAGAACCTCGGCATCGAAGCAGGGTAAGAGAATCTGGACTCTCTCTCTCTGCTGCATTGCCTTTGTTCCTTCAGAATCTTATTCGTCGCAGTATTATATATCCGGGTTTTGGTTCGTAGAAGTCTGGAAAAAACCATGGAGAAAAGCTAGAAACTTTAGTTTACTATACTCAGAGTTAATCTCTTGAAAAATCTGGAAGGTTTTCAGTACTTGGTAGGAAACCCAAGGAGGAGCGAACTCATTCGTTCTCGCTTTGAAATCCTGGCATTCAGAGGCAGAAGGTAGAACTGGGAAGCTGTATGAAGTAGAAGAGGAAAAATGAAAGTCGAGAATTCGAAAAAAAGCAAGGTTCTTCATTCTATTCACCGGCGAACTGATTCTTTTTGTTAATTTTTCTTCTGGAAACTGCCAAGCTTATTTTTTCTTCCTCATTCCGTGAAGTTCTCTTGGTCTACGAAAATGGTTGCGAAATGGTTGAATATCAGGAGCAGAAGCGATGATTTCCATGGAGACGAAGTATTTGGCGGTGGGTTTTCTTCTTCTTCTTCTTCTTCTTTTAATCGGGTATTACTTAGCAAAATAGGGTTCTCAAGATTTCAGAGAGTCAACTCATCCACCTCCAGATCCTTATCGATTTTCTATGTTTCGCTGGATTTTCAGAGAGTCCAAAAGACAAATGTCGGTGACGTTGTCTCTGTGTCGGACTCGATGATTCAGACATAGCATCACAAATTTTGTCACGTTGTTTCAAAGACGACCAGCGTTCTAATTCATCTAATTATGTTTTCTTTCTTCAGGAGGTGAAGTTGAATATCGAACTAGCTTCTCAGAGAGAGAACCCTGCACCATCAAAAAGAGCAAAACAGGTTGGTTATTTTCAGATCACCATTTCTTAAACATGAAATTTGTCTTTAGAAATAATATATTTGTTCATTTCTACAGAGAAATTATGCAAGAACTCAGAGCATACCCGTAAAGGGAGAATGAATCTTGACCACCCTCGCGTTATAGATGTGCAAAACCATAGGTACATTATCATCTTCCCTTACCTTCTTCTTGCCCTTTTTTGTTCTGTTTTCCTTGATTTCTTCTTTTGATCCAGTATTTTTGTTGGTACGTGGAATGTGGCTGGAAGATCTCCTACTCATACTCTGAATCTCGACGATTGGCTTCACACTTCACCGCCTGCTGACATATATGTTCTTGGGTATGATATGCCTCTCTCTCTCTCCCTTCCTATGTCCCTCTCAAATTCCTCTGGAATTAAACATGTTCATGTTTTCAGATTCCAAGAGATTGTTCCGTTAAATGCCGGGAATGTGCTAGGGGCAGAAGATAATGGTCCGGCTAAGAAATGGCTGGCTCTTATCCGAAAGACTTTAAATAATCTTCCCGGAACAAGCGGGAGTAATGGTCATTACGCTCCCTCTCCGATTCTTAAACCAGTCGTCGAACTAAATTCAGATTTTGAGAAATCATTGCGGCAGAAGAATTTGTCCTTCTTCCACCGTCCATCGTTTCAGATGACCAATAGTTGGAGAATGAACGATAATGACCGGAGATTGAGCGTCTGTGATCAAGTGATCTTTGGTCACCGGCCGAGCGATTATTGCAGGCCGAGCGATTGTTCCAGGCCGAGCGATTTTTCCAGATGGGGATCATCTGATGATGATAACGGCCCTACAGACTCTCCAAGCACGGTTTTATTCTCACCTATGTCAAATGGGATGTCTGCTTCCAATGAAGATGGGTTTAGAAAGCAAGGCCATTGGAGATATTGTTTAGCTGCAAGTAAGCAAATGGTTGGTATATTTCTCACAGTATGGGTGAAGAGCGAGTTGAGAGATCAAATTTGGAATATGAAAGTATCTTGTGTCGGTCGAGGCTTGATGGGCTACCTCGGAAATAAGGTAAGCTTCTTTGAATTTTCTTCAAGAATCAACATCTTTGGTTTACGAAAATGGGGAAATAATGTGGTTTGATTTCAGGGATCCATTTCAATCAGCATGTCTTTGCATCAGACAAGCTTTTGTTTCATCTGCACTCACCTGACCTCTGGCCAGAAAGATGGCGATGAGCTGAGAAGAAACTCCGATGTCATGGAGATACTGAAAAAGACGAGGTTTCCTCGAGTCAAAGGTTCGGGCGACGACACTTCTCCTCAAACAATCCTAGAGCATGAGTAAGACCCTTTTATCGTAGTCCTACTCGTTATATTATCGCCATTTTTAATTCTTCTTGCTCGTGTAACAGCCGAGTGATTTGGCTTGGCGATTTGAATTATCGAATTGCTCTCCCTTATCAATCCGCCAAGGCTCTTGTTGAGATGCAAAATTGGAGAGCATTGCTAGAGAATGACCAGGCATGTTCTCTGTTAAAATAGTTTCATGTTTATTTTAAACAAGCTTCCAACCTTATACGGATTTTGCTTCGGTTGCAGCTTCGAATAGAACAGAAGCGTGGTCGAGTTTTTCTTGGGTGGAATGAAGGGAAGATTTATTTCCCTCCCACGTATAAATATTCCACTAATTCTGACCGATATTGTGGAGATGACATGTTTCCTAAAGAGAAACGCCGCACACCTGCTTGGTGAGATTTGTGTTCTTCCATTGATGAAAAACTTACTACCGAAAAAGTAAATTTAGCTCTAATTTTGCACCATGGTGTGAAATTAGATTATACTAGCATTACTCTTGAAAAAAAATTAAAATCCTTAATAACTCCTTCGGCTCGAAGGTGTGATCGGATTTTGTGGCATGGGGGAGGACTCCATCAATTGTCATATGTTCGTGGAGAGTCGAGATTTTCGGATCATCGACCCGTATATGGGTTATTCTGTGCTGAGGTTGAATCAGACCATGGGAGAATAAAGGAAGGCATGAGTTATTCAAGCTCCATGGTTGAGGTGGAGGAGCTTCTTCCATATTCACATGGATATACAGAACTCAACTTTTTCTGAACTAAAATTCAAGTACATCTCTTTTCCCCTTCTGAAGTTAATCTGATTCACCCGATTACAAACTAATCTGGGTTTATAATCCTGCTCTTTTCTATGAATTTCGACAGGCCTCTGGACCTCCGTTGAAGATGCTCCAAGTAAGTTATATCCTTCCTAAGCCATCTGAAATTGTCATATTTTTCTCTCTTTTTTTTTATTTCGCTAAAAAACAAATGGGTTTCCTAAACTTGTCTATGGTCCCCAGGTGGTGGCTGAAATGCTTCAATCCCGACGGGGACGAAACATCTTCGCAAACTGAAAAAGGTTGGTGGTGGTTGTTTTTTTTTACTTTTTTATTTGTAGTTTTGCCTGTGATTCTCAGTTTGCTTTTACAAACTTTATCTTTCTCTCTTATCAGCAAGTAATTCTTCTCCAACGCACTGTGGGCATTATAATAATGACCATGTTGGGTGAAGAACTGAAAACTTGCTGTACAGTCAATTATTGGTCTCCCCATTGAAGAACTCTCAGCTTTCTGCTAAGGCTGCAGCTTTTTCTTTCCCGGTTCTGCAAGTATAAGGTTCCATCACGCCTCTTCCAACTGAGCGTTCAGTTTTGTACTTGTGCTAGCAACAGCCTTCGCCTAGACTCGTCAAGGCAACTTTCCATTCAGAAGGATGGGACTGCGCAACCAGAAGCGGCCAGGTGGATAGAGGATTCGTTGTTTCGTTGATGGCAGAGTGAAAAGAGGGCGTTTCCTTTTTGTTTTATACATGTTGAAAATTCTGAGTTCTGCATAAAATTATGATTTTTCTTTCTTATGCAGACTGCAAAAGTGTTTGGTGTTTTTTTTTTGTTTTACTCGCTGCCTTCTTCCAACTGATGCAGCAGGCATATGGAAGCCCGTGATTCTTCACTTAACCCTATCGAATGGATGAGACAGGTTTGAAAGTCGTGTTCTTCATGTGCCGGTCAGCTCTGTTTAAAACGTGCATAATATAATGTAACTAGACAACTATACATGATATGACCACGAACTTAATACAACACGGAACATATATCAAGCTAGCATGGTCGCAATTGTAAGGCCAAGGTAGTTCGTGACTATAGTGTTAAAATAGAAAAATTGAGAAGAAGATGCGGCTCCTTCGTAGTATAAAAATAGCCTATTAGGCTTGATGTTTGGAGTCACAAGAGTTGTATCTCTTGGTTAATTTAGAAAATCTTTATTTGAGATCATTTTACTTTGAGGTAGTTTCTTTAATTAGAGGTGCTTAATTGTAAGTTTTGAAAAGATTAGTCGAATGACTCACTACTACAATAGTGACGTAGACAATTTAACAAACCCTGTGTTCTTTTCTTATTTTTGCTTTAGCATTTTGATTATAACGTATTTAATTTCAATCATTTGTGGGTTTGTTAGCAACCAATATTAATTGTGAATTCGTCTCTGTGTTGGAGTTTCCCATAACAAGTGGTATTAGACCAAAGCTTGACCCAGGATAATTTTTTTGAAATTGGTTACTTTATAACAAATGTATATGGAAAATTCATATGTAACTTTTGTAGAAAATTCCACAAATAGTCCTTTCGCACGTATGTTGACGAGAACTATAATGTTAAATTCAAGACTTTGGATGAAGTTGTTTGATGACTGATCATTTTGGTAGGTGGCTAGGAGAAGTAATAGAGAGGATGGAAAATCAATTCATGTTAATGAGAACAAATGAAAGACGATTTCTCGTTTAGTTTTTGATACAATTCGTTCGTGCATTTACATAGAACTGAAGTATAAATTTAAGACTGAGATTTTTACAAACAAATTATGGAAAATATTAGAAGACAAATTTATGACGAGAATCAGACAGAATAAACTTCTTACGAGGAATCAATGGTTTCGTTTTCAATATCGCTATGGTGCAACAATATATGATCACATAACTATATTCAATCAATTGATATCAAACTTGTTGAACATGAGTGAAGAATTCAAACATGAAGACTATGGTGTTATTATCTCTTGTAGATAAATTTGAATACTTAGATACTAATTTACTCAATGGAAAGGTACACACATCTCTCGATATTGTGTATATTGCTTCATATAGTTATAATTTTAGAAGAAAAAATGAAAAAAAACTAACAGTTGATGAAACATTTGTAGCAAAAGGCCGCTCGCAATATAAGAAGATTAACATCAAAAGCCAAACTTAAAAAATATAAATGTCCATTTTGTCATGAAAAAAGACATTGGACGGAATACTATATCAAAGTTTAAAAGAAAGAAAAGACTACTACAAATGCAAATGTAGTAGAAGGTGACAATGATACAAATCTTTCTTCATTCGTTGAATCATCCGAAGAAAATTGGATTTTGGATTTGAGTTGTACCTATCACATGTCTCATGTTTAAGAGTATTCTTTGACATTGAAAAAATTTATGGTGAAATTGTGTATATTGACAATAATACAAAACATTAGAGATAAGTTCAATTCAATTGAAGAATTATGACGGATCGCTGAGAGTTCTGTAGATGTTTAGTATGTGTTAGATTTGAAAAGAACTTCACCAATGTGGGAGCTTGGGAGTCTAATGGCTTAGTTGGGGCGATACAAGATGGAAGTCTAAAAATTACTTTAGGTACGTTTGTTGTGATGAAATGTGTTAAAAAATTTTATTTTACTTCTTTAGTTATACAACTATTGGTCTAAAACCGATGTAATAGAAGGCAATCATCTGAAGTGACCAAATTATGAGACATGCTCGTGAAAAATCCTTATAAACTATGATGAAACAATGTTTTTAAAAAATGAGCAAAGATTTGGAACCTGGAGTTTTGTGAGCATTGCTTTCTACAAAAGAAAAAAAGAATGAAGCTTGTCATTGTTATCATAACACTTAAAGCATTTCATTGCGGGACATTGTTATCTATGTTCACTCGTATGTATGGGGGCCTTCCAAGACTATTTCATTGGAAGATAAATATTAATCTTGAAACATTTGTTGAAGATATTTCTAAGAAAGTATGAGCATACACTATGAAATAGAAAGATGAAATTTTTGAAATGTTTCTTAAGAGAAAAACAATAGTTAAAAATTAAACAAAAAGAAAGATGGTTGAGGACAAACAATGAAGGAGAGTACAAAATTGATCAACTTCTCGAATATTACCAAAAGTATGATATTGTTCACAACTTCACCGTTAGGAAAATTTCACAACAAAATGGAATGACAGAATGCATAAACGAGACAATGGTGGTGAAAGTTCAATGTATGTTGGCAAAGGTTGGATTCAGAAGACTTTTTTTTAGCTGAAGCTTTGAGAAAAATCATTTGCAATAAGTAGCTATGGATGGAAAAACACTCTTTAAGATATAGTCTAGATAACTTGTTAAGATTACAATTTCTTACATTTATTTCGCAGCACTACTTATTATAAGGTGAAAGAATTGGAGCTTCGTCCAATAAACGAAGACTGCACTCTTTATGGGAATTACTACCGTCATAGAAAGATTACGCTTTTGGTGTCCAACAACCAAGAAAATGATCTTTAGCATAGATACGAATTTTGATGAATCTTCTATGATGAATGGTGAGGTTCATGATGCAAAGATTCCTTCGACGCAATGAAGTTTTAAATTTCAATAATCAAATCAATTGAAGAAAAAGAAGTTTCTTGCCGCGCTCAAGAAGAAGAATAAGAATAAGATGAAGTCGAGCTTTCGACCCAAAAAGCCCAACAATTATACTCAAATGTAATGAGAAGGCCAAAACGGATATTCGTAGACCTGCTCCCTTTATTGATATTGTGGCTTATACACTTTTAGTCGTGGGTGTAAATCTGTCTATAAGTTCTCAAGAAGCATCTTGAAGCTCAAAAAGAGAAAGATGTGTTGGTAAGTAATATAGAATTGATTATTTGCTTGAATTTTGTTGACATTGCTTGACTTGAATTTGATATTATTATTTAACACATTAGAATACATAGAGAATTATTTTTCAGGTTGATTATTCATTTGTTTCCGACATGATCAACCTTTAGAATTTAAGACGTAAGCTATGAACTTTATATTTTAGTGGGAAATGTTGTGTTTTTGCGATTATTCATGTCACATTTCCTGGATCTTTTCTGAGTAAATATGACAACAAAATAAAGTGGTCTCTAATCTATAAAGCAGCTGTTAGCTTCTGCATTTTTTTTTCAATCAAGAAGACATAGATGAACCAGAACTTGCTAAGACTTATAATTTCATCCTCCCTACATCTCATTATTCCAATTTCCAGATGAGTCTATAAACTGCTCACTGTACCCAATTCTTTCATTTTTTTTAAGTTCCAGCTGTTTCCAAAGGCATAACTTATGTCGTTAAATGTCATTGAAAAAGTATGAAGCGCTAGAGGATCAGATTAAACTAAGCTATGCAATGCAAATTCGATTGATTTTGTGAGAAATGAGCTCATCGCAGATGAACCAAAACAACCATGAAAACATGTGTTTGGATAAGTTTCTGAAGTTTATAACCAAAAAAGCACTCACATACAATGATCAAAGAATTGTTGCAAGCAAGAAGCTGTAAATAAGAAGAACTAGTAATTCTTCAGTGTAGCAAATGCAAACGACGAAAATAGCAGATACACTGAGAAGCCGTAAGAAGGCATCGCAGCCGATGGAATCAGGACTGGACGACTGCCGGTGGTCAAAGCCGGAGATTCCAAACTCACACTTGAAGGTGGAGTTAGAACTATATTGTCAGTTTCTGGTGCTTCGGAAGACGGAACAAGTTGAGAATGGACACCTGGTGAATATACATATAAGTTCATCACATAAACATAAAGTTTTCTTAACCCAAATCATCTAAACCTTAAAAAGAAGAGTACAAATACCTGGCGGGCTGGCAGATGGCGACACTCCAGGAGCTGCTATTTTCAGACTCCACCAATTAGTAGCTGCAATGGCGAGTGTTTCTCAATATTTATCTTTTCTCCCATGCAATAAAATATACTGTAGAATTGAATGATGCCACAACAAAAATGATGGGAAGTTAAGGAAGGAACAAGAACTCACTTTGTAATTCAGATGTTGCTGCTAACTTCATGTGTTTTGAATTGTGTCAGCTGCATCCCCTGCCAACTCGCCAGCCGAGACACCTGAATCGCCAATTACAGATCCTTCAGGTTTGATTTTAGCCCCTTTGCCCATCGCTGATATTTATTAACTTGTATGAAAATCATACTTCTAATGCTCCTTCTCATTTTATTAAGCAGACAATGGATCCAAATCCGTGCCTTCTACTCCACGAGGAACATCAAATGGAAATCCACTGCACTTGTCACAATCTCTGCTCTTCTTGATTCTTTCGGTCGCGACTTTGGTCATGGAGAATTGATCTGCCCTCAGAAGTACAAGACTTTCCCATCACTAAGAAGACTCCTCGTTTCTTTCCTTTTTTTATTTGGGTTGATCCTTTGAGATAGAATTTCCTATTATTTGTAACAGCGTAGAGCCTTTTTGCTCTCTTGCAATAAATATTCTCCTTAATTATGATGGAAACTTCAAAATAGTCAATTCAAGGACAATAAACAGGTATCTTAGACCTACATAACTAACCAAGATGAGTAATGGAAAATAAGCAGAATGTTATATGTTTTTCGCAATTGAAACAAGTAATGGAGAATAGCATAGTCTTGTAGCTAATCCAAACCTAGAATCACTTTTCAATAAACAATCAAACAAGTCACAGAGTTTACACTTGAGAAAAAAATAATGCAAGCATAATCAGCACAAAGAAATCATACATATGTACTTCCTCTAACATCGGAAGCCATCTTTGGACAAGTACAGGTGGGATAATTGAAAGCAAATCAAAATTCTGGGTAATGTAGACACAATATTATCATTACTTGCTCCGCAGTCTTTCTCCATGTTGCTAAATCATAATCCATATCACTTGGATTCATTTTCCAGTCTCATTGGTATTTCTACTAACATTTTAAATTATGGGAGAAATGTAACCATATAACAGCAACTGCATCTTGCTTGATTAGCCTTTGGAGAGGATGATGGAAGGACCTCACAATTATTCATTTGTTACAAGGCAATCCTACTTTAACAAATGAAGAGCTACCTCTTGAGTATGTTCTTGTAGTCTCAAAACATTTCCACTTCAAGAATGAGATCTTGATCGTACAAATTCTTCTAGTCTATCCCACACCTCCAACGCTGCAGCCCTGTCTTGATGCCTTTTATTTTTGCTTATCTAGAAGATGATAAGATACAAGCGTCTGAGAACAATATTTCATGTATTAAGGGCTAGCTAGTTATAGTCAATCAAAAGAGGGAAATCAGATGTAACAAGATTCAAGAAAGTAAAGCAGCATGAAAGGACTATGAATATAGATAATACCGAGATGATCTTTACATTCCACTGCTTTACATTTTTAGCCGATTCCAAACTGTCATCTTCAAAGCGCATGAAGAATCCAATGACTGTACAATATTTGGAGTAGATCAATCACATGATTCCAAAAATATCAGCAGATGAGAGCTTTGACATTAATTTAAGGTCCTATGCCATAACCACCGCCAGCAAAAAAAGATATTCCGAATGGTAGACTGAAAGCATAACCAAAGTACCCACATTCATAGTGTTTATAAAAACGATTAATTGAGGTCAGAAACTACTCACTTTTGTTGAAAATCTCAACATGATCCTTGAAAGGCCAATCCTTGAACTGCCACTCCTTTCCTAAAACGAAAACTGCTACCACTCTCTCCCAATCCTCTGATTTCAGCGCAGATGGCTTGTCCCTCACTTCATATGCTGTCACCACTCTGTCCCTATCCCTACTGAACTTTTTCTGCACAGTCACACAGTCTGGCTTTGCCCCCTTCATTTGCTTCACCTTAACATCAGTAGGTATAAAAACTCCATCCTCCAAAAACTCTTTCACATTATAAATAGTAATTAGAGTCTGGAACGCGCTGGGGACCAAAATTATAGGCACCCCTTCTCCAATTTTGCCTCCCTTGAAGTGCATCTTTGATTTTGTAGTCACATCATAACCAATTTCATCGCCGTAAGTAACTAACCCCCTATCATCTGATCCCATGAGCCTACTCTTTGCCACCCATCCATCCTTCCTCTGCTGTGACTCAATTCGTTGTCGCTCTTCCTCACGCTTAGTAGAAGCCACAAGTACATTATAGAAGTTCCTATTTTTACATTCCAAAATTAACTCTCGGTCTTTCAATGGTCTCTCAATCGCTCTAATCATAGACATATAATCAACATTACTCGAATCTTTGAAACCATCCTCCTCATCCATTGCCTCGATCCCCACCACAATAGCAGGATCCTCAGGGCGGTACTCATCAACAGAAGGCAAATCAGGAACCTTAGGGTTTTGAGGAACGAGGAATTCGATGGCATCGGAAGAGGAAACCTTACCGGTGAGATAATCAAGAAGGGGTTTCCGATCGGGGAACGTAACGGCAGGTATGCCCTGCGTACGGGCGTTCTGGATATATTCCGTGTGTTTAGTGTGATGATTTCTAGTGTAATAAACTAAGGTTTCAAGAGTATAAAGGTTACCCTGCTTGGACCGATAAGCTGTCTCAGCGGAGCATGGGAAGGAGAAGAACGAAGCGAACCGAAACTCGTCCTTGACTCGGACGATTGTGTCGAGCTCGCCACGAATAGTGAAGTCTCGAAGCGCGGAGAGAGGATCCATTCACAGTCACTGCAAGTGATCACGAAGAGGCGGACGGCGATGGATATACCGCCGAAGAGAAATCGACGTGGGCCTTCCAAAACATGGGCCAGGCTTGAAGGTAATTTATTACCTTTTTCAACCCTTTTTTCTACATTTTCATTTTAAAACAATTTTCGTTATTTTTTTTTTATTTCTTAAAAATACTTCTAATAAGTAGCATACCATTTCTTAACTTATAAATAGAGACCGCAAACTAACCGAGCTGACGAAGTTAAGCACAAAAAACAATTTGTCTCGTTGAGTCTTTTCAGTTAAACGAATGATTATTTTCCATAAGATTTCTCTGAGTCCTTTAACAAGTCACGAGTCTAATGAGTCAAAGATAATAAGCGGAGCTTCGAGAACTAAATATGCATAAATAATATTATAATGTTTTTTAATTTTACATTACTAGAATAAATCTAATCGATTACATTATAATATTATAGTAGTCATCTAATCGATTTTTTTTAAATTTATAATAGATTTATATAACATAATATATAAATATTTATAAATCCTTTTTAATTGTTTGATCTAATGGTTGAATGTATCAATTGGAATTCCTTTGTTTTCACTCCATTCCTAACCAAGGTTCTTTGTCGTGTCATTATTGTGCGTCTTCAGTTTTTTTAAGCTAAGGTTCAAACAACTGTCTTTTTTGGAGTCAAGGTTCCATGGTTATCCTTGCTATTTTTTTTATTATATGATCACTAATCATCCTTTTTTGAGGAGGATAATTTGATCTAGTATCAAGGCTCCAATATCTTATTTCCCAAAAAAGAGAAAAATAAACGTGCAACGTATTTAGTCACGAGAGTTGAATTTTTGAAAAAGTAGAAAAAAGTGATTTGTCTTATCACATTTACAATACTTCTTGAGTTGGTGATATAAATATCCTTGTTTTGTTCTATCTTTCGGTCATATTGAATTAGAATTGCTACAGCCAAAGTTCAGTAGTATCTTTCAATCATAGCCATTAAAAGATCAATGTTTTGTTCAATATAATCCCTGAATCGTCATGAGATAATTTGATTTGCGATACAAATCATCTAAATCTTGTGATTATTTATTCAAGTAACTAGGTGTTCTTTATTATTGTTATTTGTGTCTTGTTGCTTAGTCCCTTGTTCGTTTTTCCTTCCTTTTGTTTATAGTTTCCTTTACTCTTTTTTTACCTATTGGTGACTCGTGCCCACGTGAAAGGACTCCTTGAGACAAATGAATAGAAAAGGCTAGAAAGATAAGCTTATTAGAGGAAAAAAGTCAAGATAAAAGTATGAAACATACTCGAGTGATATACTTCATTTGAGTGAAACACATAAGGGATTGCAAGTGAGATCCTTCATATTACATTATCTAACGTTTTCTTAGAGGTTACTCAACTCTTAGTAATGTTGAATTCAGACGATAGTGAGCCACCACAAGACATTGACAACTTTCAATTTCAAGTGTAATAGGTGAATGAAAAAGATGATGAGAGATGAACTTGACCCGTATTAACGAGTAATTGGATACTGCTGAAGAAAATGTTTGACACCAACAACGACACACTTAAATGTCAAGCGAAATAAACAATCATCGGAGATGTGAATCATGATGGAGAAGATGATGAGTCAAACTATGATATTAGGAGGAATGAACAAAATCTCAAAAATCATATGGATGATAGTTTCAGGAACATCAAAATGAAAATTTCATCTTTCCAATGAAAGAATGATTGCGATGCATATTTTGAGTGAGAAAAGAATATTTGATTAATATTCGATTACCACAATTATTCTAAAGAGAAAAAAGTAAAACTTGTTGCTATTGAGTTTTTTAATTATGTTATTACCAGATGAGATCAACTAATTTCGATCGTGAGAAGAAATGGAGAAAGACTCATTCACACATGAGATGAGATGAAATCTACCATGAGAAAAAAGTTTGTACTTAGTCGATACTATCAAATTTATGGCGAAAATTGCATAAACCAAAGCAGAGTACAAAGACTGTGGAAGAGTATTTCAAGAGATGGAAGTGACCATGATTAGAGAAAATATTGAGGAAGATCGAAAAAAAAAAAAAAAATCAAGCTGCAACATTACGTAAAGTTAGAAGATATGTTACATGTGGCCATTGAGGTTAAACAACTTAAAAGGAAGAGTGAAAATCATTCATCACTAGTGAAAAGAAAAGCAACTTGTCAAAGCAAAACTAGATCCAAAAGTTGCAACCCCTCGTTCAAGCAACCAAGGTGAATTTGATCCTTCTACTTCTTGCAACCTTGACATCAAATGTTTTAAATGTCAAAGCATGAGTCAAATAGTTAGCCAGTGTTTAAACAAGAGAGTTATGGTGATATGAGATAATGGAGAGATTGAGATAGTGATGACTTCGTAGTTTAATGAATAGATAGGTCTGAAGAGGACGAGTATGATGTTGAAGGCAAGATACTTGTTATGCCAAGGGCTTTAAATGCTCAAACAAAGATAATGGATGATGGAACAGTTACGCGAAGAGCTTTAAATGCTCAAACAAAGATAATGGATGATTGAGTGCAGCGAGAAAGCGTCTTTCACACTAGATGACATGTTCAAAACAATGTATGTTGTATGATATTTGACGGATGAAGTTGTACTAATGTTGCAAGCAATATTGTAGTTGAGAATTAGTGTTTAGCAGTGATGAAGCATCTCCGACCTTACAAGATACAATTGTTCACTCAAAGTGGTGAAGTCAAGATCGATAAACAAGTGATCATTCCATTTCATATAGGCAAATATAAAGATGAGGTATTTTGTGACGTAATGGCTATGGAAGCTGACACATTCTACTAGCATGTCTGTGGCAATATGACAAAAGAGTCAAGCATGATCTGCAACACAATTTTTTTACTACCACTCCTAAAGCATGTTTGTGCCTATTGCTATGCATTCTTTTTTTGTAGGATTTCCAAGACGGTGTGACCGAATAAATACTAGAGGAACTACCACTAATTTGAGGTATAGAACACCAAATCATCTTGGCATTAGAGGTTACTCTACCAGATCGACCAACTTGTCATAGTAGTCCGAGGTGACTAAAGAGCTCTAGTGACAAGTTGATAGGTTAATGTTCTAGTACTACTAGTTCCAAAAAAAGATGGAGCCTCAAGGATGTGCAATGGTAGCTGAGCTATCAACAGTATCACATGCTAGATCAACCGCATGGTGCATGTCCTATTTTTTTGAAAAATTGATCTCAAACGTGGATATATCAAATTCGCATGAAAGAGGGGCGATGAATGAAAAACAACTTTCAAAACAAAATATGGATTATATGAGTGGTTAGTTATGTCATTGGGTTTGACAAAGGATCCTAGTACATTCATGAGATTAATGTATCATGTTTTACTCCCATTCCTAAGAAGATTTGTTGTTGTTCACTTTGATGACATATTGATCTACACCAAGTGCATTGATGATCATATTCTATATTTAAAAGAAGTATTTTTGGTGCTTAGGAAAGAAAAAATATATGCTAACCTAAACAAGTACACTTTTTGGACAAATCACATGTGTTTTGGGGTTTCTTGTTAGTGAAAAGGGAATGCAGGTTGAAGAATAAAGGTTGTAGCAATTCAAGTTTGGCCAACACCTACCAATATAAATCAAGTTTTTAGATTTCATGGACTTGCAAGTTTCAATTGTTATTTCGTTCAGAATTTCAGCATCATTGTTGCCCAACTCACAAAAGTAATTAAAAAGACACTTGGTTTCAAGTGGACAGAAGCTTAACATGAGACATGTTATAAGATCAAGTAAAAGGCTAAGCAATCCACTTTTGTTAGCATTACTAAACTTTGCGAAACCATTTGAAGTAGAGTGTGATGATTCATGTCAAGAAATAAGAGCACTTTTGATGCAAGATCATAGCACAATCATTTATTTCAGTGAAAAGTTTAGAGGAGCAATCCTAAATTCAATATGTGACAAAAAGTTGTGAGCATTAGTTAGAACTTTGTAAACTTCACAACACTACTTACTAGCATGAGATTTCATTATTCAGACATATCATGAATCCCTTGAATTTCTTAAAGGTCAACACAAGCTCAATAAAGTTCATCTAAAAATTGTAAGGAGAATATTGTAACATATGCCCTTTCTTGCAGGTATGTTCTCATTTCTACTTTAGGACTAGAGTACTTGGTTTTCAACTTATCCAAGATTTATATTTAGACGATAATGATTTTGAGGACTTATATAAGTCTTGTGAAAATTTTATTTTTTGGGAGTAGCAAAGCAAAATGATTTGTTTTTTATTTAAAAGAGATAAGTTGTGTGTTCCTAGCCGTTATCTTAAGGAGCTTTTGGTGAGAGAAGCACATGTAGTAGGTCTAATATGTCATTTTGGGATTGAAAAGACATGTGGTGTTATTCAAGAGCATTAAAGGGATGCATACGTGTTGATAATCCAAGCCCAGAGTCTAAACTCATAGTTTGTGTGTGCCACTACCACTCCTAGATGCTTGTTGGATAGATATTTCTATGAATTTCATATTAAAATTTCCTAGAAGTAAGACATGTAATGATTCTATCTTCTTTTTGTTTGATAAGTTTTCTCAAATTACATTTTATTCAATGTCATAAATGTGATGATGCATCTCATATGTCAGATTTATTCTTTTGAGAGGTTTTAAGAGATTCATGGGATTATTAAGACTGTCAAATTTTAAAGCTATATTTGAAAAATTTTGTGGAACAATTATTATTTTTCACTAGTCTCCTCCAACTAATGGACAAGAGGTAGTCAATAGAATTCTTTGTACACTGTTGCGTGCTATGATTAAAAAAAATCTTAAGACTTGGGGAAGACTGTCAAACGCATGTTGAGATTGCTACAATCATTCTATTTACTTTCCTCCTAAAATTTCTTCTTTTGAAATAGTTTATGATTCTAGATTTATCATTCTTACCTATTTCTGAGCATGTTAATTTAAATGAAAAGCATAAAGGAGAGCGGGTGGAAAAATTAAACGGGACTTCAAGGTAGAAGATCGAGAGGTGCACTGTTAAGTCTCGAAAAGACTTAATATTCATGTGGTTTTAGTGGTTAAATTGCTAGAAATCTGTAATGATTTAATTGGAAATAAGTTGGATTTTTAAGGATAATGCTGTAACGATGTCACAACATCAGTTATGCTGTTTTTACGAGATTTTACCCGATATTTCGTATATTCTGTATTATCACGGGATTTGTGTTTCTATGCAATTGCAGAATATTATTGAAGATAAAGGCTGGAAGAATCACGAATAAGAAGGAAGAATCAACTCTAAATCATATTTGGAAACAAGAATATCTTCGAAGATTTGGAAATCTTTCATAATCTCAACTACTTTCCAAATCTATTCAAATCTTCCTCCAAATCGCAACCAACTCTCAGATCTGCTGGAGCTGCACGAAATATACTTAAAGAAAGGTGAACACCACGAATTGGGTGTGTAGAATTGGAGAACGGGATTCACGATCAAGCTTCGGGCGTAAATCCGAAGAAGAGGTTTGCGGCGACGACTACGGCGGCGGGGAACGAGGCTGTGAGAACAACGGCTTTCGACGGCGAGGACCAAATTTCTCTCCTTTGCTTTTCGTTTTAATTTCCGTGAATTTTATGAACTCTTGATAGTTAGTGTAGAACTATTTAGTTTTAATCAAAATTTGGATTTTTCTTATGTTGATTTGCTTAAGTCAATCATAGTTAATTCTTTCCGAGATTAATTCTAATTCTCAATTCGACCACCAACTTTATTTTATGCACTTTATTTTATGCAATTTACTTTATGCACATTAGATTAGATGAAAACCCAAATCATGATGAAAAACCTATTCTTTATTCTTTAATTCTTTTTGTGAATATTTAAAGTTACGATTTTTATTTTATTTATTTTACTTTGCAATTTATTCTCTGAATTGAAAGTTGACTTGTCCTCGTGAGATCGATAGTTTTATTACTACGTTGCGATACGTGCACTTGCGTTTAATTGCGATTACATTTTCAAGCAACATGCACTGAACAATGCATAAAACAATCTTATCTTCCACGAGGCAAACAATGTTTCCCAACCCAAAGACTTTCTCAACTACTTTCACGTGACGATGAGCCTTTTCAAATTCTAGAACGCATTAATGATAATGTCTACTGTTTGGATATTCTATGTGAGTACAATGTTAGTGTCACATTTAATATTTCTTATTTATCTATGTTATATAGATTATTCGAGGGAAAATCCTTTTAACGTGGAAAGAAATGATACAGACATCATACAAGATACTGCAGAGAAAATGGAGGGGATCAAATCTGTCATGGGGCTAGTGACCCGAGTTCGAACAAAGAAATTCGTGGAAAAAGTTAATTTCTATATCCAAAGAATCATCGACAACACAACTGTGACGTTATACGATCTCATGATGCTTATTCAAGTGGTCAACTATTAATATGGATATTTTAAATCAAAAGTTAGGAGGTTAACTTAAATGTATCGTAGAGATGAATTAGATAGAAGAAGTTAATATAAGGGTATGAACACATCTCTATTAATAATTTCATGAAATGTGCTTTCTGTTTTTATTTTTATGCTTTGTTTGGATGCCTAGAATCCACAAAGAAAGTTTAAAAAAAGTATTATGAGTGAATTCACTCATAATATAAGGATTTTCTTTCCCTTTTTTTTTCTCTTCTTGAGATTATTTTCTTTATTTTAGATTTAGAAAGTGTTGGTCAGCCTTTTATTGTTCTATTTTCTCTCTGAAGAAAATGAACAAAAAGCTTAGATGCGGATATTTTTGAGAAATGAAGAAGAAAATGGAAGATAGATGATAAATAATTATACTTTTGTTAGAAGGAAGCATAGGATGACAAATTTTATGATAAACAAGTATAACTTTTTTGAAGTAGGGAATACAAATTGATTAATTAGAATTTACAATGAACCAAAATCAAATGAGGAAATAGAGAAGGTGTGTTGTTGAAAGCTGATCAAAGTGACTTTTATACGCAAAAATTTTTAAATAGAAGGCAAAAGTTCAATAGACTTTAAAAAAAATCTATTGAATCAATTGTAATTAATAATCATTAACAAAAATAATAAATAAAAGGTTAGTAAAACATTAAAAGAAGGCCACGAACTTTGAGTAATTAGGTGTTACCATATGATTAAAGCAAAATAAATAATCCTTTAAATCGTTAATAAAACAAAAAAATAATGAATGAAAAGTCATTTATGCTATAAAAACAGTAAAAGAAGGTCATGAACTTTGAGCAATTACATGCTATGATAACTTTAGGGCAAGATGAAGAATCCTATAAACATTAATAAAAATATGATAAATGAAGTGTAATTTTTATATGAAAACATTAAAAGAAGATCTTCAACTTTGAACAATTACGTTCCACGATAAAGTTAAAGAAATATCAAGGTTTCTATAATAATTAATAAAACAATAAGATTGATGTCATACCCTTGGCAAAGTAGGAAGCAACATCCATGCACAAGGCCTTGACTGGTTGCCATCTGGTGCAAGTTTCTGTCTCACCCATCACAATGATGGTAGCTTCTTGAGCATGAATTGTCATGCATATTTAGGCCAACCTTGACTTTTGGTAATGGTAGGTGATTCCCATTTAATGAAAGCTTCGAGATATTTTGTTTGTTGAGAGCTTTGCCAAACATTGTTGTTTTTCTCCTAGTGAGTTATATCTATGAGAGTGTAAGTGCTTTATTGACGATCAGCGCGTCATATTTGAGCATTGTGAGAGCAAAGCCTCTGGTTCTATTTGTCTAACAGTAGAATATGCCTCAATCATTCTCGTGCCTCATTCAAGCGACACATCATCTAGTATCAAGCTCAGTTTTGTTCAGTCCCACTCTTCCCAGTTACAAAGAAACACAAGCTCACAATGATGGCTCGAAGTGGTGCTAACAATCAAGCATCACAAAACAAATGAAGCTCTCCAAGCATACACTAATGGTGAGGCCGAGACATCCTCCAAGCTTAGAGCTGGCAATCGAGCCGGCTCGAGCCAGCGCGAGCCGGGGAAGGCCGGCTCGTCGAGCCTGACGAGTCAAACGAGCCGAGCCTTTCGAGCCTGTCGAGCCTATTCGACCCGGCTCTGTCGAGCTTTTTAAAAAAAAATTTGGCTCGAGCCGGCTCGCGAGCCTTGAACCTAAACGAGGGAGCCGATCCGAGCCAGTCGAGCCTAAACGAGCCGAGCCAAACAAGAAAAAAAAATTCTTATATTGAAGTTGTATAACTTATTCGATATTATGTAATGAACAATTTATGCATATTGTTTTCTTCAAGCTAAAAAAAAAATTGCATGATAACATTTGTATGTATCGCCTCCATTACGCAAAAGAAACACGAAAACAATACCATCGAATAAATATCTCAAAGAAACTCGAAGACTTATTTCGAAATGTAGGTAGTTCCGTGGTTTGTAGAGTAAAGAGCAAGGGAAGTGATACGTACCACTACGTTTTAACTCGACCAGGGCGTCGGAAAGTGTCGTCGGACGTCTGAATGGCTCGTACGGTCGACACTTGGATTTCGTTTACTTAAGACGAAACCCTCGCCGCTAGGGTTTTAAGTCGAAGCTCTCGTCGAATTGCGGTCGACACCTTTAACTTCGGTCGACCCCTACAACGCGCTCGATGGATATGCGGTCGACACATTAAATAGCGGTCGACTCCATAAA
>QAOC01032477.1:263968-304443 GCA_003255005.1 Begonia fuchsioides
TTATCAGCTAACCTCTACAATTTATAGAATTCACGCATAACAGCTACATGCGGTCGACCTTCAGTTTTAAAACGGTCGACCTTACGTTACCGTTGCATATGGAAGTTATAGCCGTTACATTATAACGGTCGCCTCTCTTTATAAAAACGGTCGACCTTTTTACAACTACCGGTCGACTCTTTTTTACACGCGGTCGACACTTTCACAACAATCATGCGTATTGCGGTCGACATTTAATTAGCGGTCGACACTTAAAAACGTTCTGGAACGTATAGCGGTCGACACCTTATTTTGCGGTCGGCCATCCAAATTTACATATGCATTAAGTGTCGACCGCGTGTATACTAAGTGTCGACCGCACTACAAGTGGTCCGAGCCAACCGAGCCAGCTCTCGAGCTGGCTTTCGAGCCGGATCGGTTGGCTCGGTATTTCCGAGCCCACGAGCCAACTCGAACGAGCTGCACTCTCGGGCTCGGCTCGAGCTTTTGCTCAAGCCGCTACAGTGCCGAGCCAACCGTGGCTCGACACTGTAGCGGCTCGAGCCAGGCTAGAGCTGCTACTGGCTCGAGCTGCTACAGTACCGAGCCAAATGAGCGAGCCGGCGAGCTGACTCGCTCGTTTTCCAGCACTATCCAAGCTCAAATCAATCATTTTTTAGACTCCCTCTAGCAGCTAATCAGAGAGATGAGAAAGCAAAATGCAGAGCCTCTTAAGAGCCCACTCCTAGAGAAAGAGTGAGAGGCACGATAAGAAGGCGCAATAACATAGAGGAAGATGAATCTTCTAGCGACTATGAGAATCATGCTGAGACCCCACACGGTCAGCGTGATAATGACTATGAACTGAAGCACATTAAGGTTAATGTGCCACTATTTAGTGGTAGTGGGAACAATGATGTTTTTTCTCGATTGGCTTGACAAAGTGGAGAAAGTGTTTGAATTATATGAGTATTTGGACAAGGCCAAGATCCAAATTGTGACCTTAGAGCTAAAAGGCTACGTTCACTTATGGTGGGGAAAACATTAAGGGCCAAAGGGGCCAAAGGAGACGTGATGGTGACAATGAAGTCATGACTTGGCAGCAAATGAAAATCTTTCTGCATAAACAGTTTGTACGCAGCCACTACAAACAAGAGAAGATGCTACAATTCCAATGTCTCAAACAAAGTACTGTTATGATAAATTTAATTATTTATGATTTTATTAGAAAGATATTTAATATTTCTAACATGTTTGTTAAATGTTTGTCATTTATATTAGCAAAATAAAAAAATTTAGGAGATAAAAATGCCAAGTCACAATTGTACAAGTGGATCGGTTTTTTGAAGCAGAGGTTGACCAGAACTCCTCATACGAATTTTAGAATTGCATCGTCTCTAGTAGGGTTGACTAGAATGGAGTATCGATTGATCGAAAAAGACAAAGAATGATTTTTGAAAAATGCAGCTTCTGTAAGGGTTGACCGAAATTGAAAAAAACTATACTGAAAATGTAAGGTCGATCGAGTGAAAGATGTATGGATTGACCAAAATCCCCCAACAGTTACTTCGAATGGCTAGAAACAGCTATTCAGAATATTTGGTCGGCCGAAACTAGATTTTAGGCTGACCAAAACTCAATAGAATGCAAAATCTATAAATAAAAGAAGCAGAGCTAAAAAAAGCCAAGAATTCGTGAAGTAAGAGTGACGCTCTTTGAAAAGAATAGTTAAATGAAGTAAGAGCGACACCCCCAACAAAGAAGAGTCAGTGTAAGATTTGATTAACACCTAGAAGTCAATCATAGTTTTTTCAATGAAAAAATGGTTGAATTTTTAAGGTACGACTTTGGATCGTAGACATAGGCAAAGATTTGCTCAAACCGCGTTATCAAATCACTTGTATTCTTTTTAATTTATCGCATTAATTACTTAGGAAATTAGAATTATAAAAATGACAAAAAACTAGTAAACTTAAATCACCCCCTTTTTTATTTGGTTGTGAGTAATTTGTAGCAATTATTCGAGAATATTTTGTGTGGTTAAATTTAAATTTTATAATGGTATTTTATAGAAATACGCATATTGAGGGCAATCTATAACTAGACTATCGTATTTAGATTAAAATGATTATGCCTATTGGATAAAAAAGATGAAAATATTAATTATTTCCATGAATTTTGATATTTAGAATATTATAAAAATTGGAACGTATGTATCTCATAAATTTGAAAACGGTGCATGTTCCCAAATCATTAAATTAATTGATGAAAATGATAAAAAAAATATATTTTAGTTTAAACGCAAAAGCAATAAAGCGATAAAAGTACAGATGAATTTAATATAGTGCAAGCCTACAAAAATACGTTTAAATTTTGAAATTTTCTTAGAATCTCACGCAAAGATACTAACAAAGGTAAGAAAAATAAATTGAGTATATAAGTGCATGAATATGAAAATTTTTGTATGGATGACAATGAAACCATTAGTTTTATGTATTCACAGTTTACAAACCTTATTAATGGTTTAAAGTTACTTGGTAGAATATATTCAAATGAGGATTGTGTCACAAAAGATTTACGAATTCTACAAAGAAAAACAATCGAAAGTGATGAAAATCCAAGAGGCAAGAGACCTCAAGTCACTAAAGCTCGAATAGATCATTGGCTCTTTCATGACACATGAAATAATCATGAGGCAATCAGGAACGACTACTTCCCAACGGCTAGAAAAAGCTATACAAAAGATTCGATCGACCAAAACTAGACATTAGGTCGACCGAAACTCAACAGAAAGCCAAATCTATAAGAAGAAGAAGCAGAGCTCAAAGAAGTCAAGGGTTCATCTAAGAAAAATGATGCAGGAGCGCTGCCCAATTTTCTACTTATATAGAGAGATTTCAATTGAGAGTTATTTTTATTGTGTGAGTTTGTGAATATTGTGAAACTATAATCCAGTTATATTGAGTGATATATTTTACCAAAAAGTTATGAAGTAAGGATGACTCAAGTAAAATAAGGATGACGTCCTTCGCGAAGAAGAGTCAGTGTAATGTTTGATTGATACCTAGAAGTAAATCCGGATTTTTTTTGTGGAGAAATAGATAAATCTTCAAGGTACAACCTTGGAGCACATATGCAGGCAAAGGTTGGGTCGAACCATGCTACAAAATAAGTTGTATTTCTCTTTCCCTTCTCTTTATTTATTGCATTAATCACTTAAGAAATTAGAACTATAAAAATCACGAAAGCTAGATCACCCCCTCTTAGGTTTGAAATCGGTCCTACAAGTACCTCCATGATGGAAGAAAACTTTATCGAGTTTGATCCTTGAAAATGAGATGAGAGTTGGAGGAGCCAGAGGAGCTTATGGTTGCTCAGTTTATTCGAGGACTAAAATGCAAAATCAATGATGTCATAGTGTGCAAGTTGTTGGCTCCATAGAGAGAACCATCCAATTGGCCTCGAAGGTGGAAAGACAATTGAAAGGAAAGGGAAAAGGGGCAAACAATCGGTTTACACCGAAGCCTAATGCACCATTCGAGGTGTCACATAATCTTGAAAGAAGGGGCAAACTTTCAAAACTTGGCCTCCCATGGTGTTGGAGCTGAGAAGAGACGGTCAAGATCTTGCAAAATTTAAGGCCACAAAGATTAAGTGCTTCAAATGTCTCAAACTTGGGCACACCGCCGCCCAGTGCCCCAATAAAAGGGTCATTTTGATCAAATAGGACACTCAATAAATCCTTAGTGGGGAAGAAGAGTTGGAGGAAACTCTTGAAAATGAGAAAGTTGAGGAAGTCGGCCAAGTCCAAGAAGGACCCTACTTACTTGTCATAAAGATGATCCTAGAAACCCAATCAACTGGTAATCTTGTGCAAAGGGAAAACATCTTGCATAGACATTGTCTAGTTAAAGACAAGGTTCTCTCTCTAATCGTAGATGGAGAATGTTGCCCAAACGTAGCTTCCAAAGAAATGGTTGATAAGTTAAAACTTGAGTCTTTTTTCCCACCTTCGACCTTATGTGCTGAAACGATCAACAATAAGGAGAACATCAGGGTGATGAAGCAAGTCATTGTGGAGTTTGTCATCGGTGCCTACAAGGACAAGGTACACTGTGATGTTGTCCTATGAGTGCCGACCAACTACTCTTAGGACGCTCTGGCAATATGATCGACTCATTGTACATGATGGCTATACAAACGACTCTTTCAAGCATGCTTCAAAGATTATTAAATTAGCACCCTTGAGTCTAGAGGAGATAGCCTCATATGAGAAATCAAGGCGACAAGGAGCGGGCCGCCTCTAACTTGCTCATGTCAAAAGGAGAGTTGAAGAAATATGTCTTAAGTGCTAAGGCCTTGATTCTTATCATGTTCCAAGGTAGGGTGGATGAGATAACACAATGCACAATTTGAGAATGTCTCCCCTAAGGAGCTTTCTAAGAGATTACCACCCCTTCGAGGGGTAGACAACCAGATAGATCTGCAACATAGGGTCGTGCTACCGAATAGGCCTGCCTATCGTACCAACTCCGATGATACCAAGGAGCTAACTCGACAAGTTTAGGAGTTACTAGGAAAAAAAAAAGTGTGAGAATCACTCAGCCCATGCGTCATTCCATCCTTGTTTGTTCATAAGAAGGATGACCCTATGTGAATGTGCATAGATAGTCAGGCCATCAAATAGATCACTGTCAATTATTGCTATATGATCCCTTGACTTGGGGATATGCTGGATGAGCTAATGGGCTCTACTATTTTTTCCAAAGTAGATCTAAAAAATGGCTACCATCATATTCGAGTTAAGAAAAAGGACGAGTGGAAAATTTTCGTCAAAACTATGTATGGGCTCTATGAATGGCTTATCATGCAATTCGGCCTAACTAATGCCCTAGTGCCTTCATGCATCTGATGAACCACGTCTTGAAAAACTTCTTATGCAAATTATGGTGGTATACTTCGATAACATCATAGTCAATAGTCAGGACATGCTATCTCATTTGGAGTGCCTTTAGTTACTGTTTAAGACACTTCAGAGGTTGAAGCTCTATGAAAACTTAAAAAGTGCACGTTCGACCAAGACAAGATTTACTTCCTTGACTTTATCATTTCTAAGACTAGCATAAAGGTTGATGGTGGCAAAGTTGAAGCTATCAGAGAATGGCTTGTTCTAAGTAACAACTTAGAGGTAAAGAGCTTCCATGGTCTTGCTTTGTTATATTGAAAGTTTATTAAAAACTTAGCACTAGTGTTTCCCTCATCACAGACTGTATCAAGAAAGGCAAGGAATTTACTTGGACTCTAGCTTGCTAAAAAAATGTTTTGAGCTGGTCAAGAAAAAACTATGCAATGCCCCCATTCTGCCACTTCCAAACTTTCACAAGGCATTTAAAATTGAGTGTGATCCTTCAGGGGTAGGCATCAGGGCCTTGCTCATGCAAGAGAACCAGTCTATAGCTTACTTCAGTGAAAAGCTAAAGAGGCTTATCTTAAATTACTTTACCTATGACAAAGAATTCTAAGGGTAATAAGGGCTCTTGAGTATGGCAACAATACTTACTTCTTAAAGAGTTTGTGATTCACACAAATCATCTTTCTCTCAAGCATCTTAAGAGCCCGAACAAGCTAAATTGGTGCCACGCCAAATGCATGGAATTCCTGGAGTGGTTTCCATACATAATCAAAGACAAGAAGGGGAGACAAATGTGGTAGTCGATGCCCTCTTGAGAAGTTACATCTTGCTAGCCGAGTTAAGTATTCATTTTTTTTTGGTTTTGAATGGATAAAAGGAGCCTATGAGGAAGATACTGATTTTGGAGAACTTGTTGGCTTTAAAAGTGTCTTTAAAGCAATCAATTATTTTTTATGATAACTATGCAAGATAAGCATGAAAGATAAAATAAACTATTTTACAATGCTTAAATTAGACTTAACCATTCATGAGAAATACTCTCTTTGAAGGGTACAATTAAAGTCTAACAATTTGTTTAAGTGCTGCAGAAATTTCAAATATATATGCAGTTTGTGTCGACCCATAGTGTCATGTGTCGACCCAAGCTTAGCCTTTCATAGTTTGTGTCGACCCTTGTTCAAAACAGAGGTCGAGTCTTTCCAATTGTGTCGACCCATAGTGTCCTTGTGTCGACCCCTGTCCAAAACAGAAGCTGAGTCTCAGCCCAACGTACAAGTTTTGTCGACCCATCTATACAAATTGTGTCGACCCCAAAAAGGCAGTGCAACGTGTATATTGTGTCGACCCATCCGAACTGATTGTGTCGACCCCAGAGAAGAGTTTTTGTCGACCTTACCATATTCCATGTGTCGACCCCTCGTAGTTGAGCCTCTTGTCCGCAACTACATTGTGTCGACCGCTTCCGAGTTTATGTCGACCGCTCAGAGAACATAAAGAATTGAATTGTCGGAGAAACAATACCTGTGTTGACCGCACAAACATTGTGTCGACCCCAGAAATTCCAGAGAAGCATTTGTGTCGACCGAACCTACATTTGTGTCGACCCCAAAGACTCCAGAGAAGAATTTNTTAGGTTAATCTTGATCTTACAGAACTTTATGAGAAATGCGAACAATGATCTGGGAAAGAATTATGTGTCGAAAGGGTACCTCTTCAACATAGGGACATTGTGCATATCGAAAGGGAGATTAAAGGAGTACCTAGTTAAAAAGGCCCATAGCGGTATGTTGGCTAGACACTATGGGGAAAAGAAGGCGTTGGAGGCAATTAAGGTACACTTCTATTGGCCTAAAATCATTAAGGACGTGCATCGGGTGATTGAACGATGTCTCGTTTATAAGAAGGCCAAAAACACAATTCATTCACAATGAGATAGTCGTCTACATATGATCCTTCAGACCATTGTTGCAGATGAGGACCCTAAGTTCCTTAGCGCCTTCTTGAAAACTTTATGGGGGAAGCTTGACACCAAGCTTACATTTAGCCTGTTGTTCCACTACCAAGCTGATGGCCAAACCGAGGTAGTAAAAAGGTCATTGGTACTCTGGTCATCATTGGGCCCCTCGACCTAGACCCACGCCTAAGGTGCCTTACCTCGGCCTTCTTAGCCTTGAAGGCCTATGTTGGCATGACTTGGTGCTGAAAGGACCCTCACCTCATCATCATTTGTAAATTGAAAGAGATGCCATTTTTTATGTAATGTGAGACCCTTGCATCTGTCACACATTTTGTGCATGACCATGATGGCTGAGACAAGTGATTCTACAAGATAGGTAAGCAAAGACCACGCACACAAGTCTCTTGGATGAATGCCCTTATTGTACAAGTAGCCGTCAAAGCCTTGCATGTGTCTTGCATACTGATGCCCTACTGTTCGAAAAGCAGAAAGCAACATCCATGCACAAAACCTTGACTAGTTTTAATTTGGTGCAAGCAAGTGCATCACCCATCACATCACAATGACGGTAGCTTCTTGAGCACAAATTGTAATGTCTATTTAAGCCAACTTTGACTCTTTGTAACGACAGTTGATTCCATGTTAACGAAAGATTTCAGTTAATTTCTTTGTTTAGAGCTTCTCCAAATGTTCATATTTTTCTTTTTTGTGAGTCATATCCATAAGAGTGCATGATGTACAACCGGCGTGCACCAACAGTCTAGCCCCAATGAGCGCACCTAATTTCACTAACTTAGTTGCTCATTTTATAAGAAGAACACCTTCCGAGGCTGATCGGGGGCGTCCAAAAATTGTGCTTAATCGGTGTCCGAGCACTTCTAGCCACGACACACCCTGCGCCCACCCCCACGACCATGACCCCGACGACCAGCGAAGAATTGGTCGTCGGCCTTGCTGAAATCCTCTAGGATTTCAGCCCAATGGAATAAGTGACCGACATGAGAGAACGCTCGATCCAATTCTCACGGATCGAGTGCTCACCCATGAAGACCGAGTCTTCGGCCACCTTGGGCCAACTTTAGGTCACATTTATGTTTATTTATTTTTATCATCAAATAATGTTTAGGAGAAAGATAAGAGACAAGCCCAAAGAGGAAGGATATGAGAATTCGACTAAGTGTGGAACGCGCATGGTTGAAGACCTTGGTCAACTAAAGAATGGCTTCAGTCAACCATGAGTCTTAAGCCGGATTTTATCCACCACTTAACTTAATTATCTCAGTAATCAGATTATTTGGTCAAGGGAAAGTCGCGGTTCAAATTTGCCCGAGCCAATTCCCCGGTGTCCGAAGCATGGTCAACCCAAGGACACAATTGTGAACGAGCTCGAGCACACTTATGAGCCCAACGGGCCTTCTTCCAAATTGACCGCGCGCACGTCAATACTTAGTCAACCAAGGACTTCTGGAGTCTCCGTTTCGAATTGGCCGGCGCCAATCCCAAGATGTCCGGAGCTCGGTCAACCCGAGGTTGCCGATTTGAACAAGCTCGTGCGCACCAATGAGCAACGGCGGATCTTCTTTCAAAATAGCTGGGCGCACACCTTCATTCGGCCAACTTCAGACACCTGGAAGGTCCATTTCAAATTGGCCCGAGCAAAGCTCTCTGATGCCCGGAGCATGTTCCATTTTGAAAGAGCCACGCGCGCACCCACTCGGTCAACCAAAGGTCTTTCCCGATCCACCACGGTCTCCATTCAAATTCAACAGCGCATATCCATGATGGTTCGAATTTTCAGCTGAAGAGGGAAGCATCGGGAACTTCCATTTCAAATTGGCATGCATCAAATCCCTTGATACCCGGAGCTTGGTCAAGCCTCGGCGTCCATTTTGAAAGAGCCGCGTGCGCACTCCCTCGGTCAACCGAAGGTCTTCCCCGGTCTACCATGGTCTCCATTCGAATTCAGCTGCGCATATCCATGTTGGTTCGAACCTTCAGCTGAAGAGGAGAGGTATTTGGTCTCATTCTCGGTCAAAGAAGATCTTCTCCCGATTGATCCAAGGCGTCCACCGAATCCAAAGGCTTAGACTTTTTCTTTCTCATTTTTAGTTTAATTGTTATTTAAGTGTATCGGTCTTCCACTTAGAAGGGAGAGAGAATTTTAATAAAATTGTGCTACGCACTTTCTTCCTAACAAGTTGAAGCTCTTTCCGACCTCCACTTCTCCGGTGAGTCATATCCGGCCAAGAGCATCACCCATCGCGCGCACGTTCGGTGCGTCACATCCGTGTGCGAGCAAGGCCTACCAACCGAACACTTTGATTGCTCAAGTGTTCGAATTGCCCGACCATCCTAATCCAAAAACTCTTCGGAGTCCATTCCCTTCCACGAGTGAGTTGAAGCTCTTTCCGACCTCCACTTCTCCGGCGAGTCATATCCGGCCAAGAGCATCACCCCTCGCGCGCACGTTCGGTGCGTCACATCCGAGTGCGAGCAAGGCCTACCAACCGAACACTTTGATTGCTCAAGTGTTCGAATTGCCCGACCATCCTAATCCAAAAACACTTCAGAGTCCATTCCCTTCCACGAGCGAGTTGAAGCTCTTTCCGACCTCCACTTCTCCGGTGAGTCATATCCGGCCAAGAGCATCACCCCTCGCGCGCACGTTCGGTGCGTCACATCCGAGTTCGAGCAAGGCCTACCAACCGAACACTTTGATTGCTCAAGTGTTCGAATTGCCCGACCATCCTAATCCAAAAACTCTTCAGAGTCCATTCTCTTCCTAATTACTAGTTATTTCTTAATTGCTTTAATTATATTTAGAAAAGTGTGTAGCCTAATTAAAGGCAACTACGCTATTGTAATGGATTAACAATTTTTATAATTAATTTACCTTGAGTATTTACAGAGAATTGTCTCTTTGATTTTTTGGGAAGAACTTGATCTTCTTCAAGCTAATTCTTTATAGATTATCTTGATAGCTTTAGTTTTGACTGATAAGTTCGGTCCTCTTTTTTTGATAACTTAAATTTCGTCGACAAAGTTTGATTAGGTTAAATTTCTCATACTTGATTCAAAGGCGATCCTGGTCTTATCCCACTTGGTTCAAAAGTCTCGGGTTATAAATCATTATAATAATGTATTGGCAGCAACAATTCATGGAGTTGATAGACAAGTCTATTTTCCATGATCTACAAAACTAGATAGGAAGATAAAAATACATGCAAGTTGCAAAATTTTTGCAAGACATGACACAATTGGTTAGACACTTTAATATATATAATTTTTATTTAGATTATTTGATTTGTACTATCACTTGATATTTGTGAAATATTCAAAAGGCATTTAAACTTCAACAATTTTTACTAGTCTTTGCATTTAATGAAAAATAAATAAGTTCTATGATAAGTTTTATTTCTTTGGCCTTTTTTGAAACCAATTCTCTAAGAGCGATCTGTGGATATTGCTCCAAAAAATTAAATAAAATGAAGTGGAACAACCGGCTAGTTCATACATTATACAAATTGGGGAAAATGACGATGAAATCTACAAGTGTCCTACTTATTATAAGAAGGGTAAGAAGCTTTTTATTCTCCAAAGCAAGTGGAAGCTCATTAGTCGTCTTTCAAGGATGATGAGTTTCCCTTTTTTCAATTTCTTTTAAACTTTATGACAAATCTGGAGTGAAGCAGTGACGAATTTTTCTTCTAAATTCTATCAAACAATTGGAATAAAACGTTGTTAAGGAACACATGAAATTCTTGGGAAGCGTGGCACATTCATATGATCACACCTTGTACACTCCGCATGTCACCCTTCATTCTCCAAGTCTTACCTTTTTCTAGCTCTGCAGTGTCAACATAATTCATGCTGATTTGCTTCTATTGGCTATTAAAATATTATTTACTTGTTAAATGTTTTTATTGATTTACTATTTAGTTATGTAGCGCATGAAATTAAGAAAATTGAGACGTCCATTGAAGTTTAGTTTTTCAATTATTCATGAACAAGCTGCTTTGCTGCTATCAAATGGGATTGCGTCAGTGACAGGCGCTAACATCAGGCAAATGAATAAAAACGAGTACAAAACTTGAATAGAAGAAGAATATTGCAGCTATAGTTGACCCCCGTAGGCATCCCACCACCTGCAATTCCATATCAATGTTGAGACCTTTAGTCTTCTACGAAGATCTTCATAAATGATAAAAAAGTTATAATAAAGAAATCACAAATACTGTGTGACATTAATCGTCAATGGACTGCATGAATCAAATGACATGACATTAGCCTCCTTTTTGCAAGATGCTTCTAAGAAAGAAGAACATCCTTTCCAAGACAAAGACACTAAAAATAGCACGTAATTATGTCAAGTATAACACTTGTGTGTGTGTATTTTGTTAAATTATTTTCACAACTAAGTATAAACATAAAAAATCTAAAAAAATCTAAAAAAATTAAATTATTTGATTTTCACAGTAGTACTATCTAATTAGCAACAATCCATGTATTAATCACAACGTAGATGTATTAACCAAAGTCATAAATACAAATAATGGGAGCGGACAACAGACGAGGTGATTCAACGATAGGAGTCGTACGCCTAAGGTTGAAGATGGTGGGAGAGCTACTGAAGATCGGAGGAAAGAAGACTGAAAATGAAGAGATCCCAGGTCCTTCCCTTGACCACCACGTACTTTCTCAGAACTCCTTCCCGGCGAAACCCAGCCTTCTCCAGCACTCTCTGAGACCCCCAGTTCTCCAAGACGGTGTACGCTTCCAGCCTCTCCAGATGCGGCCACTCCTCGAACACGCTCTTCGCCACCGCCTTCACCGCCTTCGTCATTATGCCCTTTCCCCACCACTCGTACCCCAGCGCGTACCCTACGTGTCCTCTGCACATATTGATGCCCGAGTTGGGCGTCACCGATATCATCCCCACCGCCCGGCCGTCCACGCAAATCGCCCTGGACCATGGGTGGGGCACGACTGTTTCTCTTATGTATGTCTCGGCCTCTTCTTTGCTTTTGTATGTTTCCCACACTGCGAATCGACTCACTCTCTCGTCCGTCGCCCACACCATGAAGTCGTCGACATCGGAGAGGCCCAATGGTCTCAGGGTGATCTCCGGCGACCCCTCACCAGCAACTTGATGCGCTTCTGGTTTGGAAGAATCTGCGTCCATATCTGCCTGGTCTTCTTGGACGGGGGCTACGATTGATCTTATACTTAGCAGAGAATAGTGGATGAGAGTTCTGAGCAAACGAGATGAGAAAGTAGGAATGAGTCAATGGGGCCTGCTGGGAGTGCCGGCCAAGTCTTCAATATGATATTGCTGCTGGCTTGGCCTTCTTGCTTGACTGCTTTGGAAACCACCCGATTCTCTTCCGGAGATGCCTTTTGTCCTCCTCTCCCGGCGCTGGCGGACCTAAGAAAACTCCAAGTTGAACTATTTAATTTTTCTAGTCTAAAACTTAATTCGTATAGAAAGACTTGAACATCTTGGTGTAAGAGTCTACGCTGTGACACGTTATAGTGAATAATTAAACATCGCTACAAGAAAACTCAACGTGACCAAATTACAATTTAAATAACATTTTATAGTAGCCGATTCTATCCAGGAGTTTACCAAAACACTCTACAGTAAAAGGGGTCAAATAAGTTTGGTTTGTTTGACTTTAGGTTACGAAAATTGAAACTAGAACTTCGATTTCCAATCAGGTTGTGGTCGAATTTAACTTCTCTCGACCTTGAATTGAACTTTGTATTTTCAATTTTGGATCAGTTTAGCTCGGTTTTTCTCCGGTTTTTTTGGTTTCACTAATTAAGAATAATAACATTTGAATTATTCATCCCACAGAACAATAAATATGAGAAAATACAAAAGTCGACGCTTGAAACAAACCAAGTCTTATGTCATGACCAGGACTAAAGCTATATCGATCGAAGCTCATCCATTTCTTCAAATAATAGGTACAAAAATGCTTAAATCAAGTAGATAGCATAAGATCTCCATCTTCATAAATACGCAGAATTAAAGCAGACCCACCTTCAAAAGTGGTAGTCTCTTTTGTGACTTTGAGTGCTACAGCGTCAAAAATGGTCACACTTCAACAGGCTCAAAATTCACATAGGGTAAAAATCACCAGAAACCCGAGTTTCGTGAAAGTAGGTAATTCAAACCCTGAATTTCAACAAATGGCGAATTAAATCTTGGCGGACAGCGGATGGCTCGATCATTAAGCAGTTGTCCGCCCCTTAGGAAATTCTATAAATAAGACATTGTTTTATTACTTGAAACTAATACCTTCAAAATTTACTAGCAAATTATAATACAAAGTTTCTAATCTTGAAAAATAGATAATAGTTCAAGTAATTGGTGGCAACATATGATTACGAATGTCTCCCAATAAGATAATGAAATAAATATGAATGAGTACATGAACCAACATAACTAATTTATAGCAACCTTCAAGTATTTGATAAGAAAGTCTATAATGATTTGTATGTAAGACTTTAAAATTTTATTTGATCTAACATTAATTTAGATCAATATGCGGAATAATAAATACCTCCAGCCATTGACGATAAACCGGGACAGCCGCTTTCCCTTCTTGAAGAATCGCTTCTAAACCTTAATATTTCTCTATTGATTACACAATTTCCGTATGAGAAAATAGGCTTAGGGGACCTTCAATGTCAACCCCTATATATAGACTATTTCCATCAAAGAGTATATATGGAAGGTTATGAATGGATAGTCACCACAATCGTCTCTATTGGTGAATAGTTACTTTATTGGCGACTCTTGAAAATCGGACCACAATATTGACAATATACATAATTCCAAAAGACACGAATAAATTATTAATTTGCCAACATTCTCCCACTTGATCCGAGTTTTTCATCGATCTTTTATTAAGTAAACACAATACATGAATCATAGCGATATGTCCTCATAATAAAATCGAGTAATATCTTCCATGTATCACAATGCATTATGTTACTTCTTTATTGCCCATAAACTTAATGAATAAACCTTATGTTTATTCTAGGTCCAAACTTTATTGATGTTTCTCATTCTTATATGCGCATATAATCAAAACAACCATGAAAAACATCACAGAATTTTATTAAATAATCGTTCTAACTACGAAATTACATAAGAGATCCAAGTCCCATATTATGTACATGATCCTTAAACCTTGACGGTGGCATGTCTTTCATCAAATGATCTGCTAACATCAATTCAGTGCTAATGTGCTCAATGACCATTGATTTATCCTTCACACGTTCTCTTATGGCTAAGTACTTTATGTTGATGTGTTTGCTTCGACTACCACTTTTATTATTCTTAGCCATAAATACAGCAGCTGAATTGTCACAGTACAATCTCAACGGCTTAGCAATTGAATCAACAATTCTAAGCCCAGCAATAAAACTCCTCATCCATACACCATGCAATGTAGCCTCGAAATACGAAACGAACTCAGCTTCCATAGTGAAAGTTGCAGTTAGTGATTGCTTAGCACTCCTCCATGATACAGCTCCACCAGCTAACATAAAAATGTATCCGGATGTTGATTTCAATGAATCAACACAACCAGCAAAGTCTGAATCGGAATAACCAATCACTTCCAAATCATCAGTTCGTCTGTATATAAGCATGTAATCTTTGGTGCCTTGAAGGTATCTCATCACCTTCTTTGCAGCTATCCAGTGGTCTATGCCTGGATTACTCTGATATCTTCCTAACATTCCAACTGCGAATGCAATGTCAGGTCTTGTACAAACCTGAGCATACATAAGGCTTCCAACAGCTGAAGCATATGGAATGTTCTTCATTCGCTCTTTCTCAAGATCGTTCTTCGGGCATTGGTTCAAATGGAACCTATCACCCTTCACAATGGGAGCTTTACTTGGTGAACAATCTTTCATTCTGAATCTCTCTAAAACTTTGTTGATATAGGTTTTTTGTGACAGACCCAAAATACCTTGTAATCTGTCTCGATGTATCTTGATTCCTATAACATAGGATGCTTCACCCATATCCTTCATATCAAAGTTTTGAGAAAGAAATTGTTTCACCTCATATAATAATCCTTTGTCATTAGTGGCAAGTAGAATATCATCTACATATAGAACCAGAAAACAAAACTTACTCCCACTGACCTTAAGGTATATACATTGATCCATGATATTTTCTTCAAAACCAAAAGAAGAAATAACATCATGAAATTTTAAATACCATTGGCGAGAAGCTTGTTTCAAACCATATATAGATTTCTTAAGCTTGCAAACTAAAGACTCACCTTCACTAGAGGAAAAACCTTCAGGTTGTTTCATATAAACTTCTTCCTCTAGATCTCCATTCAAAAATGCAGTTTTCACATCCATTTGTTGCAATTCAAGGTCAAAATGTGCAACCAATGCTAGAATGATACGAAGAGAATCTTTCTTAGATACAGGAGAAAAAGTCTCCTTGTAGTCAATTCCTTCCTTTTGAGTGAATCCTTTAGCTACGAGTCTAGCTTTATATCTCTCAATGTTGCCTAATGAATCTTTCTTGGTTTTAAAGACCCATTTGCACCCTATGGCTTTTCCACCAACAGGCAACTTGACGAGATCCCAAACTTTATTAGAACTCATAGAATTCATCTCATCTTTCATAGCATCATACCATAAGTTTGATTCCTTACAACTCATGGCTTGTGAAAACGTTTCTGGATCATTTTCAGCTCCAATGTTATAATCCGATTCTTGCAAATACACAACATAATCACTAGCAACTGCTGATTTCTTTTCTCTAGTAGATCTCCTTATTTTCATTTCAACATTTTCTTGAGAAATATGTTGTTCAACGGGTTGATCAACATTTTCTTTTATTTTCTCAAGAGCTTGATCTACTTGATTATTATCAACAACTTGTGGAACTTCAATGATTGATTGTTGAATACTCATTTGGTCTTGAGGAGTATTATTCATAATAATCAATTCATCACCTGATTTATGTGATTCAATATTAATGTAATCTCTTTCAGCACCGATGCACTGAAATTGATCACTCCCACTAATCAAGTGATTTTCAAGAAATTTAGCATTTCTTGATTCCACAATTCTAGTGCTATGAGATGGACAGTAGAATCTATAACCTTTAGACTTCTCAGCATATCCAATGAAATGCCCACTTATAGTCCTCGGGTCTAGCTTCTTCTCTTGTGGATTATATATTCTTACTTCAGACGGACAACCCCATATGCGTATATGTTGTAAACTCGGTTTCCAACCCTTAAATAACTCAAATGGCGTTTTTGAAACAGCCTTAGTTGGAACTCGATTCAATATATACACAGCCGTCTTAAGAGCCTCAGTCCACAAGAAATCTGGAAGTTTGGAGTTGCTACGCATACTCCTCACCATGTCCAGTAATGTTCGGTTTCTTCTTTCAGCTACACCATTTTGGTCCGGAGAACCAGGCATAGTATACTGAGCAACTATTCCATGCTCTTGAAGAAACTTCGCAAACGGACCAGGTGCTTGTCCATTCTCAGTGTATTTTCCATAGTATTCTCCACCTCTATCACTTCTCACGATTTTAATTTGCTTACCGCATTGTTTTTCTACTTCAGCCTTGAAAACCTTAAAGGCTTCTAATGCTTCATCTTTATGATGAAGCAAGTAGATATACATATATCGTGAAAAATCATCTATGAAAGAAATGAAGTATCTAGGACCATATGTGTCTGTAATCGGACTACAAATATCTGTATGTATGATCTCTAATATGTCAGTACTCCTCTTTGCACCCTTTTTACTCTTGTTGGTCTGCTTACCCTTAATGCAATCCACACAAGTGTCAAAATCAGTAAAATCTAAAGCACAAAGTACTTTATCATTTACTAATCTTTTAATTCTCTCTATGGAGATATGTCCCAATCTCCGGTGCCATAAATTAGAGGAATCTTCATTTGTGAGACATCTTTTATTGCCAGTATAAACATGCATTGCATTATTAGTGGTACTACTTTGTAAATTAAGAGAGAAAAGACCATCAGACAATATACCATTCCCAACAAGATCAGATTTGTAAAATAAACTGAAGTTTACATCTGAAAAGTTAAAGGAATATCCCAATGGTACAAGTCTTGATACAGAAATTAAATTCCTAGAAAAATTAGGAATATAGAATGTCTTTTCTAACTTTAATACAAAACCACTACTTAAAATCAAAGTGCATGTTCCAATTGCTTCCACATGTGAACGCATCTTATTGCCTGTATAGATGCATTGCTCACTTCCCACTGGCTTCCTTAGATTTCTCATACTCTGCAAAGTATTTGAAATATGGATTGTAGTACCCGAATCAATCCACCATGTGTCACAAATAGAATCGATCATATTAGATTCAAAACAAACAAGTGAGATTGATGTACCTTTCTTCTCAAGCCAAGCCTTATATTTGGTGCAATCTATCTTCATGTGTCCCTTCTTTTTACAGAAGAAACACTTGGATTCCTTTTTTATTCCACCATCTTGGATAGGTATTTTACCTTTTCCCTTAATTTTGGCTCGTCGCTGACCCTTTTGTTGTGTTGCCACATATGCACTTTCACCAATTTCCATAGCTAATCTCCCTTCCTCTTGAACACACATGGTCAATAATTCATTAATAGACCATTTATCCTTATGTGTGTTGTAAGATATTTTGAAAGGACTGTATGCTTGTGGAAGAGTGTTCAAAATATAGTGCACAAGAAAAGAGTCAGGCATGTCAACCTCAAGTGTTTTTAGCTGAGCTGCAATGTCTCTCATTTGCATTATGTGCTCACGCACACCTCTCACTGATGTGAGTCTCAATGATGAAAACTTCATTATTAGGGTGCTTGCTAGTGCCTTATCAGAAGTCGCAAATTGTTGATCAATAGACTTCAGCAATTCTTTGACATGTTTATGCTCACCAATTGAACCTCTTATACCAGCAGAGATCTTAGTCATAATGTACATAATGCTGAGGCGATTAGATCGCTCCCAACGCTCACTAAGAATAAGATCTTCCTTACTACTGGTAGGAGTTATAATTGGCTCATCTTTCCTCATAGCATAATCAATGTCCATCAACCCCATCTTGAGGAGAATATTCTCCCTCCAAGATTTATAGTTTTCACCATTCAATTCAGGAATATTACATTTAAAATCAGAGTAATTGCCAATATTTATAGCTGCAAAAATAAATAGACATGCTTATTATTTCTATAAGAGACTAACAACATAAATCATGATTTACCAATGTACATCATTCTTAAATAATTATGAATCAAGTGACATAAAACTTACCTGTGGGCTAAAGTTTTAATTCAATAAGATTCACATAACTTTATGATAAAACTATCGAATTATTTTCCTTTTCTTAATACCTGTGGGTAAATTAAAAAATATAATTCGATATCTTATCCTAATTAATTATATAAATATAATAAAAATTCCTGTGGGATAAAATTTATTATATTTGTATAATTAATTACAATAAATGTCATAATATGATTTTAATACTTAATATATAACTTTAATTAATTAAAGATGTTGTGGCTACTCTTTAATTAAATAAAATTATATTAATCATTCGACATTTTAATTATAATATTTAATTACAATAATTAAATATAAACAAGCATATATATTTATTCATTATAATCGTATTCTGTAAGTTAATAATAAGTAAAAACAAACCAGAATTTGAAATGGTGTCTAGCTCAATAGTTTAGCCTATGACCCCAGATTAATGAGAGTCAGGTTCGACCCCCAGGTTACTCATATTTTAGAATTCTGTATATACAGAAAACTACACGCAGTTTCGGCGATTTTCTAAAATATTCAAGTATGATAACTATAACTCGAAAAATATGAGAAACCCATAAAAAATCCAACGATTTTTCACAATTTCAGACATCATTTTTTAATGTTTTCACTGTATAATGCTATAAATCGAATTTCCAAATGATTTATAACATTTATTTCAAATCGAAAACTTCGAAAATAAAACGTTCAATTTATTGAAAACATCAAAATTTTAATAAATAAAAAACGTCAAGGCAGAAGCCTTTTAAGGCTCTGATACCAACTGTAAGACTTTAAAACTTTATTTGATCTAAAATTAATTTAGATCAATATGCGGAATAATAAATACCTCTAGCCATTGACGATAAACCTGGACAGCCACTTGCCCTTCTTGAAGAATCGCTTCTAAACCTTAATATTTCTCTATTGATGATGTAATTTTCGTATGAGAAAATAGGCTTAGGGGACCTTCAATGTCAACCCCTATATATAGACTCTTTCCATCAAAGAGTATATATGAAGGGTTATGAATGGACAGTCACACAATCGCCTCTATTGGCGAATAGTTACTTTATTGGCGACTCTTGAAAATCGAACCACAATATTGACAATATACATAATTCCAAAAGACACGAATAAATTATTAATTTGCCAACGTTGTATAGTAAAAAGACACAAGAAGTTACTTCACTCGACGTATACTATATGTATGAGAATAAGGTTGAAATTAAATAAACTCATGAAAGCTTCAAGGAATTGGAGTCTCATATTTACCGGAAATGATGTTTGAGGTAAGCAATGGCACGTAACAATACATTGTCGATATGACGAGAATTTTGCGTGTCCTTTCTATTTCGTGTATGCAGTTCATGCGAGTCTCCATAAATAACTACGTTAATAAATTCTATCAGCATGAGATGTATCGTAGTATACATTCATATTATATTGCACCAATGACCGATCGACATGTCTGACTAGTCTTTCGTGGAAGAGGGAAACTAATGTGTCCTCAAATCGACGTAAACATGGTCATCTTAAAAAGAAAAAAAATCAAAGAGTGAATGAGCTGCAATTTATTAGCACCTCACTAATTCAGATAACCGACTTAGTGCGTTATAGCACATGTGGTAGGATTGGTCATAACAAGACATCAAGTTCCCTGAGAACGTCTGCTTCATTCACAAACAAATCAATTAATCACGATGAAGATATATTCATGAATTTCAACATTGTCATGGAAGAGTTTCAATCTAATCAACCTACTCTAATGACTCTAATTCTAGAACCCGCACCAATGTCAAAGCTCCGACACAGGTCGACAATATGGCCGGCATGACTACTATAGACATCTTGAAAGTGACTATTACATGAAAATATGTACTATGTTTGAATGAAAATACTACGTTGTAAAAACTCATAAACATTAAAATAATGCAATTACGTATTATAGAAACTGTACAAGTACAAAATATAAAAATAACTATTATAGTACAATCAATAATCTCTTTGGTGAGGTGCAACGGCTGCTCAACTGGTGAAATACAAAAAATCTAGTAACCTTAAGTCTTGAAAAAACATTAATTACAATATTTAAATGTATGAAATTACACAAATTTGTGTAAAGAGCCTCGGGTGTTGTTAATTATTTTGCTATTTTTAGCTGTCCGGTTGCTATCCTTCTTTTTTACAGGATTTGGAGGGCTAGGAAAACTTTGGCTGGCGGGATTCTCTTCCATAAAAGTCGAAGATTATGTGCCAAATATATGAGATCTCCCCAAAAGCTGAGAATTCTAAAAATTGGAAAGAGAGAAAATCTCTCTTTAAAAGGAAAGGAATAACCAAAGAAAGAAGGGCAGACCTGGTTAACACTTAATTAACACCCTAAATTGAATTCAAACTTGATCCAATATCATAAAGAAGATCCAAAATATAGTAATAAATATATTTTTATTTTTTTAAGAATGGAATTGAAAGGACAATTATGTCGGGTCAAACTGAAATTTAGGTAAAAAATTGATCGAGAGAGCAGGCTTGAATAGGGAGTGAGAGAAGGATCTAGAGAATTTCAAATTCTTAACCCCCTAAACTCATTAAGCACGGGTTGGATTGGACCGTAGGTTCACCGTGACACTTACTCGGATATCAAATTCTTTTGTTAGGATTTTTTTTAAATCCTTTATGCAAGAAAATAAGGTTTTATGCTATTTTTACCCCACCATAAAAGAACAGTCGTGTTTTCAAGTTGGAATCTAATAGTTTCAGCCGTCGGAATTGTGGGCCCCGCTAATCAACGATCATGAAGAGATGAATAAATCCATTTCCGAACTGTGTGGGGACTGGGAGAGGGGTTTGGATCATAGCCATTAGCCACTGGCACTGTCACGTCTGTTTCCAATCACCCTCTCTCTCTCTCCTCCCTCTGCATCTGGAAATGATCGTGGAGGAGGAGAGAGAAACTGCGATGTCTAATCCTTACCCATTTTCTTTTGGGTTTTTTTGGCGGTCTTCCAGTTTGTCATTCTTCGTCTGGTTTGCTGATGGCAACGTCTTTCTTGCAATTCTATCTGTTTTTCGGGAAAGAACAAAATCTGAAGTAAAGCAGTACAGATGAGGGAAGAAAAATACAAACTTGTTCTTCGGCTCTGCATCTTCTGCTGCCTGATTCCTCCTCGTTTAGTCCTTTTAACCACCGCGATTGAGGGCGACTCTGCTCTACGCCCTGTTTTCCGTGGCTGATTAAATCTTCACTCCAACTCGGGTTTCTTCTCAGGGTTTTCTTCTGAATTTGCATGTCCGTGAGTCGAAGATCTGAATCTCGTTGAGAAAGAAAATGCAAAAACCTTTGCCCAGATAAGCCAAGCATACTCTAATGGCGGACGATGAAAATTACAGAAGAAGACCCATATCGTCTTTCTTCAGTTCTCCGAAACTATTTACAGGTTTTTCAGCCGAGGACTTTTCGGGCATGGACAATCAGATGAGTCCGACTTCGATACTGGATACCAAACCCCTTTCTTGTTTTATAAATTCTTTCTGGTACGAAACGAAGATCCCTAAAACCCAACCGACCGAAAGTAGACGCCATTGGGATAAGCTTGATTCCAAGAGAATTGGCCTCGGCATTGTTGATGATCTTATCGATCAAACTTTTCGAATTGTTCCGTTTGATTCGAATCTCAAGATTCAAAACTCTTCACAGAAACACTCTGCTTCTAAGAATTCTCAAACGGGATCCTTTTCGACGGAATCATCTCTGTCTCCGATGAAGAAATCGGCTTTTGGGTCATCGTCGTCCGGCCAGGAGACGCCCCCTTCCCTGGCTTTCACTGAGTATTCCTCTGTTATTGAAATGGAGCTTTGTGAGGAATACACTCGTGTAATCTCTCGCGGACCCAACCCCACAACTACGCATATATTCTACGATCGCATTGTGGAGAGCTGCGAAGGCGTCCTCTCTACGAAGGACGGCCATGAAAGCTCCCTGGAGCTCTGTTTGACGTGCAAGAAGAGCAATGAGTAAGGAAGAGACATTATTCACAGGTACAGGTTGCTTTTATTCCCTCTGCCACTCCTTTTTGCAACTTTGTTCTAAATTCAAATCAAAGCCCATAATTTTGGAAGGATTAGGTTAAACAATTAGAATACAAAATCGTCAAAATCAAATCAGTGATCGGGAGAGCTAAGAAAAACAGAGCACCCATTAGAGAATGGGGGTAGTGTTTATGAAGAGGGGAAGAAGCATTTTGCAGCGAAGAGTGAGTGCAATAGAAATGTTGCAGATCATCTCGTTCTGGCTCTGGCCATGGATTTGCTCTGTGCATCTGGTTATTCACTTCAAAACAGGAGGAGATGCGATGTATAAATGAGATGCGTCTAAATCTATCAGACTATTGCCCACTTTACTATTTTCATCTTCTTTTTGGTATTTCAGGGTTTATATTATAATGCCAAAGTGAATACAAATGTTGACCATGCGATTCATTGCCTAATCCAATAAATCAGAGCATAAAATCTAAACAAAAAAGAAACCATATAAACTCTTGCTATTCATTGTTGTACTGCCACAACTAGCATCTCGTTGCCAAAATCCAAAATTTCTCGCCTCCAGGGCTCTTACACCTCGGCCCGACAACATGTTAGGAGGTTAGTCACGGTGATTCGGTGGGCTAGAGATGTGAGGCATTTACCTGTCGTCCACAAGGAGCTACCACACATTAGAGGTAACAACTCTCACACTGCAACCGCCAGATTTTGAACCTTGAAACTTGTTACCAAGTGAGTTATACTCGTGGGGGCGCGACAACTAGCATCTCATTTTTTGGTGATGTGGCTTACACACTTTTGTCGTAATCAGCCGCATATAGGGTTGGGCAAACAAGCGACGACCATTAAGACCCGACCCATGGCTAATGAGCCAATATGGGTCAGATATCGGTAGTGAAATTGCTTAATGGGTGAGATTGGGGCTTGCTTGTGGGTTGCGGGTCAATATGGTTTGAAACCCGACCAATCCACCAGCAACATATTTTGAGATTAGATTTTCTGTCTCTTTTTCCATGAATCAAGCAACCCACCAGCGAGTTCTCCACAAGCAGGACTATGCAAGCTCTCTCGAACGACGAGTACCAAGCATTCCGACTTTTGATGAACTCTCTAAGCGCCCAAAGATCATAAAAATAAGTTTCATTATCAAAAAGCTTAATCAAGATAGCAACGTTGACTATTGAATATGTTTAGAAAAATAAATAAATTTTGAAAAAAAATTAAAAAAGATTTTTAATCAAGCCCCAATATCGGTGGTGACACCGATGTATGGCCTCTGAGAAAGTGTTTTTTGTTGCTTTTTTCAAACTCTAGGGTTTTGTTGGATTAATCCACCATGTTTAAGAATTCTCTTCATTATTACCATAAATTTAGTTTGAGATGAGACATTGATCAGTAATGTCCAAATGATTTTGTAATTGAAACACGATCTTTGGGATGCGTTGTGAACACAAGGGATGATGATGTATGTTGGATAGAGAGAGTTAAGGTCGTGAGTACTAATCAGTAATCACACCACCTTGTGACACTAGTATATTCTTACCTGCAATGTCATTTCAGTTTAGGATTATTGGACTTGTGGAACCCATCACGTGACTTTATTCAATCTCTCACGACACAGGTGGCCGCAGCTAAAGACAAAATGACAAGACTCGAGCTGGGCCGATCATCTCGACGCAACATACCAGTGCTTGTGTTCTTGTCGTTTCTTGTACTTCACTTTAGTATCAGTTGGGCATGTTAGTAAACTTAAATTAAGTTTTATATGTAAAAAGATTTGTCCATTATTCGTGGGTTGAGTTTATTTCTTTGGTTGGATTAAGTTAGTGATATTAGTTTTCAGTGTTTGAAATTCTCGACCAGATAATCGTAGTTTGAGACTTGGCGTGGCGGGGCCAGCATCGTTTCCGATGTCTCATATTTAATCAACGGGATAACGTTTCATGCTATTTGACTTCTCACACCAAGCTCTTCCTGCTCGGGGTGGCAAGCAGATTCAGGTAGGAACAAAACAACAATAGAAAAAGACCCCCACTGATAATCAAACTGCGTAGAGTAACGCGTGATCTGGGTGGATGATTGATGCAGTCCACATGGTGGGTCCACCATCTGCCCACTGTCTTATCGCATCCTGAAAACAACATCTTTGGTTGGATTGCAGTGTTCTTCGGGTCGCTGCAGGCTATGAAAATGGGCACTTTTGGCTGCTTCGCAAACTGGCAAGACAAAACCACGGGCGGAGGTTTCACGCACCTGGAAATGGACACTGAAACAAATGCTTGCTTACGGCGCTGAGAATTTCTCAGGAAACGCCAACAAATATGCTAATCATTTTGTCCCAATCTCACAACTTTGTCATCGTCTTCGTCTTTTACTATAGCTTTGTGGTTTTATAAGTGGCTCATAATACATTTTTATCTGTTACAAATCACTAAATATCCACCATCTCAGATGTTTTTCATCTTTAGTATGAATTTGACCTCTCGCAATCAACATAATTTCGAAGCGTATTAAGACATGGAGGCACAAAGATTATTCGTATAAACGCTAAGTGTTCGGACCACATTACGTGCATTTGAACTACTTGAAGGAGGTCCTCAAAATTAGTCCAAATCTTCATCCTCTCCATCTAACCCCCATCCAATTATAGATTGGATGATTCAATCTGCAGTGGTAGTAGAATATTTTGTAGGCATCAGCATATGATTGGTCGCAGGCGAAGAGCATTCCTGGTAAAAAGAGCATGTGGGGTGCCATGTGAAGAGCATTCACCCCTCGTCACATATTTGAACAAAGAAACCCATGTGAGAATCATCGAGCCTCTCAACTTGCGTGGATTTTTAAACCTAAATGCCAAGCAAGAATGATCACTGGAGGACACAATGGAGGAAATAGATAGGGCACACGTAGCTCGTGAATGCTTTCGTAAGTGAAATTTCTCGCTAAACTTGGTCCGATTTGTGTCGGATAAATTTCACTAGTAAAATTGTGATGGTGATATGGAAAAACATGGCAAAAAGAAACATCAAGTTGGTAGCACTGAACTATGAATGATGAAATGGAGGACTATATTCCTTGTAGGATCACTTTTTATGCCCTTTCAGTTTCTAAGACATCGGCAGAAAACAGCCTCGTGGCTAATCGAACTGCCCGAGAACCACCTGACAGCGACTGAAATCTGCTGTGTTTCAAAATGATGTCGAAGCTGCTCGGCCCCCACTGGCTAGTGCATGGCTTGTCTGTGGACCTATGTTTTTGGAGTAAAGTAAACCCACTATTGACGGCTAAGTTTTCTCATAATGTCATACATTGAGCACCACTTTAAACTTGTTAATAAACTGGCTACGGGGTTTTATCTTCGAGGGGTTTGTTCCTTCTTTTCAGCTTGGAAAAACCTGATCATGATGTTGGTCGGCTAATCCAGTTTGGACGTTTAATGTTCTTGTTGAAAAGGTAAAAACGAAAGTCTTCAAGAGACTAGAGCCTTGTAAGCTTATTGTCAACCAATTAAACCGAAGGCAGCAACAGAACCCGATAGAGCTTAAAGAGACATGAAATTTAATAATCTGAGAAAAAGAAGAATCTGAAAGAAAGAGAATCGAATTCATTGGACCAATCACTGATGGATTTAACACCCTTTTCGACTAAATATGGTCCAGGGATTTAATAATGATGTAAAACGCCAGGCGGCCACTCTTGTCCCTTAGAACATGGAGGAAATTATGGCAACTTTTCCTATTATGAACTCTCTCTCTCTCTTAAATTTCAGCTATAAAACCTCCAGAAAATCAAACATCTTCTCGAAGAAACACCAGTTCCGGAGTAAAAAAGGTAGCGTAGCAAAAGAAACCCACTTCTCATTCCACTCTCACAGAGTTTAAAACCCTCCCGAAAAGAAAAAGAAAAAGTAGACCGAGAGAGAAAAATGGAGATCGAAATAGTGAAGTGCGAGTGCTGTGGGCTGAAAGAGGACTGTACCCAAGATTACATAAGTGAAGTTGAAGCCAAATTCAACGGAAAATGGCTATGCGGGTTATGTTCAGAAGCTGTGAGAGACGAAGTATGCAAAATCAGAAACCCTTCCGAGGTTGAAGAAGCTGTGAGAGCTCACATGTCCTTCTGTCGTAAATTCAAGTCGAACCCGGCTGTTCGAGTTGCAGATGGAATGAGGCAGATGCTGAGGAGAAGGTCCTCCAATTCGTCCTCCTCCTCCTCCTCCTCTTCTTCCAAGAAGTACTCGAGGTCCGCAAGCTCATCGCAGGTGGGCTACGAGTCCTCTTTCTCGCTGCGCTAATCGGATAGGTCGACAGAAATGGCGGTCCTGCTTTCTGGGTCGGAATAATTTAAGGACCGTAGCTTTCCTTCAATCCCAAAATCTCGTCTTTCTCAACAACCATGTAATTAATTTCCATGGAAGGTTTATTTCAAGCTCTACTCTCTTCTCAATTACCTTTTGCATTGCAAAAATAAAAAAATAACTTAGTCATATAAATTTACCTTTTCTTAGAATGGATGTTTGCCATGTTATTCTATGGGAATGTGCTGTGGTATGAACTGTCATGAATTTAAATTTCAACCTATGAAAAGAGATAAAATTGCAGAAAAGATAGAACAACTGCCATCAATTCCTCTCATTTTCACATGAAGATAGCAAATCCCCCACGTAGAATGGGTTCTATGGTTTCCCGGGAGCTTTTTATAGGCCACGATTATATCTGAAAAACATGTGCTTCTTCTTCTTTCTGTGCTTGTATACTAGTCAACAAATTCAGAAGATAAGTCATAGGGTTGAATCAAAATCGTGCACAAAACACGTGACCGTGTTCGGGTACATTTTTTTCATAAATTGAATTTGTAAATGAGTAAATCTCGTTATTTTTTAATATATTTTTTTGACGTATTGCTGCGTGTTATATCAATTCAAATATCAATAATATATCAATTTAAACGTATTTAATAAATAAAAATAAAAATAATTATTTATTTTTTATTTGATTCAATCACACAGTGACATATCAAGAAATATGACAAAATGATAATCATAAACTAACACTTTTTAAAAAGTTCAAATCAATTTTGTTTTCAAAGTTTTTGAAATCAAAATGATATGTGAACATATACCACTCCAATAATTTGAGTGAGCAAAGCTTAACCAGAACCGACAAATCAACTGACATCGGTGATAAGAGGTTTTAAATTCGATTCCATGAGTTAGAAACTGAATTCATTCATTTGGTTTTTGGTTTGGATTATTCAATAAATATGTATATGTAAATTTTTAAAAAAGTATTTGGAATATTAAAAATAAATAATTAAGTGGTTTAGTTATTGTTATGTTTAACATTATATTTTTTGTTTAAAAAAATACCATTTTATATCATATTATTCCATAAAACTTATATAATATATATTATTTTATTCAGGTAATAAAACTAAAACCTACCAAAATATTTGGTTTAGTTATTATAATATCTTTCACATATTCAGTTTCAATATTTAAATACCAAGATAGTCGGTTCGGTTTGTTTCTCAACCTACAACCGAACCAAACCGACAAACACTCACCCCTTGCTAACATGTTGTATATTATAAATTTGTCCTATTAAATATTTGAACAAAGAAATGGAGGTCGCACTTTCTTATTGTGGTTACTAGCCTCTAGAGTTGCGATTCGAGCGAGCTCCAGCTCGCTCGAATCGCTTGCACTCTAACGAGCTCGTCCCGAGCCCCGGATAGGTCGTTCCGAGCCTAGCTCGACTCATTTTGCTATAAGGCGAGCTTGGGGAGGTCACCTTCCCCTCCCATCGTTGAGAAAAACAAAAGAAAATGGTGAGAAATTTTTTTACTTGCTCCGAGGTCATGAAAACACGGTAAGATTCCATACATTTTTTGCCCTAATGGCCTTCCCTGACCTCTCGATCTTGGAAGGGGATGGGTCATAGAGCTCTAGATTGAAGTTACTCTCGATTGAGGTATTGTTGACTTACTGAGTATAAAATAATTTTTTATTACTGTTATGATGAACTTAATTATTAATATTTTTATTAAAAATATCTTCTAATAAGAGTATTCATTATTGTTTGAATCGAAATTAGTTTTAGCTATTTTTGAAATATGCATGTGCAAGAATCAAGGTTACGGTTGACCAAAAATGCTTTAAGCAAATAATTTCACGAGAGAAAAAGATGTGAAAGCGCTGCCGAAATTCAAACTCACACTCAAGCGTATTTTCACTTGAGTTTTTATTTATTTAAAGCTGAGATTGTGTGAATTCTAAAATCGTATCCCAGTAATCTTTGAGCGATTTATTTTTTTACCAAAAAATTATAACTAATGGTGACGTCCTTCGAAAAGAAGGGTCAATTAAGAAAAGAGTGACTCTTTTCGAAAAGAAAAATTAAACTGTAACAATTCGGTTGACATCCGCAAGTTAATATAGTGGATCCTCGTGCGGCGAGAGAAGAATCTTCAAGGTACAGCCTTTGACAGAAAAATGTAGGTAAATGTTGGCCGAACTGCATTAAGACATCAGTTTAAATTTCTCTATCGTTTACTCTTTATATTTATCGTAATAATCACTTAGAAACTAGAATTATAAAATCACGAACAAGATGATCAACCTAAATCACTCATTCTTAAGTTGAAAATCGGTGTTACAATTTGTATCAAAGCATAGTTCATTGTTTTTAGTGTAATTTTTGGAATTGATTGTGATTGTTTGTCATTGTTCTTACTCTTTATATTCATGGTAATAATTACTTAAGAATTGAATTTTATAAAATTATGAAAAAGCTAATCAACCTAAATCACGTACCATCTTAGGTTAAAAATTAGTCCTACAAGTATGACTTTCGATTCATCCAAGGTTAACCTTTTGAATCTCTTCTGCACTGCAACATGTCCTTAAAAAGTTAAAGAACTTTCGATTGTACTTATTATTTTAACATAGTTGAGTTTTGATACAGTGACTCCTAGTCCGAGGTTTTTACCTTCATTTTGAAAGATTTTCTACGATAGAATATTTGTGTCTCATTTTTATTATTTGTTTGATTATTTGATTGAATTCCTTTGTTATTTTTAGAATTAGATTTGATATTCTCATTTAGTACACAAGAATATTTGAAGAATTATTTTCAAGTTTAATATCTTATCGTTTTCTAGCACAAGAATCTCCTCAACTAGCTTGTCATTTGTGCGAGCTTGGCTGGACTAGCACTACGAGAGTCGTCGAAAAATAGGCGAGAAAGACTTAGAATAGAAAAGGGCAAAAGGTATTGGAACGAGGAAGAACAGGTAGTTGTACGGATTTAAATAGTCTAATGTTAGTGTACATTAATTTGATAGTTTTTCTTATAGTCTCTTTGATCTATTTAATTATATCTGAATCTCTACCTCGGTCAAATAGGGTGCCTAGTATACAAATGTATGTAATAGTCTGTCGTTTAGCATAATTATGTTGGTATTCATCTTTAGTAGTCTACAGTTAGTATAAATAATAAGAAAAACTTAAATTTGGTAGCAGTATTTAGGCTAGGCTCGGCGCGTTTATGCACAAAAATTGTGAACCGGTTAAAGCTATTTTTTTTATAAAAAAAAGCTCGACAGATGCAGCTCAAATAGACTCAGTAGGCTTAGCACAAGAAGTTCAACAAGCTCGACAAAGCGATTTTTTCAAGTTCAGCTCGCTCGAACTAGTTAAAATGTCACTCTTAGTTTGTTTTGACTCACATTGGATTGAACTAGACATCTTGTCCGACGATTCCAAAAATTTACAACTGAACATGTAGCAACGGGTCCTAGGAATCGACTTGGAGAGAATTGTCATTTTAATCTGATTCCTAAAAAATATATCTTTTATTATCTTTTGAATCATGCTTTATGAGATTGGATAAAGTTTGGATCCAATGTAAAATATTAATTAAGTTCTAACTTTTTGTAATTAGTTTTTGCCTTAAATTTCAGCTCGATTTCATGATTTTGATTCCCATAATAATAAAAAAAAATTGGATTTTGGGAGACTTAGAACCAAAATCGGTTTTATTGATGGTGTTATAATTTAGTCTTACATGAATTCTATTTGATCAAGACTATTGGATCAAGTTAGGAATTTGATTAGATATTTATTTCCTTACAAACGAATATAACTTGAATCACAAAAATAGAGGTTGTATTTCGATATTCATAGTACTTATTCACATGTACGTGATTTTTCCTAAAAGTAGTTTTCACATAAATTTGGTATTCTACATCATACTTTCTTTTTCATGTCATCATTCGAATATCAACCATTATTATCACACTAAGGTGAAGAGTTTGGATTCTCAACAATTAGGATTTTTCTCGTTAAGAAAATACAAATTTACATTTTGAAACTTCAATCCCAAAATTTATTCGATTAGAATATGAAGCTCTCTGATTATACCAGCTGTTGAAAATTGGACAGTGACCAGAAAAAAGAAAAAAACATGAGAGAACAGATTTACGTTCAAAAATTATTTGAGAAAAAATACGAGCGTAAGAATAAATTTATTATGGAGATAGTAAGAAAATTACAATTTTTGTGATTCTAGTTTACATTAGTTTTATAGACGAGACAAAAGTCTAAATACGGACTTATTGTTTTGACCCAAATATAATCCAGGTCTTACTGAACTATGACAATCTTACATTAGACATTAATTTGATGAAAGTGATATATGGTTCACACTTGTCACCTGCTCTTAGATTAATCTCAATATGAAAACAATTTATTGTTGCAATTACAACATCTGGTGGTTAGATCAGTTATCCGATTAATTCTAGTTTGAATTTGATTTTTATAAGTTGACATGCCGAATTTAGTCGATTAACCTATCTAATTAAAATTTTGGGAGAAATAATTAAGTTTTAGTTGGGTTGCTGGGGCAATCTTGAATTTTAAAAAGTCTAATTTGAGCCTAAACTGAAACAAATCCAAAATTTTTAGTCATTTTTTAATTAAATTGATTATCTAATTGGTTTGAGTTTGGATACTATATTTAAAAAACCAACCCACCATGTCAAGTCAATTTTTATTTTCAAATAAACCGATCCAACCGTTAATACTCATTTTGTGGTTAAATTTCATATTTAATCATGAAATAATTACTTCTGCGCCACTTGCAAGGGAAGAGGAGCTCAGTCTTTCGGAAATCTCTCTCTCTCTCGTCACTCGGACGCAGTACGAGTACTTTCAGATCAGTACCCTCTCCCGTAGTGCTGGTTTACCAATGTCAAATGCTCTGGTTCAGGCTTTTGCTTTATTCGAACTCGGAAAGGTTCTTCAGGTTAAGAAGGAGGTACTCAATGAGCCTTTGATCTGTCAATGTTTTGCTACTTCCTCATCTGTTATCATCCTTTCTTCTCATCGAATTTGTGTTTTAGTTTTGAAATCGTTAATAGAGTAGTTTCAATTATTCGCTGCTCCTCTACGGCCCTTTTTAACCTATAATGAATTGGGGTAATCCTGGCTTTCAAGCCCTCAAATAGCTGATAATATGCTTGAAATTGATTTCGAATTTTTTGTTGTCGTAAGCTCTGGAACGAAACTCTGCGTTCATATTCTACTTATTCCATGAAATTCTAAAATATTGCATTTGTTCTTTGAGTTTGATGAAAATGATCATATTTTTTTATTGCTATCTTTTCTCCTTTTAAGCACAATTAAAAAGGCAATGTGAGTAATATTTTCCAGATTATCTTTAACGATGAATTTATGAAAGAAAAAGAAATTCTTCAATCTACAATATATACATTCACCTCATTTTTATCGTGTTGATGTATGTTTTTTCTTTGCAATGTAGGTAACACTTGAAGAACGAAAATTCCTAGATGCATGGAAGTCTGCGGCTGTTAGAGACTTATATGCAGTACCCCTTTTAGGCGTTGGTTTTGGATTGACAAGTACATATTGTGCCCTACTAGCAACATTTTCTTGCTCTTTCCTTCATAATCTTGGATTCATCAAGAAGTCTAAGCATAAATCCATGTATTTATATTCAGAGGGGCAAAAAAGTATCTTTAATGCACGATATTACATAATTAATCTATTCATGGCGTGATCTGTTTTATGTTTTCGTTTCATCTTTTTTAAGAATATCTTTTTCTCCTTAAAATCAGATTTTCTGGGGTCATTAGAATCCTGTTAGCTTCGATGGTGTTACTGTTACTACTATTCTTTTCTTGTCCTTATACTCATTTTCTAAAAGCAAAACTGTCTCTCCTTTTGGTTTTAATTTTGTTGCCCGAAGCTTAATGACATCAATTGTACTGAGGCAAGAGATGCTGTAGTAGCATTTACTTATGTTATATTAACTTCTAAATTACATGTAAGCCTTACCAGGACGTGTATCATTATAGTACTGAAAAATGAATCACCTTAAGGAGGTAGAAGGATTCCAAAATCTGCAGTCCAACAAAAAACCTATATTCATTGTTTTTCTTGTTATATCTGCTATTTTAATTCACATTCCCTTCTTTGTGGTTTTTGTTTTGATGAAAACCTTTTTTTCTGGCAGTACCTTGGAGGCCCAGATTCCATTTAAGAGCCTTTGCTGCTGCAGGTAGCACTCACTCTATCTATCTCTTCCTCTCACACAAACACACATAAATTGCGCACCAGTTTCATGATAAATGTAGTTTTCTTCTGTATCTGACATCCATGCTGACTGTCTGAGTTGAGTAATTTTTAATCATTTAATTTTTACTTCTGCAGTAGTTGCTGGTAATCTTGTTGTTTGGAGATTTTTTAGGTCCACCACTTTATGTGTTGATCATATTCTTGCACGGGATGGAACTCTGATGCAGAAGGAGCTGAAAAATATGTATACACTTCCTTTTCATCACTCTAATCCTTTTCTTATTATCGGCATGCTTGAAAGGGGGATTTATATTGTGCTTCATAGAAAGCACCTAAAAACTTTAATCTTACATATATAAGCAACCATGATATGACCAAAAATTTGGGCTTTTTCACGTCAAAGTAGTGTCGTGCTGCCCATTGACTAAATGAAGTAACATATGATTAAGTTAAATGTTATGAACCAAAATTCCTATTATCAAAGTTTACGTTAGCTTACTTCTTGCTATTCTGGATGTTAGATTTCTAACCAATCTGATTTCGTGATACGAATCCACTAGTACAATTCACCTATTCTGGATGGAAGNAAATCCAGTTAGTTTAATGCTTGGAAGGATGAATAATTTGTTTTAAGTTTAGTGTTAGTCTAACCAATCTTGGATTGTATACTTATAGATGATGCCTGCCCCTGATTCAACCGATCCTCTTGATTCAATTTTTGGCCCAGTGGGTGGAACAGATGACGATCTTCATCAACCCGTGGCTTCAAAAATGCCTAGTAAACTGCACACTCGTTGTCGAAAGACATCCAGACGACAGAGGTGCATGCGACATCAGAAAGCGTCAACGAATTCCAATGCATCTCCTGCTGCAGGTTAAGCTACTAAGCCTGTGATACTTTAAATATTGCTAGTTTCTGAATCTGGAGTTTATTATGCCATACTTGAACCTACATTGGGTGTTTATTTCAATGATTTAGGTGCTTGCTTGCTGAGCACAGATGAAACAGATCAGATTAGTAACATGACACTCTAATTTTACAATATAATCTCTACCTCTTGAAGGAGAATACATGTATATGAAGTGATTAGTGTAATCTATTGTTTCACATATTTATACTTAACCACACTGACGCTTATTATCAAGTAGCAACGCTTAAACATTGTGCCTAACACTAAACACAACTTGTAGCATAAACACAACACTATCTAAAATCAAGTAATTCTCACTGTATGTACCGCGTAATATTTATTATTGACAAAAAGTAAATTAAATTGTTTAAATGAATTGAGAATAATATTACATTTAATTTTTTTATTTGACGTTCTTGAAATTCATTTTGAAATGTCAAATAATGCTTGGAAAAATACGTTCGACAATATTTTTCATAAGAAGTTGAAACGACAAGTTCTGATTTTGGTCCAAATCTCATTTTATGGCAAAAGCTGAAACATTTTATTCAAATTTAGAGAATTCAATTAAAATATTGATGAAAAATTGACTACCAATTTGATTGCTAAGGAGATTTGCATAACTTGTGAAACAATCATTTCAATTAGATTTTTAAATAACAATACATGTTAAGTCGAAAAGAAGATTAACAATATTTGTCATAAGAATTCGCAACGATAAATCCTAATTTTGGTCAAAATTCCATTTTTGGGGCAAAAACTGAAATATTTTATTTAAATTTGGACAATTCGATCAAAATATTTCTGAAACAAACACTTGATCGATAAAAATTGTCAATTGGGTTTGATGTCTAAGGATCAAAGAGATTTGTGTTGAATAAACGTTCAATGTTATGTTTTTAGTGGGTTTTAAATTTAGAAGTCAGTAAAAGATAAAATACCAAGAGTTTTCATAGTGAGTTTTTATGGCTATTATTAAGTTTTATTATTTTCGGTTTTAGAACAGCCTAGAAATAAATGGTTCTTTCTAGTGCAATTGCAACAACAGAATGCAGAGAGTGTTGCTTTATCAATCTCGAGGATTTTGTTTTTCTTGTCAATTTGCATAACTATTTGAATTAAAACCTTAAATAACAATGCATGTTAAGATAAAAAGACGGCCGACAATATTTGTCACAAGAAGTTGAAACGATAAATCCCAATTTTGGTTCAAATCTAATTTTCTGGGCAGAAACTGAAACATTTTATTCAAATTTGAACGACTCCATTTAAATATTTCTGAACTGACCACCTAATAGTAAAGCATTGACTACTGGAATAAATGTCTAAGGATAAAGAGATTTACATAACTTGTGAAACACTCATTTCAATTAGCGTAACAATACGTGTTCAGACAAAAAGACGATAGACAATATTTGTCATAATAAGTTGAAACGACCAATCTTAATTTTGGTCCAAATTCCATTTTTTGGGCAGAAACCCAAAATATTTTATTCAAATTCAGACAACTCGATTCAAATATTTCTGAATTAAACGCTTAATCGATCAAAAATTGATAATCGGATTTGATGTCTGAGGATCAATGAGATTTACATAACTTGCGTTTTAGTTAGAACCTTAAATAACAATACAGGTAACAGAGGAACATGCACAAACTTAAGAAAATAGATGCAATTTTTATGCCAAAAAACTTCTACTGTGCAGATTTGGAGACGAAAGTGATGTAGGCTCTGACGGGAAAGCTCTGATTGCTCCGAAGTCATTTGTCGAAGCAAACTCCAGAATCCATTGATTTGCTTTACCTTTTTGCTACTGGCGTCTTCGACCATCACTGCATCGGTATTAATATGGCGGAAACAACATCGGAGGTTCGAAATTCTGTGCAGCAAGGCAGATTATGGAAGACGATGGTTGAAAATGGGAAGGAATTTCCCCTGCCCAGGAATGGAAACTCCGACGGCCAAAAAGTAAAAAGCATACTGCAAATCAAGAACAAGAAACAAAGAAACGATTTCAATCGATCGCATTCAGAAATTTACTCACTTTCAAATTCCTGCGTCATTACGTCCAGATTGTCAGCGATCTACCCAGAAGAGTTGACGAGATTGGCGAAGAGCAGGAGAAGCGGAGAACAACAGTGAAGGATGGCTCCAGCAGAACCAAGCCATTTAACCCACCATCGATCTCGCACTTTTTAGAAATTTTGTCACCAGAACTCGATGCAGCATAAAGAAGAAACTTAGCGAACCACGACAAGAAAATGCAAAAATAAAAACAGAAAAGCCGACTGAATTTGAACTTCCGTGTGTTGTCTGTCGAGAAACCAGCAAGCATGTCAACCGATTACTTGAAAATGGGAAGGTATGTACTTCAATTTCTCTGTTTGTGCTTACATCAGCGGTAAACAAAAGAATAAACTTCTTTTGTTTATTCTTCCGCATTTTATGCCCACTTACACACGGTGGTTAACAACCTCAAATACATATTCTGAAATTAACTTTGGCTAAATCAAAAACATCAATTGAGTTTTAAAAAAACAAATTTTAGTGAAATGTGCAAGATTAATCTCAATATTCTCTTCATTGATCTTGTCAGATTTTCTTCAAATTTTTTATATCGATTTTTATACTAAATTCTTCCAATTTTTCTCAGCAGAGAGGCTTTGTGAGGATGTCGGTAAGTTGTTCTTCTGTTCTAACGAACTCAATTTTAATTTTTCCTTCCCAAATACATTCACGTATAAAATGATGTTTTATGTCTATGTGCTTACTCTGATTATGATGGACTTGATTTTTGCAAAAGGAGATCATCAATTTGTTGTCAACTCGTAAGATATTTTTTTTTCAACTCGTAGGTCTTGAGTCCATTGAAGTATTGCTAGGTTTGCTCTCTCCCATGACCAGTTTATCTAATTTCCTCTTTGCATAATCAGATTGACATATTGGAATTTTGCTTGAATCTTACTGAACTTCTATTCTTAGATAGTAACTCAGTAAACCAAAATCGGTCATTTCGAATCATTCTTTCATCTGATTCTTGAATTTTTCAAGACTCTCAAAATTTGATCTTATTATCGCCAAATCATCCACATATACTCCAATCAATTGAGTTTCAGTAGCTGATGCTTTTATGTAGACTGCATGTTCGAATGAGGACTTTCTAAATCCCGATTCACTGAGACAACAATCTAGCTTATCATTCCAGGCTCGTGGTGCCTAGCGTAATTCATATAAAGTCTTCTTTAGTTCAGTACCTTTCCTTCTTGTCCATGTGCTATGAAACTAAATGGTTGAGCAACATATACTTCTTCTAATTCATTGTTCAGGAAAGTTGATTTCATGTCCATATGATGTACAAGCCAACCTTTTTTTTTTCAGCCACAACTAGTAGAGCTCTAATTGTTTCCATTCGTGCCACAAGTGCAAACACTTCTTCAAAGGTCACTCCTTGTTTTTGTACATATCCTCTCGCTATGAGTCTGACTTTATGTTTTACAGTTTCTCCTAATTGATTTTGTTTCAACTCCAAACCAATTGCATGACTTCCCTTTGGCAATTTTGAAAGATCTCATATTTCATTTTTTTGAATGGAATCCAGTACTTCAGCCATTATTGTCTCCAATTCTTGTTTTTTGTGGCTTCGTTGTAGCGAGAAGGTTCTTCTATGGATAAAAATAGAAGTCTAGCTTCTTCTTTGATCTCTCTTGTATCATTGTAGACTTCTTGTAAAGTTTTATATCTCATTGGAGCTTATGAGCTTTCTTTAGTGTCTAGAACATTTTCAATTGTATCATGCAATCTAACAATAGAGTTACTAAATTCCATAGAATGTATGTTCACATGATATCTTGTTGAATCGAGATTCTTAGCATTGGGATGATATAAGTAGTTCTCTTCTACTGTTCATTTCCATGGTTCACTGTGAATGATTAAAATAGTCTATTTTTGGTCTCAGTAACAGAGGTATTCTAATTCCAGTAGTCTTCTTCCTAGAAGATCATGTCTCCACTAATTATGATTTTGTTCATTTCTAGATTCAGGACTCGATAAGCTTTTGTTTTCGTATCCGACGAAAACCATCTATGTGCCTCTATTTGAGTTTCTGCAAATGCAGCTTCACATTTTTTACATAAACCAGGCCGCCAAAAATGCATAAATTTTGGATCTAAGGCACTTTTCCGGTCCAAGCTTGATACGGCGACATATCGACAATGTCTCTTGTAGGTAACTTGTTCAAGATATAGACTTATGTGCAGGCGGCTTCCCCCCATAGATGTGATGATGCATTTTTACTCATCAACGAACTCCGAATCATTTCAACCATGGTCTCATTTGGCCTTTCTACGACTCAGTTATGTTGAGGTGAGTATGGAGCTGTGAGTTGACGTTTGATTCTTCGTAATTTCACAAAATTCATTGAACTTTGTTGTCTGGAACTCTCCTCCCCGATCTGTTTAAAGAATTTTTATATGTTTTTGAGCTTATGATTCTGCTTCCAATTTTAGTTTCTTTAATGCTTCAAATGTTTTGTCATTGCTTTTAAGCATTGAAGTGAGATTGGTCTGTAAAGATCTCCATGAACGAGTTATAGCAGTTGTTCTGCTTGAAACTCTCTAGACTTTGGAAAGTTTGTTCTATGTTGCTTGCTTATTGAACACTCGTCGCAAACTTGACTTGTTCGTTCGATTTTTGGAATTCCCTTTGCCATTCTCTCAGTCGCTTGTTTTCTCAAGGCATTAAAATTTAGATGCTCATATCACGCATGCCATAACAAAACACCATTCGTAATGTTTGTCAGCAGACAAACTGATCGCATTTCCTCAATCTTCATCATGTACAACCTTTTTGTAACCTTTGGATTTTCGCAATTAATTTGTCTTTTTGAATTGTATAGGCTCAAGACTCTGTTTCGGATGATGGTGGTTACTTCGATTTCAACCTGATGGCCTATCCTAATAATGTTGGTTTTTAGTGTCGAAAGATAATAAACTCCAGTCACTTGCATATGTTTATTGTCTTTGCATTTAAACAAGACTGTTCTTTTTCCGGCAATGTTGATTATTGACATGTCGCCGAAACACACGTCTCTTTTTACGCTTTCATCAAGATCAAAAATCGCTGCTCGATTTTTTGTCATGTGGTTACTTGCACCTGTGTCGTAATACCAGTGTTCTTCTTCATCTCTTTTTTCCTTCCGTCGTTAGCCATCTTCAGACTTTCATTCAAAATTGACAGTTATGATTCTTTCTTTAGTTCTAATAGTAGAGCTGGTTCGTCGTCGTGAGTATGGTCAATAAGATGAGCATTTCATCCATTTGTCTTTCCTTACATCAAAGAAGAAATGCCGGTATTGATTGCATGAAAAATATCTAACTTTGTTTATATCAAATTTTGATTAGCGTTGTTTCTCATCTTCCTGATCACGCATACTAGAATGTCGACTTCGGCCTCTACCACATCCATGGCATTGCCCTCGACCTCCACTGCATTCATTGGTCCCTGCTTTGTTCTGAACACGTGACATTTTTATTTTTCCAATCAGTTCGTGTCAGAAGCACTTGATCGCTTTGTTTCAATTTGCGATCCTTTGACTTCTCTTCGTGTGCTTTCAACGACCCGATCAACTCTTCCATGGTTTGAATTCGCAAATCTCTGAATTCTTCAATCGTCGAAGCTGTTTGTATGAATTTCGGTGAAACAGAACGTAACATCTTCTTTATCACGTATGTTTCATCGACTTGCTCTCCTAATTCATGCACTTTATTGACAAATTGTTGCCATTTGCTATGAAAAAACATCTACTGGATCTTTGTTCTTCATTCAAAGACCTGCAAACTCTCATCCGAGCGTTTGTGCTAGCACTTCCTTTAAAAAAGCCGCTCTGAGGTACATGGTCCTTAACACATTCTATGCCTATTTCGCCATTTTTTTTATTTAAGTTCCAGCAGCGTCTCTTCATTGATTCTCTGAATAATGGCCGGCAATGTCATTTTGTCCTTCCTAAGATTTACAGGTTCTTCTGAGTCAACTTCTTCTTGAGCACCTTGTGCTTGCATGTACACCTCCATCTTAATCGACCATGCCGAATAGTTATGTGAGTAATGAGTATTGAAGAGAAATACTTCCTTCACGCGATGATACAGAGGAAACTGCTATTTATTCAAATATGTTCCCACCTCCATTTCTTGTAGTGTTGGATGCAGATTCATATCTCGACATGATTTTAGCCATACATATGATATTCTAGCTCTGATAACAAATGTTCAACCAAGGACTTGAAATGAGAAGGTGTGTACTTCAATTTCTAAATTTCAATGTACTTAGAACAGAAGTGAACAAATGAAGAAACTTCTCTAGGAAAATGAAGAAACTTTTTAAATTCTACTTTATAAAAAATACTTGCACGAACTAATTAAATAGATGTGGTTGTCTTTCACATTTCATGCCACATACAGATGGTGATTAACAACTTCAAACACACGTTCACAAACTAACTTTGACTTCATAAAAAATAGGGCAAAATGTTTTTAATGGCTTGTACTCTGGGTAAATTACAGATATTAGAACGAACTAAAAAACGTTCAATTCAATACCTTGAACTATGAGGAAAATACGATTTTTATCTTTCGTCAATTATTCCGGTTAATTTTAACCTGAATCGACCACGTGCAAAACACGTTTAACGTGAAAATATCTTGAACTATGCAATAACAAACGTGCTTATGCTTTAACAATAACAAACGTG
>QAOC01032477.1:304964-400651 GCA_003255005.1 Begonia fuchsioides
TCTCTCTCGTCTGGTCATGGCGTGGCTGAAAAAGCAAGTTTATACACCCTCTCGTTGGTTATGAAGAAAGAAAGCTATTATTCATTTAAAATTGAATAGATGGTCTAATCCATTTATGTTATGGTCAAGATCTGAACATTCAAATTGAATACCATTTATATATTCTTCTGCCCCAACTTCTCAGGTTTTCCCAAGAATTTTTCCTCATGGCTTGACTTTTTAGCAATTGAATAGCTTTTTTTTTACGTAATTTATTTAGAGTGTGCCAAAATCCGACGGTATTATTAATTATTTATAATTCTGGACATTTCTACTTATCTCAAGAGAATTGTGCATTGTGACTTGGCTATCACCTAGATATATTTATTTTGGTAAATATATCTGAACATTTGGCCAATCAGTGCTCATATTTGTTGAATTCTTATCGAGAAAAAGATGAACAGATGATCAGTCACTGCCAATTCTTCTTGTGAAAAAGATTTTTTTTTTGACAAATACTTAAGTAAAAGAATTCTTTTTTTTATGTCTTCATTTTCATCAAATGAGCAAGATTTGTCTGCAAAACAAGCATAGCTCCTGAAAGTTCCCCCCAATGATACATTTCTATGCCATGTATTGTCTATCCTTAATTTCCTTTTTTGCTCTCTTAAGTTTTAATACTTCTCTATTTTATTTGATTGAACAAATCATATCCTGCCCTCTGCGCCAAATCGGTCCTCTCTTTGTCACTTTTGTTTGCTGATCATGCCATTGGCTACATGCGCTGTGAGAATATGCATAAAAAAAGAATCTGAGATCGAAACTCAAAATCCATTGGAATTTGCCAGAAAGTTAGCAGTGCAGTGCAGATGTTCAAAATGGGATCCTCCTGCTGCCATAAGCCGGGTTTTAAGTCTATGCTCGTAAAAAGGGAGTTAGAAGTAAAACAAACAAAAAAGGAGACGTGGGAACCAAGAAGGGGGCTGGTTCAGTTGGATTAATTTCGACAGTTCAGTTCATGTCTTCCAAGCAAAAACCATTTTCCATGAAAGAAACTCGGAGATTCAGGCATTGCCGGGTAAAATCTGGACTTTTCAGCGCCGAAGAAGAGAAAATGTAAAGCCCTTCTGGAGTTCCAATATGGACCTCCACGAACCTGAGGATTTGCTGCACTGCGAGTGACTAAGTTGATTTCTGTTAGATTAGAGCAATTACAGTCGAGTTTTATTGAATTTTCTACTATAAAAGCAGAGAAGATAGTAAAACTTGAATTTATACAAAAGGTCAAAATGATGAGATTGAAAATTTTAATCCAAAACTTGGTTGTCGGTTGTCTTATTCACGATTCAAGTTCTAAATTTTGAAATCGAAACCGCGTTGGGCTGGTTTAGAATCACGATGGAACTGTCCTATAAATTTAGATCGAGAATCGCACATAATGATCTAGAACTGGAGTGGAATTAGATCGATCGGAACGGATCGTTCTCGCCAACCAATGGCAACATAAAATAAAGGCATGTATTGTTTGAAGCTCCGATGGGGACACCTGCCCTCTCCTGAGTGCCCTCTTTCTCTGTGACATTCCATAGAATGTTATTCTGAGTTTGGATATCTGCTAACTCTGTATATAATCAGAGCCAGCGTCTCTCTCTCTCTCTCTCTCTCAAAGCGTCAAACATGGTGCAGAAGAACTTCCATTTCTGCCTTTCCAAGCTAATCAAATGCTTCCCAACAATTCCACCCTGCTCGGAGTCAACCCCGCCGCCGCCGCCGCCTCCTCAAATAGACATTTTCTGCAGCCATCCACCGCCGGCCACTTCCTCATCCACCACCGCCATCAAGAGCTTCAACAACTCCCTTTTCCACGACTACAGCTCCGGCACCTCCACTTCACTTTCACTCACTCCCTCCTCTGCCGACGACTGTTTCTTCTTCTCCTCCGACGAGCCACTCTCCGACCATGAAACCCTCCCCGATTTCGCTTCCCTCTTTGCTTTCCCCCGCTTCTTTATCTCCTCCCCTGGACACTCCAAGTCCATTTTCCACCAGTCGCCGGACACCAGGATCAGCTTCGACTACACTTTGCTCACCGGAGGCGTGAAAGTACGTCAATATTCCACCGACCCCTTTGACGATTTCAGACGTTCAATGCAGGAAATGATCGAGGCAAGAGATCAGAGAGTAGATATCAGAAGAGACTGGGTGTATTTGCAACAACTTCTTCTTTGCTATCTACAAATGAACTCCAGGAACACCCATAAATTCATTCTAAATGCTTTTTCTGACCTAGTTCTTGGCCTTCCACCATCTCCGCCTACCGCCATGTCCGACAACATCCAGTCGCAGGGCAGCTCTGATGTTCAAGACGAAACTGCCTACAAGCTCTAGATGGAAATCCGAAAATCTTCAACCAAGTAATCGAACAATGGTAGATGTACACTCTAAAACTATCAAAAGTCTACATTTTTATGATATGTTTTCATCTCTCCAGTCCAAATAATTAATTTGGCGACTGTAGTTCGCTTATTTTGTTCCAAAATTAGAACTTTGCTAACTGGGTAAGGATAAAAGTTGGAGATTACAAAAGGGTAGGCACGAGATAGCTGAGAGTTCGATGAAAGCAGATATGTGTCAACTAAGAAGACAAAGAAATGTGTATTTTGATAATCACAAAACCAAGAAGCGTGGGATGGTAAAATATATTAAACCCCGCAGTCTAAGACAAGGTTAAAACGCAAACAATATAGTATAATGGTGTGTTTTTTAAGAGTATTTACGGGAAAACACATAATTGGAGTGAGAGTGTGGTTTGTTATTGTCCTTCCAAAGTTGGTTGGGGTCCTGGTGGAGGGGCTCTGTCATGACCAGATGACGACGTCTCAGACAAAATCACGAGGCGACCATTGCTGCTGTTAGACGCGGTACACAAGCATCTAGCTTGATGAAGCCTGAGATGGTGGGGAACCATTGATCGATGGGAGATGCATTACCATGAACAGCGACTACACTTTGTGTAACATAACGATGATTCCAAGTTTATTACTTAGACGGTTTGGACTCGAAGAAATCCAGGTTACCTCTCTTGTTACAAAAATAGAAATCTCGCAACTCGAACGAGCTTGCCCAAAAAAGAAATTGCGTCAAAGTTTGGTTGAGGTGGCCCAGCGGGTGTGCTTGTTTGACACCTCTCGAAGAACTAATTTGGAATGTGAAAAATAAAAAAAAGATTATCACGAGGTCGTAGCATAGGTTATGCCTTTATGGGTAGAAGATATTTCCTCTGGAAGTGGTTACTCAGAAGCAGACAGTCAAATAACCAGGGCTAACACAGCCAAATCGACCCTGAAAATCCTCCTTCAGTGACCAAATCCGAGTCAAAATTATCCAATCTGTTTCCCGCTTAGTAATATAATCATAGGATAGGACAGGTTGGCCTTTGAATAATTGAAAATAATGCATCAAAAACTGATGAGAAGAAGATCAAAATACGTCCAGAGAAATGAAAAACTTCGTCAGCTAGCCGGGGCGCTCCATCTGAATCCTAGTAATCGTTTGGATGGACCCCATCAAACACCCTGCATTTATTAAAGTTTCTGGACACGAAGCAGCAAGGCCACGCTGTACCAAAAGTTAAAATCCCATGGTCCCTAAGGCCCTACACACCACTCGACTCAATGTGAAGGAATAAATCACGGTAATTTAATGGTCTAGAGATGTGAGACCGACCTGTCGTTCACGAGGAGCTACTTCATATTAGAGGTAACGACTCCCTTATTGTGACCACCAGACATCGAACCTAAGTCACTGTATTAAATTTATCATTTTTGAATCAATTTAGATATACTCGTGCGGGTGAAGTAGAGAGGGGGCTCAATAGTAGGCTCATATTCAACTCTCTCTCTGTATGGAGAGAGAGGATAAGACAGTTTGGCTTCGGGAACCCACCTGAGAAGTATGGAGAAATTTGTGTGAAGTCGAGACTCCGAAACTTGATGACTCACTGCAGAGAGCTCCAGTTTACTGGGGGGTGTCTGGAAAAATGATAGAATCTCTATTATCAAAGTTTCAAGGAGAAAGAAATGGGTTTTGTTCAGTATTTCACCATTTTCTTTTTCTATTCTTCTTTTTTTATTTGTTGTTTACTCGATTGACAGAGAAGCGTTCAGGATTTCTTAGGCTGGCACCACAAATTGGAACCCCGTAGTGCGGGCTTTGATTCTGTACAATTCTATCCCCCATCAACAAATCCAATTATAAACACGACCATCATATATGATTCAACTTTCACTAACGAACAAGGATAATCTCTTCAGCTAAAACCTGGTAGATGCATCTGCAACAGTTGATCGTAGAAACAACCTCGTCCTATAAAGCCACAAAACTCAAGATTCATGGTCATTTTGCGCACACATAATGGAGAATCAATCACTACATAGTGTCCCTAGTGCTTGATCTTGCATGGTAAAAACAACACTTACTGGGTCGATGGTCACGATGAGGATCAAATATCATTCACTTCCACTCGCAGGGCCCACCAGAACACCCTGCGCGGTGCCTTCCTTCCTGCTACTATCCTCTTTCATCTCTTCCGGCTTCCTCATCCTTATCTTGTATTTACCCTCAAACTCGGCGATTTCCTTCTTCTTCTTCTCCAATGCCTCGTTCAGCCTGGCTATCACCTCTTCCAGCCCTTCTTTGTTTCTCTTGACTGCAGGCATCACTTCTTTGATGGTTCTTTCCACGAGAACACCGCCGATCATTCGGTAGCATCGCCTCGACGGATCGAGTGGCTCAATCGTACCGATCACCAATGAATGCTCGCTTACTTCCATCTCCAGCTCGGTTATTTTTGAGTAGATTTGATTAAGCTCTGACCTCATAGCGCCATACATGTTGGCAATCACTTGCTCGTTTACTGGTTCACCTTCGAACTGGCTTGCCATTATCCCCTGCAATTAACACATAATTACCACAGAACTCTTACCATTTCATCTAGCTATCTTTTGAATTCAATTTTATCCACTCTCAATCGCTCCTCTTTGTAAAGATAGTAAAGCATCGCATTAAACTTTGTTTTGTAATTTATCCATCATTATGATGTCCTAATGAGTGTCCACATGCTAAAATACGTGTATCACTTAAACTTATCTTCTAAAATTTTCAACTTTAACCATTTTCATGCATCATTAATCAGTTGGAGATACATATTTCAAATGATAAACAACTTATAAGCTTTATAAACTTCAGCAAATAAATTATGTTCCAGCTAGAATTTTGTCACCAAGTTCTTAAATCATAGATTATGTGAAACCATTACAGAGTTATATCGGGTGGACATGCTCTAGTTCACGTACATACTAATCATACAAAAGGTTTGAGACGCATAACCCTGCATAATATGAACTATTTGAACCAATATTATCATACTTTCTAACGTTTAAAACAGCTTATATCAACTCATGGGGACAAACACTATCAATATGCTATCATATTCATACAATTAGGTAATTTATTACGTATAACACTTTCCCTTCAAAAAAACTAAATCGTTTATTGCCATTGTGACTCCATGCATGAAGATCAAATCAAACAAATAAAGGTAATTACATAATGCTTCTGTCATACATTCTCTCAAACACATTTTTACCAACATTACATGACTAAATTATGATTTACGCTCGTTAAATAATGCACAAAATATAAATTGGATGATACCAATGCAATTTTAAAGAAAATTGAAATTCTTAGGTTCTTATAGCCTCTTTAGTATTCTCAAATTTCTATTATGTTTTCGCTTTTTGGGAGAGTATGTACAAGTATTGACACTTTTCCATACTATTTGTCGATAATCTTAATTCCTTTTTTGGGACCGCTGGTGGTGCAACCACTATATTTATTGTGATCAATGTTTAAACTGCAGCAACAGACAATCTAGCCATCTGTCCATCCTTTTAGGACAACCTTTTCCAGACTCTCACCTTTACAATTCATATCATGCATAAAATAGTTCCTTGTCTTTGCGTTCAAGATATGGTTCAAATTTTATATTTTTCTAGCAAAAACATTCTCATGATGCAGGAACTTACTCATAATAATTAGCATAGTAAAAACTAAAATTTCAATTTTTTTATATTTAACTCTTTGTAATTAATCATAATTCATAAATCGCCAATCAGTAGGTTTCAAAAATTATTCTTCTTACTGTATGAAGAACTCCTGAAAATTTTCAAGTCCCAATTAACCAACAAAGCATGTGACCTCCAACGTCACAACATGTTCGGTATGTCTACTAGATATAGCACCTTGTTCCCCGCGACGGTGGGCTACTACGATAGTTACCAACTCCAAACTAGATTGGAGAAAAAAATTTCCATGGAGTTCAAAGGATGTAATTCCATTTTGGCTGTACTAGACCTCATTCATCTCCTGCCATTCTATCATTCCACAGCACCCAAAGTGGCTGCCAAATACCAAAGGGACATCTCATAGGCACGACCTTGCACACTATCTGTTAGGATCGTTCTCGGGTTGTTTACCCTGAGATCGGGTAACCATCCCTCGAGAGGCCATTGGGAATTATGGCAGGGAGAGAAAGAAAAGAAAACAATTAAAAACTAAATTCTTTATTGATGTCCAACTCTAAGGGCTAAGGCCCCTTTAAATAGACTCGATGACCTACCTGATTAATTACCAAAATATTCTTAGACTAAAATAAGATTAACTAAGATAAGACTTATCCGTAGATTAGGATAAGACTAACTAAGATAAGACTTATTCGTAGATTAGGATAAGACTAACTAAGATAAGATTAACTACCTGACTAATTGTAAATTACCAAAATAAAGTGATGAAATCAGTTACGTTCTCAAAAGTAAAAAGAAGGGCATAGACGCTGCTCACCCTTCCGACTAATAAAAGACAATTAAATGAAATAACAAGATAATAATCTAATCATTAGCCACGTCTAGCATACTGTTTTCCAGTGAAAGAGTCCGTAACACTATCCACACTCTAACAAGCAAACCGAGTATGTTAATCGTTAATTAGAGACATGCTTCTGATGTTTCATTTCAACCTGCCTAGTCAATGGTCCAGAGGCTTTCATGGGCATAATACTGGTATAATGCCTCACATCACTCCATTACCAGTACTACACCTGTTCATAATGCCTCATATCACTCCTCTCTTTATCGTAACAAGATGGATTTGGTAGATCCTCCACCTAGAGCTACAATCAGGGTTGGAAGTGAGTTTTAACTGGTTCATAACCTGGATGACTAGTTCTAGATATAAGCCACGCCTAGCGGCCAAAGGGTTTCCTAGATTGAAGGTGTCAACAACTTCGAGATTTCCAATCTAGCAGTTAAAGCAACAACTATCCTACTTTTCCTTTCTCATGTTTTTATCTCAAAACTAGGATATTCGTCAATTAAATATTTATAGCTTCTCTACATGGGAATTTACAGGAATCTTTTTACATCATATCTATGGGCTTTGTTATTCCATTTGCATCTTCCAAGGTTTGTCTCTTACAAAAATTTATCCATTGGCAGAACAGTAATCTCTTCCATGGTAATTGAAGTTTCAACATGCTTTGCTAATTCGTGGCTTTCTAGTCTCTCAGCTGATACAATTCTTTGTTTCTTCATTCTGGATCAATTACTACATTCCTACTTGTCAACATTTATGATATAACTATCACTGCTAATGATTCAATGGTCATTTCTATACTGGCAGGAAATCATTGTTAGCAGAAAAATATTTGAATTGTTTGCATCATTTTCTCAGCATCTTGGTTCATCTTGATGGTGCTACTCTCTGTTTATCTCAACAGCTTTACATCCAAGATCTTCTCCTTCAAATGGCTATGAAAAACTCTATACTTGTTGCAACTCCAATGGCTGCAGGTCAGTATTTGTCACGCACATCTGGTGCTCATCTGAAACTGGAAAGATGAGTCTCAAGATTGCAGTATCCTTGTTGTTCTTCAATACTGATTTGTTGTCAACAAAGTGTGTGAAATCCATGCTTTCCCATGGGGATGTTCAATGCAAGCTGTAAAACGCATTTATGCTACTTAAAAGGAACTTGAAATTTATCATTAATTTTTTCTAAGAGTACACACTTCTACTTGAGTTGTTTTCACTGGATGTTGACTGGAACGCTTGCTCTGGTTATCATAAAAGCACAAGTGCTTAGTGTACATTCTTTGGCTCAAATCTAGTTTCATGATCATCAAACAAACATAAGCATGTGCCTCGCTCAAGCACGGAGACAGAATACCATGTTGTCGCTAGTGGTGTCAGAGTTCTTTAATGCACGAGTGAGGATTATCATAGTCCTCCTGTAATCTTCATAGCCAATGTCACAGCTTCATATTTGTCTTCAAATCTTGTATAGCATTTCAAATCTAAGCATGTGAAATCTATTTCCATTTGTTCAGGATAAAGTCTAAAGTTATTATAGGTTGAATTCCCTATGTCCGATCAACAGCTTGCCAAAAGTCTCACCAAGCCACTTCCAATAAATAGTTTCTATTGCTTCATTTTAAGCTTTGCGTTCTTCGACTATCAGGTTGCGGGGAAGTTAGTAAACATTCTACTAGAATTGCGTAGAATCTACACATGTGAGTTAATTGTGAATGTGTATAGATATTATAAGAAGAAAGGGTGATGAATATACAGAAGTCAGTGAATTTGTAGTTGCTCTCTCTCTCTCTCTCTCTCTCTTGCTATTTATTCTCTGCCTCTTCTTGCTCTCATTGAGGTTCAGAAAACTCAACTGGTGCAATTGACTATAATACAGAGAGGAAATTGGTGTCTTAAACCATATGTAACGTAGTTTTCTTCTAATTAGTCATCATCGACAAGATGATGGAATTAGAGGCACATATATGAGCTTTCTTACAGCTACAATTTTGTAATGTATGGAGTCATCATGTACCCTATCAATCACATTTGAAGAAGTAATGCAAATGGAGAATCTCATCTGAATAGTCGTTTCCTAACAGCTATTGAAAAATACAAAGAAGATAAATTCGATCAAACGTGGCAGATACTTAAAAAAATTATACTCATTTCAGCACCGTCAATCAGAAATCTTATCTTCCACGATCTTTATCGTACGAATCAGTTTAGAATTTCATTAACTAAAGCACAAGAAATTAACTTCGGAACACAAAACTTAGGGCAGGGCAGGTTTCTTTCCATGAGAGTCAAACGAACCAAGACATTATGATTTCAATAAACATGAGAGACAGCGTAAAGTACCTGATCGATGCAGTATAACAGAGTAGAAATGGAGGGAAAACAGAAGACTGAAGACTAGAGAGGCTGACCTTTGGTTCCGCTAGAATCGTCGCCGCCGGAGGTTAACGGAGAAACAGAATCACACCACCGCTCCTTTCCCCTCTGTCTATGTGCAATTTATAATCTAATCTAATTAAATGTTCATTTACAATAATAGCCTCTGTTTATTTTTGCTTTTCTAGGGCTAAGGAAAATGCTTGACTAATTTTGTCAGAATATTTTTGCGATATTAGACATAACAAACCAGTAGTGTTAAGGTTCGATTTATTGGAGATTCAAATTAGATTTTCCTCTTATTTTTTGGCGGGTTAAAACCTAATTTAGGCTTATGTTTTGGATAAATAGTTCGATTCGGACATTAATTTAAAAAAAGACACGTCTGATACGGAGACATTCACTCTTTTTCAAATATCTGATACAGACGCAGTGACTCTACTAACTTTGTAATAGAAAAAAAATACAATTACAACAGATCTACTAAACTTATGATAGATGTGGAGAGCGCTTGTGGGAGGACTTTTATGTTTGACTGAAAGGTGCTGATTATACCGGATCACATCAACTGCGTGATCGATTACATAGATAATTCGGACGATAACGATGAAGAAATGTATTGTAACTCTAGTCAGGGAGAACCTTGTATTATGGATGAGTCCGGAATATTTTTTTTAACTCAATGAGCCTGAATGATCCCTCACCATTAGTAGCTTTTTTGAAATTATTTTTTTATAATTATATTTTTTTTCTTTTTACTTTTTTTTTATTTCTAATAGATGATATTTTTTTTTCAATTTACTATATTTTTTTATTGAAAAAATGTTTAACATTACTCGTATATAACACAATTCATAGCCATCATGTTCTTCATAGTATACTACCTACTCGACATACTTACATATGATAGGTAATTAACACTAAGTAATTTATAAAAGTATCATCAATTAAAAAAATCTGATCACTCCGTTAAAAAAAAAAGTGTGAAAAACTGGTTTGGGGGAGGAGGAGGTCGTTCGGACGTTCGAAGAGGAATTCTGTGCGTTTGTATCGGATATCCAATACGGAAGGTCATTGCGTCTTTATCAGACGCTTGAAGGAGGATGAGTGCGTCTGTCTCATATCAGACGTCTGAAAAGAGAGTCAGTGCTTCTGTATCGGACGTCCTATACGGAGGGTCACTACGTGTGTATCGGAAGTCTAAAAAAAGTGAATGTGTTTGTCCCATATTGGACGTCCGAGAGTCCAAAATTAGTTTTTTTAAAACTTAGGTCCGAATCAAAGCTATTTATTGTAAACTCGGGCTTAAATTGAGTTCTTAGCCTTTTTTGGCATAATTAGATGGAGGCTAAGTTTGTAATTTGATCGGGCATCGTAAGATCAATCAAATGTTGAGCCGAGTGGGGAAGGAAGTTAGGAAACCCAAGCCGAGGGAGAGGAATTAACGTTCTCGTTTCTGGGTTCTCTCTGGTGGTCTCCTAAGGTCGCCATTCACTCTACTTTCCGATATGGCTAAATCTTATCAGCTTTCCAGTATTTTACCTGCTCGCTGTTAACTGGTTGAGTTTCTTCTGCTTAATTTGCTTTCTTCATTACGATCGTTATCTGCTTGTACATTGAGTAAATCTATGAAGAATTTTTCTAGGTTTGTAAGTTTTCTGTTTTTTATTTGGCTGTGGATTTATTTCTTTAAGACTTCTCTGCTCTCTCACGAGAATTTCTCAACTGGGTTTTTTATTTTTTTTCGTCTGTTTCTTCCTGATTAAGTAGTGGTAATTTTCTTATTGAAAAATCAAAATTGTCTTGGCTCTTTTGATTTTTGATCTCAATGAACCGAGTTTTTTTTTTCTTGACACCTGCTACATATGCAAATTTTCAGGAGCTACGTCCCCAGTTTCATTTATGTGATTGACCTCACACTCACTTCCCAATATCAAAATTCTGTAGTTTCTATGCACACTGTCCTTTGCAGAATTTGGACTTTACCTCCCTGTTATTGATTGCAGAAAAAATTATCTATTAAGATATTGTTTTGGTTATGGAGGTTGAATGGTCTGAATCAAGGCTTGAACATGAGGAGAGAAAAGATCAAGGTCTCTCTCCTATGAAGGAGCTCAAAGAAGGGAGGCATTTGGATGACTTGGAGCATGATGAAACAGATAATTTGGGAAAACACCGGAGCCGGAGGAAGAGTGGCATCGTAGGAGAAGAAAAGAGTCACAAGAGTAAAGACAGAGAAAGATCAAAGAAAAGTACTGATCAAATTCCAAAAGAACGTGAAAACGATGGAAAAGATTCAGAAAAAAGTAAAGTGTCTAGTAGGGAGAGGATGAGAGAAGATAGGGATGAGCGTGACAAGGATAGGAACAGAGATACTAAGGCGAGGGTGAAAGATTATGTTCGAGAGAAACATAAAGAAAGAGAACGTGAGAGGGAGACTAACCGGATGGATCGAGGAAAGGAAAAGGACCAAGAGAGGGAGAGAGAACTAGAGAGAGATAATGATAGGGGACGAGAGAAGGACAAGGGGAAGGATAAGGAAATAGACCGGGGAAAGGTAAAAGAAAGAGAAAAGGATGGAGAGAAGCACAAATACTGTGATAAGGAAAGGGAGACAAACAAAGATACTGGCAAAGAAAAAATAAGGGAGAAAGAAAGAGAAGGAGACATGAATAGGGAGAAAATAAGAGATAGAGACAGAGATAGAGATAGAGTTAGAGTTGGAGTGGGTGGAAAAAGCAACAAAGCAAATGATGATGGTAGTAAGGATGCAGAGAGGAGTGAAAAAATCAAAAGAGATGACGCGAATGGCCAGGGTGATGATGTTTCCAAGCAAGAGAAGGTTTATCAACATAATGCAATTGAAGAAAACTCTCAAAGGATAAATGGTGACCCATATTTTTCAGGATCCGAGATCAAGGAGCGCATTCAAAAGTAAGTTTAAGGCTTTTATCAATCTGAACTTCATTCTCATATCTACGAGATTATTTATGGATGTAGTACAAGGCTCACGAGTCCCATACATTGGAAATAATGGTTAAACCCTGAGAACACATTTTTTCAGTTTTTTATTCTGCAGTCTCTTATTTGAAGGTTGGTTTTATTTAATTGAATAGTATTATTTTATTTCCTGCTTGACCAGCATGAAAGAAGAACGATTGAGGAAAAAATCTGAAAATGCATCAGAGGTTTTATCATGGGTTAGTAGGAGTCGCAAGCTTGAGGAAATCAGGAACATTGAAAAGGATAGAGCTTTGCAACTCTCAAAAGTTTTTGAGGAGCAGGTTTGTTGCATCTGAAGCTTTTGATTCTGGATGAAAAATGTGTTATCTTTTACATCTAATTGGCTTGTTCGATTTTTAGGACAAAATCGATGAAGATGATAGTGATGAGGAGGCAACCCACCGTAGTTCTAGTATGGTTTCTTTCTTAAATCATTTTGTGTTAAGTTAATAGTTTTACTGAAGCTTCATTTTGTAGTACATCCAGATTCTTCCCTATCGTTTTAAATACGAGCTGTGTTAAATTTGGCTAATTTTGATGTTGGACTTTGTCAAATTGAATGAGGGAGATATGGTCTGAGGCCATTCGAACATATAACCTCTGTTGCAAATGCATTTAAGAACATTTAAGTAACACAACTTCTGCTTGGTATATTTTAATCTGATTGGTAGGGTTAACTTAATTTTGTAAACTTCCAGATGATCTAGCTGGCGTTAAAGTCCTTCATGGTCTAGAGAAAACGTTGGAAGGTGGAGCAGTAGTTTTGACGCTGAAAGATCAGAACATACTTGTGGATGGGGACGTTAATGAAGGTAAATTGGTTGTAGAATAATTTTTGTGGCTCAATTTTCTTAAGTGGAATGGCATAGTTATGTGATAAGCAGTTTTCCTGCTTTGACAGAGGTGGACATGCTCGAGAATATTGAAATTGGAGAACAAAAGCGGAGAAATGAAGCCTACAAAGCTGCAAAAAAGAAAACAGGGATTTATGATGATAAGTGAGTACACCAACACGTCTATATGCGCTTTATATATTCCAATCACATTAAATTGTTGTGCATTGCGATATTTCAGGTTCAATGATGAACCAGATTCAGAGAAGAGAATGCTTCCACAGTATGATGATCCGGCTGTTGACGAGGTTTTTTTTCTTTTTTCTCTTGCTCTTTTTCTTCCTTTCATTTCTGGACTAGCAACTGTGTGTGATCAATGTCTTTTATGTGAATTATTGCAAGAGTTTTGGTCAGTGTTGTTTCCATTGTAAATGATTGGTTTAACTTTCAGGGGATAACTCTAGATGAAAGAGGGCGCATTAGTGGCGAAGCAGAGAAAAAGCTAGCAGAGGTAGATGATTTGGGTATTCTGTCATGTTTTTGAACTTTTGGGGATTTTGGTTCCTTATGCACTCTTTCTATTTGGACTTTGACTTAACTAATGAAATTCTCTTTTGGCCAGCTACGCAGACGGATAGAGGGTGGCTCCACAAACAGTCGCTTTGAGGACCTCAATATTTCAGAAAAAAATTCTCACGATTATTTTACTCAAGAGGAAATGATTCAGTTTAAAAAGCCAAAGAAAAAAAAATCTCTTCAGAAGAAGGAGAAGCTAGATATCAATGCGCTTGAAGCAGAAGCGATCGCAGCTGGGCTGGGTGCGGGGACCTTGGTTCTAGAAAGGATTCTAGAAGGCAATCCATTAAAGATGAGCAAGAAAGGTCAGAGGCTGAGATGAGAAATAATGCTTACCAGTCTGCATATGCAAAGGCAGAAGAGGCTTCAAAATCATTAAGACTTAACAAAACACTTGCTCTTAAATCAGAGGAAACTGAGAGTACATTTATAGCCGATGATGATGAGGACCTACGGAAATCCTTGGAGAGAGCAAGAAAGTTGGCCCTTAAGAAGCAGGAGGATGTAGCTTCTGGTTTGCACGCAGTTGCTCTTCTTGCTGCGGCCACTTCCAGTAGTCAGGCTGCGGATGATAAAAACCTTGACGGAGGAGAGTTGAAGGAAAATGAAGTTGTTACAGAAATGAAAGAGTTTCTCAGTGGTCTCCAACTTGATAAAGGTGCTATTCTTTTTCTTTATATGTTCTAATTAAGTAGTGGTGAAACTGATTTGTAGAATTTTGTATATTTGGTAACAAGGATGACGACTCTAAATTTCTTAATTCAAGTATTAAGATAAACTCGTATGCTCTCTTCTTTCAGAAGCTCAAGATGAGTGCAGTCGGGCCTGCTTACACCAGGTTAGCTTCTATAAGAAAAGAAAAGAACGGAGAAGAGAAGCCAAGTGAGCAAGATGAGAAGAGAGAGCTACAGAGTTGAGAGAAAATTTTTCATTCCAAAGAAAACGTTGTGTCAACAAAGGAGTGACACTCTCCTTATAAAGACCTAAAAAAGAAAAAGTCAAAAAGTAAATAGTAACATGGTCTAATAAAACAAAAACGGTAAAAGACAAAAGACTATTTCTTAAATAGTAGAAATAGAAAAAGCAGTCATAATTGGCCGGTAAAAACAAAGAGTGGGTCCAGATGACTCACAAGTCCAACAGGTTGATTTATGGGGACGATTCGTCAGACTCTTCCTCTAAAGGCTGCTTCATCTTAGCCTTGTCAGATTTATGCTGAGAAATTAAATCTGTCAAGGAGTCCCAAAAGTCTCCGACATCAGCGGATGAGACGTCGTCAGCAGGCTGAGCTTGACCTCCCAAGCAGTGGAATTTATTGGACTCTTCTTCATTGGAAGAAATACTCATTTTGGAAGAACTTTCTTTAGATTTGAAAGATTCAACAAAATCGGATTTTAGATGCTCCATGCATTTGGAGAATAAATCTTCCTCAGAAATTAAAGGAAATTTATGTCGAAGCTGAATTTTAATGGCTTCAAACGGGTTTGNAAGTTCTTCCAAAATGAGTATTTCTTCCAATGAAGAAGAGTCCAATAAATTCCACTGCTTGGGAGGTCAAGCTCAGCCTGTTGATGACGTCTCATCCGCTGATGTCGGAGACTTTTGGGACTCCTTGACAGATTTAATTTCTCAGCATAAATCTGACAAGGCTAAGATGAAGCAGCCTTTAGAGGAAGAGTCCGACGAATCGTCGCCAGAAATCAACCTGTTGGACTTGTGAGTCATCTGGACCCACTCTTTGTTTTTACCGGCCAATTATGACCGCTTTTTCTATTTCTATTATTTAAGAAATAGTCTTTTGTCTTTTACTGTTTTTGTTTTATTATGCCATGTTACTATTTACTTTTTGACTTTTTATTTTTTAGGTCTTTATAAGGAGAGTGTCACTCCTTTGTTGACACAACGTTTTCTTTGGAATGAAAAATTTTCTCTCAACTCTCTAGCTCTCTCTTCTCATCTTGCTCACTTGGCTTCTCTTCTCCGTTCTTTTCTTTTCTTATAGAAGCTAACCTAGTGTAAGCAGGGCCCGACGGTGCGTTAATGTCGAGGAACGCTTAGGGAAACTGTAGAATGGGGTGGCAGAAACATGGATAAGAAAAAAAGCAAACTTGTTGGCATAGTTGACGAAGATAAAGTAAAAGACACCAAGCCAAATGAATCTCGGCCCATCTCCTTTGTTGATCATAAGAAGGAGATCCATATTGAGAGGACTGATGAGTTTGGGCGAATATTAAGTGCTTGATTATTGATTGGGATGGATTATATATTGATTTTAAATCTCTTAGAAATTAGAGTTTGTATGTTCTTTATTTTATATCTAATTTAACGTTTGCCTTCAGTCCTGACTGCCCAGTTGATTAAACAGTTTTTTTGGGGGGTTGCTCTCTTTGCAGTTAACTCCAAAGGAAGCCTTCAGGCAACTTTCTCACAAGTTTCATGGGAAGGGACCTGGAAAAATGAAACAAGAAAAGCGGATGAAGCAGTACCAGGAAGAGCTGAAATTGAAGCAAATGAAGAACTCGGATACACCATCTCTTTCTGTGGAGAGGATGAGAGAAGCACAGGCTCAATTGAAAACACCCTATCTTGTTCTCAGCGGTCATGTCAAGCCAGGGTATGCCTATTCTTTGCATGAACTCTTTTGGATAGCAAAAGAATTAGCTAGAGCATGAACATTAGATTGAATCATGGTATGGAGGAAAAGAAAAGTTGTGCACCGAAAATGAATATCATTGTATAAGTTGAAATATTGAGAAAAAAATGTTTTTTTGTGTTTGCAGACAAACAAGCGATCCTAGAAGCGGTTTTGCTACTGTTGAAAAGGACCTCCCAGGGGGGTTGACCCCCATGCTTGGTGACAAAAAGGTCCGCAAATCCTTTCTCATAGTTTGACCTTTCAGTTTCGACGATGACACTCTGACTTGTTGACTTTATCTGCCAATATTTTCACATATATTATGTTTCAATGGGAAGAATTGTTCTCTGAGATTATGGGTTGTATATTTTCAGGTAGAGCATTTCTTGGGTATGAAGCGCAAATCTGAGACTACAAATACAGGCATGCCAAAGAAATCCCGGACTTGACTTTATTTTTTGGTTTATTTTTTACACTTCTTTTGAATCATCTTCTTATAACTAGATGGGAAAATATTATATAAATGGACCAAGAATTTACGGGAAATAGGTTAAAATATGATTGTGCACTTGTAGTTTGATTTATCTCGTAATAATTTTGTGCTTTTAGTATGGTTAAAATGTTGTTTCATCTGTTGTCTCCGGTCGCATTGGCATGCAACTGAATGATGAGTAAAATGTTGAGAATTGTGGGAATTGATCAAAACAGCTGGAGTGTTCATGGATTCTTTAACAACCCTTTCAAGTTCTTTCTGATATGTTTAAGTAATTCACGAGAAGGCTAACATTTTAGTCGGAATTGAGAGCAAGAATCAGCGTTTAGGACTCACAAGTAACTTGGAAGAGAGAGACAGAATGAAAAAGCAGGTACCAATGCAGAGAACCTATAATGATTATTACTTCAAAGCCGCAAACTCACATTATCCTGCACAAGATTATGAAGAAAGGACACCTAAATCACCACCCCCATGCATGATCGTCCATAATTTGCCACTCTGTTCACCCAAAGATTACACTTTCAAAATACAACCAAGCAAAATAGCGGGTTTCATGTTTCGTGGTTATCCAGAGTTACTTTACACAATCACCTACTACTAGAGTTTGATCACATTAGAGAAACAGCCTCTCACTTTGGAAGAAGCAAGAAGCGCCATAAGTCACGATTAACACACATACATCACTAGGATTAAAGTTCAGTGATTTGCGGACAAGCCCAAGAAACGAAATGAGATTTGAGTCATTGCATCAGTGGTGTTACCGTCTTCAAAGTGGTCATGACTACCGGTAATAAGCCTGCTGATAAGTAGGTGCCATACCATAACCATAGCCCCCAAAAGCAGGATAATTCATGGGAGATGCCGGGTACGATCCAGGAAGTGGCGCTGCTTCTGGTGAATACACATATCGGTTCACAGGAGGGCTTATGCTGCCATACATGGTGGGCGGAGAATGGTAAGGTGAGACCCCAGCCGAGTATTGTGAGTGCGAGGGTGACCTGGCGAATGTTGGAGCTGCCGGGAAAGAAGATACGTATGCATTTGTCAAACGTCCAGCCTTGGCGGGAGGCATAGGGCCACCATTGTTGGCTCGTGTTCGTTTGTTGGCAGGAATAACAACTTGCTTTCTCTTCTCTGTCTTCGCCTTCTCCAGCTGCTCCAGTCGCTTCCTCAGGTTTTCAGGAGGGAACTCTGCCTCCAGTTTATACTCTTCGATGCACTTTATAACTGCCTGAAGTGCTGACTGCTCTTTGCGACCAGCTAAATGCTGCAACAAATAAATAACAGTCACATTGGGCTTGTTCATGCTTTAATAGGCTTCGAAAAACTGTATATTTTTGTTCTTTGCTAACTGAAAATAGCATGAGATAAATTGGTATAGAAACAACTCCCACAATCGAGTGGACATTCAGCTGTACATCAACCATGTTCCACTTTCATCTCCTTGGCTAGATGATCAACACATGGAAATAGATTTTTCAGACACCATCTCTATGGCATGAATGATAGCTGTTGCGTATTGATTAATGTTTCTGCTAAAGCAAGGGAAGTGCCATCATTGTGCCAAGCATGAGAAGTACAATAATCTTGTTTGGGCAGCAAGATACAAATGCTAAGTTTAAAAACAGATTAAAAGTACTAGAATTCTTTTTTCCTAAGGGAGTATTAGAATATCATTTCAGCAATAAATACAAATAATGATGACATAAAAATATACCATAGCTCGACCGGTATTGTTGGGATCCTCCAAAATTGAAGCTGAAGCCTTCTTTGCATCCTTTAGAAACGCTTTGAGCAGGGGAACTGGAGGATATTTGTCCACAAGCCCAACTTCATGTGTAAAATGAACAGCATCAAGCTGTTTTCCCCGACTGATTAATTCCTCTATTATATCTGCAACAAAATTAAAATAAACATCTCCAGTTTCAGAATATGTATCCGTCACAGGCGTCCTTCATTGAAAAAAAAAGATGGTCAAGGGAATTCAAAGTAGCATATATGCATAGATCCCAACTGGGGAACATTAAATCGTGGAATTTGATCAACAGAATTGACTACCTAAGCATCTACACTAAGAATAAAAACAAGTTTTCCATGATGTACAAAATTCAAATGAAGTTTATACATATCTAATCACTGAAAGATAATTTAAAACTTGGAAGGAAATGATAAGTTTCTTTAAAACCCATGAGAACTAATGCATAACTAAGCACTGAAAATTAATTTAAAACGTGGAAGGAAATAATAAATAAGCTCAACAGCAAGCTGGAGAAGGATGAGGTGGTTGAAATACCGGGCATTTTGTCACCGAGACCAAGAGAAACCGCAAGTTTGGGCATCTGCTTTCTCCAGGCCGATCCAACCACAAGCTTGGTGTATAAATTCATGTCCTCCTTCTTCACAATCCCGAAGGTAACCAAATGCTGCAAGAAGGTATGGATATCAGGCGTCTTCACGTTTTCGATACCTCCACGCTCCTCCAGGCTCGCTTTCCATGTCTCTGCGATCTCCTTGGCACGCTCTTTTACACTAGGCGTCACTAAAAGCCTAGATTTTCCAATTACAGGGTCTATCACCACTGGAATCAGCGACTCAAGCACCAGAACACATGCCCATCCTAAATCATTTCCTCTTTCGATCTTGTCGCTTCTCTTATCCAGTGGAAATATCTCCGAAATGGATTCAAGGACGAATTTAGGCGGATCGATGCACTCCGCCAGAGCCATAGGGAGTTTGATCCTCAAAGCCTCCAATTCCTTCTTTTTTCCAGTAACAAAACTCCAAAATGATCCGGAATTCATTTGCAAGCAAAAGGACTTGAGCTTCAATAGCAAGCCGTCATCGTCGTCAACCTCACCATTCTCATCTGAGTCTTTCTCAAGGTTCAACGCCGCCTCCTTGCTCTGCTCAACCTTTTGAAGCGCGATCTTAACGCTGCATTGGATCGTGTCTTCGCGCTTATCAAGTTCCCGGAGCGATTCCTTAGTCTGGCGGCCGAGCATCTGACTCTTAAGCCTCAGAACCTCAGATTTCTTGAGTAGATTCTGCTCCAAAGACGTGAAGTGGTCGGACAGCTCCTTCCATAGAAGAGTACAGGTAGTCATAAGAGAGGTTTGCCGCTGAAACTCATCGAAACTCGGTTGAGTCAACTCCGTCAACTCACCGGGATCGGGGATCGACCCCATATTCCCCTTCGGCAGTCACAGAGCAGATCCCTAAACCTACAGCAACTCAGTTGCCATAGACGATGAAGAGAGAAGGAAAAAGAACAGCAAAAACCAAGGAAAAGGAAAGAGGACTTTGACATAAAGCGGAGGACGCATCAAGACGACGTGGACGAGTAAGAACAAGACACGTCAACCCGGACATGGAGAAGTTGGTCGAGGAAGGTTTTCTGGAATGCGCGAGGGGTGCGCAGGATAAAAGCAAGAAAACTAGAAGTGTTTGGATGCGGGGCTTCCCCTGGAACCGAAGCAGGGATAATCATCGAAATACCACGTGCGCTACCCGACCACCATTATCATCGAAACGGCTTTAATAATCGGAGTTACTTGGTTAATGAAGACACAACAAATATCACATCACTATCCAGAGGCAAGTGCGGAACAATCACAGCCGTCGGATCAACCAAGGACACCATAACTAAACCACTACAGTCCGGCTGCGCAGATTCTTCTGCTCTCTATCCCCGTCTTGCTCCTCGTCTCATAATCGAGCTTCTCGAGATCGGCCGCAGTGCCGGCGTAACCGTAGAAGACCCTTCTCTTCTCACCCGTTTTCTCGTCCACCTTCACAACGTTGGGATTCTTCTCATCCTCCTTTCCCGAAAGCGTCATTTGCAGACGACTCCACGCTTGACGGCCGCGTCTCTCCCGCTCGAAAAAGTCAGCGATTCTAGTTGCCTGGTCGAGGCCCCACTGATTGGCCGGGAATCTAACCAGGGTTATGCCCATGTGACCATCTCTCCCATACAATGACTTGGACTTCCCACCCGTGAATCCAAGATCTGTACATAGTAACGACATTAAGCGCCATCAAAACAGAGTCATTAACAAATGCTAACACAAGAAGAAAAAAGAGTATGATTTGACATTACACAATCCAATCAAGTAAGCATCAAAAGGATAGCCTATGCCACCCAGGAACCAATTTTTCCAAACTCTAATAAAAGTCAATGCACGAAGTAATTCTCAGAGACAACTACATTAATGCACAAAAACATGAAGGTTGTATGCAAGCTATAACTAAAACCAAAATCTATATCCACTAAAGGGAGTGCAATGAGCAGAGTTTACCAGAAACTTCTAAATCTCAGAATGACCATAAATTGATCTTCAGGGGAGACATTTGATCAAGACAATCAGGGTTCATTTTCCCTAACAAAGACTGACAGCACAAGCATAAGATCATAGGACCCAACAAGTATTTCAATGTCAAGGATGAGTTCAACTAAAACATTATGCATATATCAAGAAATTGTGCAACAAAAAAGAACAACTATAATCATATTATACTTCTTAAAAGAAAGTTTCCCTTGTTTGTCCAAGCACATTAACAACTAATTTTGCACATCGTTCAGGATGGCGAATGTGCAGGGTAAAATAAAACGCTAAACTACAGAAAAATGAGTCAAAATGAACTGGTCACGCAAGGAACAACAGAGACAAGCTGACCATGCTCATTTAGTGCAAAAGATAACATTATAAATACTAGAATGCTTATCCAGAACCCAGATAATGTAAGAAAAACCCCAATCTGACCCATTCAGAAAACAGAGAAAAGTAGTGAGGCTGCGGGTTTAGTTCTGTATATCTAAAATGAACCAAGAGATAGACATCGGCCATTCTGACACTTGAATGAGTACACCATAACTAAGCGCCATAGCAGTATGATAATCAACAAAGTTTCAATGCAACAAAGACTATTTGGCTTTAAACCAATAAGATAACGATAGGAGACGGTCAATCTATGGTGTAGATCATTTATGTCCCCAACCTATAAAAATAAATCGCCAAAGAACAGATGAGAAAACAGATGTGGATTAGGAAAGCTTCCTGTCCAATAGGAGAAAGCCAAACGTTATCAGCAGACAATAATTGGAAAAAGTAGGGTATAAAAAATGAGAGCTACTTTTAGACTGGGCCACCTGTTTCCAAACAATTTATTCATTTGATAACTTAGTATTATCACTAGTATGCTATCAAGCACCACACACGTATAGAATGGGTTAGACCATATGGGTCCTGATGATAAGCAGAATCTCTATGGATAATGAATGTTATCCAGCCCCCTTCTTCTCTCTTATTCATTCCAAGGCACATGCGAGAGTTGTGATCCTGATCTTTTCCCCCATGAATAATCAACAAAGAAATCCAAATACGTTATAGAGAGCATATCTATGCTTGTAGCATCATACTACTCGAAGTAGAATAAAGTTCAACCAGCTAGAGCCAATTAGACCTCAGGTTTGCCCCAGTAAGCATTACAGATCCAACTCGACTGGATGAGTCCAACACCTTTTTCTTTGCAAGTAAACTATACAGTAATTATTTTATAAGTAACAAAAATACAAGAATCTGATTAAGAAAGGCCTTTGGTATGTCTTTCTTTGCAAAGACCATGCTACCAGAACAAAAACATGGATAAGTAACATGTTGAAAGTTGCAACATCTAGTTTCTAGTTCCATTTTCACTAAAAAGAAGTTATTCCAAACACAATAGTATTGAAGAAAAAAAGATGATGAATCAGCTATGCAGGACAACAAACAAGATCAAGAATTGGGAACGAAAATAGGAAATCACCAAAAGACCTAAAATGGAGAGAAGAGAGAGATAATGGGAACGACATAATAAGACCATCAAAGAAAGAAAAAATCAATACCAATATCTGAATCAACGATAAATTATAAATATCATTAGTCAGTAATTAGAATTTATCTCCATTGTCTGCATAAGGACCTACTTATTATAGGTTCCAAATTACAAGAATCAGGCAACCTCTAAAAGTGAGAAAAAAATAAATAAACAAGGACATTAGATCTCTCAGTAGAAGGAATGAACAATAACCTAAGTGTACCATATGTTATTTCTTACATCGCAATTGTAAAGTATACAATATATCTACTATAGATAATCAATATCCCATCAAAAGAAGTAGATAAGAATTGAATTATACTACTATCCATATATCTGCTATATTTCCATTCAACTCCATCAGCTGCAAACGCAGCAAATAGTAACATCATAACCCTGACTTAATTTCTATTCCATCAAAAGATTAAGGCAACTATTGATAAGGATCTTGAATGCAACTTAATCAGTTGCAAAAACAATCAATTGTAGCATCATCAAAGATTAATTCATATTTTCTAGGCAGATAAAACAAAAGATCTTAAAAAAAAACCTTTTTATCCCTATATTAGTTGATTCCAGAAAAGAATAAATGACTTCCAGAAAAGCCAGAGATAAGTTACAAAGTCAAGAAATAAGTTGCACTATATTAGCAGAACCCATTATGCTAGAAGATATTAAAGTCCTTAACAACTTTTTATCCCTAGTGATAAAAGTGAATTTTTATCTACATATTTAGAACGAATTGAATGGCCAAATCCAAGAAACATGTAGATTATTTGCACTATGTTACACGCCAAACCCCTTGGATTGAACATAGAAAATGATGTATCTAACTGAAATCAGTCTTACAGTTTTTAATCATTCTTGAGATCCAAAATTTGTGAATTAACCAACTAAAACGCTACCAATAAAGGACAACGTTTCCTTAAGACAGATGAAAATTCTCTCAAATGAATAAGACTGTTAAAGAAAAAGCCACAACTAAACTATTATAATCTAACATAAAAAAGACCACAAAAAAATCCACAGGTACACTAATTTTTCCTTAGAGATTGATAAGTTCTACAATAAGAACTGAAACGAAAAAAACAACATTCTTATGAGTGATAAAATGAGAAATTACTGATGATCATAAAGATTGAAATTCTAACTAGAGGTTAAATTAATCAATTTATGTACTTCCTAGTATGATTTTTCATGTGACCCAATTTCTTTTATTGGTGTTCAAACATGGATATTTTAATTTTGATTTAAGTAATTAGAAGTTACAAGAATTCAACTTCAGGATCTCTTGTTTTGATATCATGCAAACATATAGGATTGTGGAAAAATTGCTTCCATAGTATTAATTAGCAGTACTTGCTTACATTATTTCAATTCACACTTCAAGGAAAGATACCAAGGCATTGTTTGGAAAATAAGAATTTTCATTCCAAGAGGTACTTTTTCCATATACATTATACTGACCGTCCATCATATTTTGAATTATTCAACATTACATCAAGAATTATAAAATAATTGCTAGTTTCAAAACTTCAGATAAAATATTAAAGTAACCTATATAGTATATTCACGATTTCAAACAAATGTATATATAGGTACTTTGATCTAGATTTAATATGCACAACATCACTGCAGATACAACACTACAGCTTATTTTTTATCCTTTTGCGCTTCATATAGGTTGCTTACTTAGAACGTTTCAGCTTAATGTTAATGAGAGAGGTAACCAAAGTTGTGTGGATCATAAGTCTGTGGCAAAGGTATTTTAGAAAAAAATATTTGATGGGAAGTTCAAATTCTTGAAGTCAGCACCTTCTGACAAAATATATTTTACACAAAGGTAAAAGATTTTATAAACACCAGTGGATGGCAAGTTGTCGACTCTATCTTAAAGGAGGACAGTATGGAATAAGTAAGAACTAATGAAGTTAAATGGCAGATTATACCTCTCATATAGGAATCCACAGCTTTGCTTCCTAAACCCTCCATCCGCCCATCTTTGCCCTTTCCAGTAATAGTGTTATGAATGATCACCAAAGGTGGCCACATAATCAGATCATCCTGGTTAGCTGCTGCTTCAATAGAAGATAAAAACTGATATGCCTTTGAATTATCAGGAGGTACTGAGTAGTTCCACCCCCTCAAAATACAAAGAGCTTTGTGAAAACCCAAGTGATCCACCTGCAGGTCCTTTATTTCTGAGTTGTATGCATGCATAATGAGACCATGCATGTCTGGATAATCTTTTGAAGACCTGTAATTACGTATGGAAAGAGAAGAGGAGAGTATATTTCATTAACTATCAAATTCGAGTAAGTTTGAACCCAGAGGGACTGAAACACAGCACGCACCAATTTAAGGGTGAGCAGAGGAACAATACATTATTAAATAAGTATGAAATTGACCAAGATCTCATAGTTTACAAGAGGATGAAATAGTGAATACCAATTACGAAAATTGAGAAAGCGCATTCATATACAACCTAACCAGACTGGTGTATGCACAACCAAATTAAACACAACATTCCAATTAGTAGATGATAGGACCTCCTGTATAATCAAATAACAACAGAAAACAAAAGATAGAGCGATACTAGATTGAACGAAAGAAAACAGACATACACACTAGCAAGCAATTCGAGAAGCTTGCTTCCTCCCAAAAGCACATTAATGGCAGCTCTACACCCCAAGATAAACCCTACATTTTCCTTGACTCTCCTAACAATTTAATACTCCTATATATAGTAATATTTCTCTCCCTTTATGGTTGAGCCTAATCTAAATATCAGGCCTTATTAGTAGACAAGATATCAGATGTAAGGCACCATATTTTTAAGGAAAAGTTGTGATCTTCTTTGTCTTTTTATCAATGGCATAGCTTTGCAACCTTGACTAGGGTGAGCGGATTTAAAACTAACTGCTGCAGAAATAACATAACTTGTCAGACTTCTCACCTCTATGATAAGAGGTCATTTGTGACTGAAATTTTGACTTGTTCATCATGTACGAACAGCTTCTGAACAAGAACAAAAATAAAAGTTGCTTCATTTAACTCGATAACATTTCGACTTGCTCTTGAATTTTCCATTTCAAAATAAAACCATATTTGATATTCCTTAAGCAATCTAGAAAATATTCCCTTGAATGCCAGGTGTTGAGAGTGAATAAAGAGAAAATATACCTAGAAAAGATTGTAGCTGACAGGGGCTAAGTGGAAAATAACCTGATGAGATGACAAACTTAGTTATAAAGTGAGTGGCAAGCACAAGGAAAGAAAGGAAGCTTACGGAGGATAAGATTGAAGCTAGGAAGAGATTAGAATTATAACTAAATATTGGCATTAGGAACCAAAGAGATGGGAGAAGAGATGTTTTTTTTGGGCTTGAGGCAGTTTTCCAAATTTGTGACTATTTTTTTTAGATTAATTTCCTAAGTTTTTTCAGGCTCACTACCCTGCATCAAGAAAATGATAAGAGAGAACTCTTGTAGCTATGGTGAGCACATATAAAGTCGTGGGACTGCTTTGCTGGATTTAGAAACCCTGCACATTTATAGATTACAAACAGGCTTCTGCAACAAAAAAAGACTTCTACAACAATATGGGGATAATCCAAGTAGGCTTCCGAGAACTAAGCACAAGGTAAGACCTTCCTCGTTGAGTTTTGTTACAAAGCATCAGCTAATCAACTTAATAATGTGATTGCCAAAATTCATGTCAAATTCAAAATAACATTTGCACACTAACACAGTCCATATATTCATAAACACAAAAGATAACTGATTGAGCAAATATTGGCAAATTTCAATCACATTCCTGGAACTCTCAAATGATCAACCATCCCTTTCCCTCTACCGTACATCTAACATTTATTCTTAATTCAAATGTGAAACTTTTATCAATTGAAAAAAAGAAACTACCCAAACATATTTCTTAAAATATCCTTACGATACACTATCTTTCTTCCTAACATTACACTAGGGCCAATAAGTCGCCTTGTCCCGAGGTGATAATTAGGAAATTGATGTTGACGCTGAAGAAGTGATTCCCGTGTCACCTCTTTGAATAGGCTACTCTTCAATGTTTTCTAGTCATCTACATTTGCACTACCCTAAAAAATTTAAATCTGCAGTTTCTTCTATTTACATATATGACCAACAATAAATTTTTCATCACATCAGTACCACAAGCCCTTTTCCCTTTAGTGTTGTAATTCAGAAACTTTTAATTTCTTTGAAGGTCATTCCAACCGAGCAGAAGCATTTGATGTGTTGAAATTACATTGAAACTCCTTAGAACTCATTGTTTGCAGATATGAAAAGGATTTTTGCCATTTGCTTCACTTTGTGTTCATGTAAGTTTGTCCAGGAATTTTTGAAATTTCACATTTCAAAATCCAACTCATTCCTCGCAGCATCCATTTTTTCTTCTATATAATATAAATGTCCATCTGCCTTTTTGCTCGCCATCAATGTCGCTATGATGCCAAATTGATAGGAATTTTTAAAGCTTATGTCAATGTCATAATAAAAGTGCACAATAACACACACACATATTCATTAACACACAAAATACATTGATCTTACAGAAATTTTGGGTTCTTCCACTTCTGCCATTAACATTTATGGTATTCTCAATGATACCGTCTCCCTTTACTTCCCCCTCATCAATTCAAATTATAAACTTCTACTAATTCAAAATGGAAACTACCCAAACATATTGCCTAAAATATCTTTAATGCAATACACTATTTTCCTTTCTAACATAATGCAGATATACTATCAAATAAAAACACCACGTTAATTCTACTGAGAACCACTTTGTTTGCTTATTGTCTTCCCCTACGTGTACTAACCATCATAAAAACCTCAAACATCAATTAAAATGATCTGTCAAGAGGCACAGATACTATATGCAGGCTTTAAATCTAACTACTACATGTGAAATAAATTGCACTTAGAATGGAAGATATATACTATAAAATATCACCAAAAAAACACTTATCTACAATTGATGAATCACATTGATGCACGACACTAGAGAAGAGAATTCTTCCCCTGTTATGTAAAACCACTCTTTAAATTTTACAAGGAATGTATTTTAACTCTACAGCCATTTTGTACAAACACAATGCTTATAAAATTTATCATATCTGCTCCTGAAAGCAATAGCAACAACTTAACACATCCAGGGACCCAACCTTTTTCACAATGGTTGTGAATATCACAGACACCATCATGCTGGTAAAATGTTCAAAAGACTTAACTTTTTGTTGGAACTACAAGTTTTAGAGCGAGTTCTAGGCCAAATAAAAGAAAAAAAAATGTTATTGGGTCATTGCCAGTTAATTTTATAGAATTTATTCTTTTGGGATTTCAACCTATGATGTAAAATTAAAGTAAGGTATCGTTCCAGATAATTCTATGATCTATGAGTATTACAGAAACTGAAGTTTGAATGAATTTTTTGCTATTGTTTTTATTCATTCATTAATGTTTAAATACAACTTAAATGAACATCTACTGATGCAGAAATTCGAAAAGAAAAAAATGAAGTTACCCTTTAATCAAATTACAACAAGAATTTAGAATTAAAAAAATATAATTAAATATGTTAATTCAATAACTCATCTCATTTCAAATCTTCAAATCAATTTTCTATCTCATGAGAATAGTTGGATAATTTATCTCCCTTGAATTTTCAATCTAACTTCCTATTCCCGTACTAATAGCTAGATAAATTATCTCATTTGAATCTTGAATCCAACTGCTTTACAACACAAATAGCATTTTCCTAGAAATGGATCCACTTTAAACGAATCAACTTGTTTTGACTAGAATCCATAACAACTTCATACCAGCACAAAAAGGCAAACACAGCATCCAGTAAACAATCTCTCAAACAGCACACACATAACAGACTAGAATAATAGAAGATCAGCACTCTTCTTATTAGAACAACTATTACATACATAGATAATACAAGCCTAACTACAATCTAACCTCAATAAGCAACTATGTGTTATTCTAGATATAAGTTTTTCAAAATAATATATTTGGTTCCCTAGAAGTGGCATCAGAAAAAAAAAAGAGGGTTACCCAGACAAGCAGCATAGTAGCCAATAATAAAAAGCTTGATACGCATGGCAAGGTAGAAGCTCATGTTAATCATAAAAAACAAGAGAAACACGACCCAGCCTCAAAACATCTCCTAGAAATAGACGCATCTAGGGTAAAATCATTACAAAAAAAGATGGAACTTTTCCCATTCTACGTTTCATTAACCATCGTCCATCAATAAATTATAGAAACTGCCACATGGAGTAAAAAAAACACCTAGTAGATAACATAAAGTTTAAGAATGACGAAATTGGGAACTCAAACCACTAATTTATGAATTGGCACAATTATTGCAAAAAGGAACATTTTTCATCATCATAAATAGAAAATGCACACAACAAATACGTATCAACACAAAGAATAAACCAAATAGTGAATGGTCAATACACCACATAGCTAATAACTTATGTGGCACCTTACAATAAAATGAATTTCCACCCTATTAAAAAGATTATTCCTATTAGCTTGCAAGAATATGCATTGTACAAAATATAAAAAGTGAAAACTAAACAGTAAAGGACATTAGAAGAACTTTTTATTTAATCTACAAAAAGATATAGTTTTTCTCATATGGATCATAAGTATTAGCTAACAATAGACATTAAATATATTCTCAGAGCCTCATAAACCAATCAAGTTCGAACTCTACCAAAAAGTCAGGAGCGAATCCCCATCAACAATGAAATATTAGTATAAGTTTCACCTTTTTCACATTTGCTACTGTTACAGAGTATCGGGTTTAGCCTGGCATCCTTACTAAAGGAGCAAAACACAACAGATGCAAATACGAAAAATACCCACTATGAGAACTTTTTAGCCTTGAATCAAACTTCATCAAAAGAAACACATCAACAAATGGATTAACTTCGACAAATGAATTAACTATGACAGATAATAATTGGAAGATTAGCTACGACACATACTCAGCTCAGAGAAAAAAAGTACCATGAGAGAAAAAAACTCAAAATGTAGTATGACATTAGGGGTAACCCCAACTTGAGTACTTTAAATGGTATATAGACCTGACAGAGGAATAGGAAGCAAAAAGACAACTCTAAATGAAATCAATGAATAGAACTTGCATCCATTCATCATGCGGATTCACCATTCAACACAGGTATATTAATAATTTCAATATTATTAACTTTCTCTAAATATCTTCATATCTTTACAAAGATTTCATTGAAGAAGGGCCCAACTAACTAACACAGAAAGCACCTAAAGATTCATTAAAAGCAAGTCAACCGATTTGAAAATTGGAGTGAATATATAGTAGGAAAATTATGCTAACACTGATAAAGGCTTAAAATTTGGAATGGGCACTTGAACTCAAAGTTAATAATCGATTATAACAATTCCCACCTTCAAAGACAAAACTAAGTAACACAACAAAGAGAATTCAGCAGCTAGTGACCAATAAAGACAGAGGCCAAGCCTGGCTAGTTTTAACAGACATCAGATTTCAACTTCTAGCTCATGGTGTACAATCAGAATAGAGGGAATCAAAGATCACTAAATAGTTTTTGATGAATTTTTTTTTTGTAACTGCCCTTTTCATACTGTCCTGGATGGCATTCACATACTTTAGTCCTATGAGACAGGAACATCATAATCAAAAAGTTTCCGCACAAATTTATGGTAAAAAAAGATGGTATTGCCACCAAAGGATGCCACGAGATACGTTTTTCGAATCTTTACACATAGGAAAATCCTACAAGAAATCACTACGTTCAAGCTCAAACCCTTCACCGCTTGAAATGGATTGTGGAGGTTTTTAATTATATTAATCTAACTTCCCCTTTCTACAGGACAAGACCCACTGACAATTATCTTGTCGTTGGATCTTTTGTTACAATAAAGAAAGACCATGACAGCTCCATAAGACCAACTAAGACTGGAGTAGAGAATAACCATAAATTATAAACACAAAAAGAGAAAGGAGAAGTTTGGAAATGCAGTCAATGGCTTATTATCTTAATCACAAGGAAATTAAATTTATCAAACCTGGCACAAACAGCGCATTGAAGACGGCCATCCTTTCCATCTTCCAAATACATCTTCTTCTTGCTAGCGTTTTCGTGAATTTCTTTAACAAAGTGAAGAAACCTTTTTTTCAGCGCATTCTGATCGACTTCCAAGTGCTTGAGAGGCTTGCCCTCGCCAATACTTCCACCTTGCCCAAAATCAACATTCTCGTAATTCTCGCCGATCCTCATATACTTGGAAGCTCTTGGTTCACCCCTCCGATCAATCGGGTTACTAGTTCCCGCCAAAAGCTCCATCCGAGAACCCATAGGAAATCCGTTGGAACTACCTTGCGGGTTAGCATTCTGTATTTGCCTCGTTATTTCTCCTTTGTCATCCTTCCTATCTTTACTGTCTTCATTGAAAAACTTCCTCTTCGTTGATGACCCATCTATGGGGCCTCTGCGACCATCGAGCCCGAGAGAGTTCCAGTAGTCTTGACTCCTGCCCCGTCTAAAAGGCTCTTCTCGATAGCCCCAAGCCTCTTCCGGATGCACTGGACCACCAGGCGGAAACCGTTTATCGAGACCGCCCATATCAGGCAAGTGCCCGCCAGGACCCATCGGAAAAAACCTACCGACGGAATCCAACGGCACATGCCGAGGAGGAGGAGCGAAATCAGAGTAATCAGGCGGAAGGGCGAAGTATGAGCGAACACTCCCATCCGCGAGGACAATTGTGCGGCGCTCGAGCATGTGGAAGCCGTAAGCCGGTGGAGGAGCGGGGCCAACGGCAGAAGGATCAGGAAAACGAAAAGGGTCTCCAGGGGAGAGGTTAGCGGCAGGAAGCGAACGAGGAATCTGGTCGGGGAGTTGCTTTGGGAGTGCAGGCTTGGGAGAAGGGGCAGGGTTGGGAGAAGGATTGGAGGAGGGCAAAGAGGGCTTAGAGTCGCCGGATTTGAGGACGGAAGAAGCATTATGGAGGGGCTCCCAGCGGGACTTGCGGTGGGAAGAGGGAGGAGGAGGGTTTCGGGCGGAGGGTTTAGGTCTGGGATTGGGAGCTGCAGCCATGGGCGAGGGAGGAGAAGTGAGGGCCGAGGGGGTTGGGAGAGGCTTTGAGGAGGAGGGCTGGTGTAGGTCCCGCTGTTGAGCGCCAGCAGCATTGGATCCGATTTCCTTGGCCTGCGTCCATGCGCCTACGTGTTGACCCAATCTCCTTTCTCCATCAATTAACCTGATCTTTGATGATGGCCTTGCCTGTGCGGGTCGATTGGAATAGTGATTCTGTGCTGATTTTGCCCATGTGTTCTATTTGAATAGTTAACCTATTCTCAAATCTACGTGCAAAATCATTTTGGTACATCCTGTTTTTACACAAAAAAAAAAGAATGTAAAATTTTTTAAATTAAATTTAAATGTTTTTTGGAAATATTTATTTACATTTGGGGTAATGCTAGAAGTACCCTCTTAATTCACCTTCTTAAGTTACATGCTTATGTGGTAATTTCACATATTTAAATTTTAATTGTATTTTAAATCTTTTTGTTTAACTTTTACTTTTCTCTAGATTTTATTTCTCCATCTTTCTCCCACAATATCAATCCTGCTTCTCTTTACCTCTCTTTAAAAAAATTTCAATTTTTTTTTATTTTGATTCCACAAGACCCATCTCTCTCTACCCTCATTTTTCTTCTTTCTCCTTTTCACGTCACCTCTATTGTATCCAAAAAATGAAATCCTTCACCCCCAGGACCCCCACACTTCGGCCCGACAATTTGTGAGGGGATTAAATCACAGTGACTCAGCAGCCTTTCACGCCACCTCTCTTCTTCTCTCTTGGAGGTGAGTCTCCATTTATCGTCATAGTCCATTTGCTCTCTCTATCTCAACCATCTCTCCTTCATAGAAAACTATGAAATTTTTATCATTGATTTTTTTATCTTCATGGTTCTTGTTTAATCTCTACTATTTATAATTTATCAAATTTGTTGAAAAATGTGTCCTTTTGTCCTCAACTATAGAATAATATAGTTGAATTTTTTTTTTTTATCTCTAATTTCTAATTTTTTGTGCTTAAACAATATCCTTCCTTGCTTTTCAGCGTAGAGAAGCATAGGCCACCAACAAACGTTTAAAGGGAGTGAAGGTGAGGCCCGCACGGGCATAGCTCAGGCGGTTCAGAGATGATAGAGTTGGTAACAAGTGCCAAAGTTCGAATCCTGGCAGGTAAAGGTTCTTGTGGGGTAGCTCCTTGTGGACGCAGGTAAAAGTCTCTCATCTCTAGCCTACTGAGTCACCGTGACTCACCCCTCTACAAACTGTCAGGCCGGAGTGTGAGGGCCCTGAGGGCGAGGGATTTCGCCTTTTGGTAACAAGGGAGTGAAGGTGAGTCTTCTCTCTCTTCCTTTTTTTTTAATTTCCTTTATGGTTTCTTGTTCTGCTAGCATATACGGTTTTGATAAATAATTCATATGCTCTTTAGAAATAAATGAAATTTAGTTTGTTGAAATCAAATTTTAATCATTATTGATATAAGGAGATGAAATTTGTGAATTAGAGCTAATCCTTTGCATCCCTATTTTTGGGTAAGATCATGTTGTGAGAACGATTCATCTCTCTACTTCAATGCTAATTATCAAAATATTAATCATCCAAAAGAAACTAAATCATGAATTTTTTATCTCGAGTTGTTTTTTCAGTCAATGCATAAAGTTATCATAGCTAGTGAATCTTCTCCAATTTTCAAGCAACCTCGGCCCAAAACGTCAATATTAGTGTCTGAGAATAGACAAATAGTTACAATTTTTTTCAGAGAATATTTGCATTAGTCGTTTTACTTTGCATCAAGTTTCAATTTGTAGTTAGACATGAATTTTATATTTTAGTTTAACAATTTAATTCTATTTGCTTATATCATTAATTAGTTTTTGAGTATTTGGATTTAATGTTTAATTTTCACTATATTGCATATAAGTAAAACATAATTACTACACCAAATTGGTCAATTAAGGTATTCCATTAGATTTTTTAAGTTTTTTTATATTCTTTTGCTATGTTAGTAAGAAATAATGATATATATGTTTCAGATTTTGAAAAGACAATTTTTTGTGATGGAAACAGATAGAATTCAATAGCAAAATGAGAAAAATCAAATTGAAGTAGATGATTTCAACCATAACTTCATTTGAAGGATGAGATAGAAGAGCCACAAGTTGGAATGATTTTTGATACTATGGATGAAATAATGAATTTTTATATTAAGCATGACAATATTATTGTATTCCCATAATGACTAGAAGTTCAACTAAGGGAAATAATTGAATTATTAGGTGAGTAACTTATTCTTGTGCACGTTCAGGCCACACACAATTTAACATGAAAAAAGCTTTGAGAATGCATCTAATTTCACGAATAGATTATAAATCAAAGATTAGATGTGCTTTTATATATAATAGAAAGTGGTATGTTACTGTTTGTTATGTTTTATCATAATCACAACTCAAGTCTTCAAAAATAACGATATTATGATCATAACAGAATAATGAGATCATATATTAGAAGAAAGTTGAAAATAAATGATCGAGCAGGAAATAAGTCACAGAAAAACTTTAATTCCGTGGTAATTGAAGTTGGTCGGCATTACCATGTTCCATTTATAGAGAAAGCTTATTATAATTATCTTAGTATAGTCAGACAATTACAGCTTGCTGATAGAGATGTTGTGATTCAAAATTATTTATTATAAATGTATTCTAACAATTCAAATTTCTTTTACATTATGGATCTGGACAATGATAGGAGATTAAATAATATATTTTGAGCAGATGTAAGAATTCAAATGGCTTAATAAGAATTTGTGATGTAGAAGTTTTGATACACCTTACTTGATTAACAAGTATGACATGTCATTTGCCTCTTTTGTTGGAGTAAATCGCCATGGTCAATCAATCATATTTGGATATAATTGATATCAAATGAGGACACAACCACATTCGTTTGGTTATTCAAATCATAGCTTTTGTGCATGAAAAATCATTCTTCTAATGTTATAATTATAGATCAAGACAGAATAATGAAAAAAGTAATAGAGAAAGTTTTTTAGGCAATACATAAATAGTGTTAGTGGCATATAATGAAAAAGCTTCTAGAAAAGTTGAGAAGTTATCAACAACATGCTTCCATAAATTATACATTACAAAAGGTTGTTTATGATTGCTTGACTATTGAAGCGTTTGATAATAAATAGAAGCTATTTATTGAGAAGTATGACATTCATAATAGTTGTTTGTTGTTAGAGTTGTATAATGAGCAAAAATGATGGATTTGAGTCTTTGTGAAAGATATGTTTTGGGCAGAAATGTGTACAGGTCAACAAAGTGAGAGCATGAATGCTTTCTCTGATGATTATGTCAACTCAAAAACAATATTTAAACAATTTGTAAAATGGTATGAGAATGTTTTACGAAGTAAAATGCAAAAAGAAAATCATATATATTATAAATCATTCGAGGCTAGAGTTCCTTGAATGACACATTAGGAGATAGATAAGCAATATCAAGATTCTTCATACAACAACAAAGTTTAAAGAATTTTAAGCTGAGCTAATTGACAAAATTTATTGTGAAATATCATGCTTAGTCGATTCTTTAGGAATTTATACAATTTCTAAAGATTTGAATGAAAATTCAAAACGATTGTGCATCTTTAATGTTTAATTCAGAACCAACAAAAGGAAAATACGATGTAATTAGTTTGTTTAAATTTAGAGCGATACTATGTAAACATGTTATTATAGTATTAATTCATAATAAAATAAAAGACATTCCAGAAGAATATACTATTTGATGGTGGAAGAAAGATGTCAAAAGATCACACAGAAAGATCAATATATGCTATTCAGATTAGTTTATAAATCAAAGAATTAATGTTTTGAAAGAATGTGTTTTATGTTTCATCAAGCAGTAGAATAAGCAACCACATGGGAAAATAAGCAGCAAATTTATCAAAAACATGAGCGAATAAGACTTAGCAAGTAATAGATTGACAAATGAGTTGATTCAGCAAGTAAATGAGTTTCTAGCAAGACAACAATGTAGACATTGAAGGAAGACCATGCAAGAAGCCAATTTCGTCGTGTTCTTTCTTCTTTTATAGTTCATGGTAAAGGTCGATCACCTTTCAAAAGAAGGCAATCTAGAATTCAAAGATTCAGTAAAAAACGAGTTAAGCATATAAAACCATTTGTAATTTTTTTATTATGTTTTTAAATATATTAATAATATTCTAATTAATTATTTGTTTAACATGCTAGAAATGATGCATTAATGACCAATCAGTTGGTTCAGAGATGGTAAATTGGGTACAAGAGGTTAGGTTCGACGTTTGCGCTGTCCTAGTGTGGAAGTTGTTACCTCCAATGTTGGGGTAGCTCTTGGGATATCAGGTAAATGTCTCATATTTCTGGGCCGTTGAGTCACCGTGATTTAACTCTCTCACAAATTATCTGGCCGGAGTGTAGGAACCCTGAGGGCAAGAGATTTTGCCTTTTGGGTACAAGATGCAGAAGAGCCGAAAGATGTGGAAGAGGTGAAACGAGTGACAAAACAATTGTTGAGTTGTCTCACATAGGGGGTGAAAATTGTCCAACAAATTTATCAAATGCGTACACATCAAGTAGGCAAGCAGCGAAAGCTTCCCTCAGGCGGCAAATCATCTTCTGAATATCTTTTTACAACGATTTGGTATACTATTCTACTTCCCAATTGATGAGAAGTAGAATAGCATACCTCAATTTTAAATAGTGACATTGTCTGTGAGTATCTCTCCACAGCCTTACCATTTCTGTCCACTAACTTCTCAAAGTTTCATTTGATAACATCTCTCAGCCTTTGGCTTTATAAGCCCATTGAGCTCACTCTATTATTTACTATAGCAATGAAAGCAATCTCCTCCTTCCTTCTCTGTTAGGAAGATGAAAACGTACTTAATTGGAGGCAACTCATTTATTTTGATGTGAATGAATAACTATTATGCATTGTTAAAATTGTTCCTTATTAAAATTTTGGGTTGGTTCGGTTTATTTTGGTTCGGTGCGATATTTTGCAAAACCAAAGTGGAATCCATTTTTTTGCTGAACGGGAATCGATTATTTTTTATGTTTTAGCATTTACTATGTCACTTATTTTAGGTCAAAAAGTTAGAAAATACTAGTTAGTTTATAATATTATCTAAATCTATTAAAATAAAATATTAATTAAATATAATTAATGAAATAGTGAGTAAATACTAATATTAAGTAACAAATAGATAAATTTATATGATTAAACCTTCTCTTTTCTAATTGCTCTAATTTGTGTAATCTCATAATGTCTTCATTTTTTTAATTTTTCACTTTGGTTTTTTGGTTTTAAATAAACCGAACACTGACCCCAAAATGATTACTGGGTTTGTGCAGTTTTTCGTTAAACCGAACCAATGTCTAAAGAACTAATATTCTTAAGAACTTATAGTCTATCGTTAATCAACATTCTAAATAATTAAAATTATATCCCAAAAAATAAACTTTGAAGTTTTAGTTTTCTGCATAACATCCTTGAGTTTTTTTATTTTAATATACTTTTCGGTTCGTTTGGTTTTTCTCAGTTCTTTAAAATTAAATTTGAGAACATAACCAAATATGAGTAGTTTTAGTTGGTTCGGTGCATAATTTTAGTTTTTGTCATGTCGAAACCGAATGGAACTAAACAATGTGGTTCGATTCAGTACGGTCTGTTTTTTTGTTCATATCAAACTGATTTTCACTCCTAATCAAATTTGAAAGTGGTAAAACATTTATTCTATTCTAATTTGAAGTGACAATCAGATCGGATTGACTTGTCAAATCAACAATGATCAGATTGGATTAGTTTTTACTTTATAAATGATTTGATGTGAGCGTGAACCAAAATTGATCTATATTTTGGGTTGGTTTTGGTTTAGATAGGTTATTTGATTGAATTGAGTTTGGATTTAGTTTTAATAAATTGACCTGCCAAATCGGGTCGGTTAGCCAATTTAAACAAAAAAATATTAAAAATAATTAAATTTTAGTTGAGTTGGATTGGTAATCAGCTGTTTGAATATTATCAATCCACGAACCGAAACCAACTTAAAATTTTGAGTTAAATTCGGTTTGAATTGATTATTCGATTATGTTGAGTCTAATCCGCTCTTTCATAAACCAATCCATTTGATATTATCAATTTTTATAAATAAAAAAATGATCCGACCTGCTTGGTTCCATTTGTATTTTCAACACCCTGTTTTTAAAAATGAATCATAGACAAACATATGTAAGTCTAATGTGAAGGTCCAAATCCGTGATATGCGAGAGAGAATCAAAATCAATGTACCTCGTGACCATAGTAGATCCATTGCTATGTAGCTGCAATGAATATGTACTAAATATAAGCAAATCGTCGATCTATTTAATCAGAAATGATTTTCAAATTAAATATTCAAAAGTTCTGTGTCTGAAAGTGACACTATTATATATCATGTGGGTGTGGTTACGTTTATTTTGTAAAATTGAATGTTTATTTTGTTTAAAAGAAATAGACTCCGAGTTTTCTACCAACGTGCAAGCAGAAGTCTAGATTTCAAAAAAGGAAAGGAAGGCTCCTACTTTTACTCTTGTTCAAATAGAATCTAGTGGACTTTGGGATCACAACAATGTCGAGCTGATCTAGACTCGAGCCCAGAGGGCAAGCCTGGCTCTCTCTCTCTCGATCTCTCGCTCCCACTCTTTTTAATTTATATTTTTTTTATATGTAACTTTTTATATTTATATTTTTATATGTAATTTTTTATATTTATAATTTTATATATATAATTTTTTATATTTGTAATTTTTAGAATTTGTATAATTTAATCTCAATTATATATAATTTTTTTTAAAAATAATAAATATATTTACAAATGTTAAGCTAGTTTGACTTAGTTCGTTAGGCTTGATTGGTTCAGTTCAGACTCGACTCGAATATGCTCGAAAATTACGAACTAACTCGAACTAAAATTTATAAAAAAAAATTAATAGACTCAGCGAATAACACCATATACTCAATCCACTTTCCAACGTGCCACCACTCAAGGGGTTTTAAGACGTTTTCCCCAAAATAATTTAAGGAACCTGCCTCTGTGATTTCACCAGAAAAACCCATCATTCTTGTTACCCACGGCGATGGAATCTATGGTTCGCGTCCTCTCCTCCACTGACCTATACAACGTTCCAGACTATGCACCTGACTCGGACGCACTTTTCACCTCTCTCTTTCATTTGTATGTTTTCGTGGTGATGAATTCTCTCTTGCGTCCTTTTCCAACTATAATTCGTCGTTCATTTCGTTTTTGGACGATTTATTTCCGCGCTTGATTGTGTTTATGTTTTTGGAGACGTCAATTCTACGCTCGAATGAACATATATTTCGACAGTTGCTAAAGCTTTTCTATTATTGCAATTAAAAAATGGTGTCTCTGATGTACCTCCCACTGTTTATTACCATTATCTGCTTCCAGTGAAGAGTCGGGTGTTAGTCATAGCGTTAGTTGGCGCCTGACAAAAGGATAAAGATGGATCGACCGCCTATGGTGTTTCTTCTCTGTTAGGTCTTGTTTCTTTTTATATTTATGTCATGCATTCTTCAGATTGTGACTATTGGTTCTCTTGATGTGTGTTATGAAATTATTCAGAGCATGACCATATTTTCTCCAACTCTAAAAATAAGTCAACAACGAAAAGCTCTCAGGTCAGATAACCAGATACTATTACTGGATAATATTTTGGAAGTATTTCTGTAATGATTTATGGCAGTTGTAGCAAGATATTCTTACTGATTGGTTACAGAGTCAGTTTCAATGCAGGTAATCAGTGGCATAAACAGGAATAGCAACTGGGGTTATCACACGTTAGTAAGAATAACAAATAACGTTTTTGTATACTCTCCAATAAACTATTTACGTTGATTGGACTCCCAATTGTAGTATGACTTATTAAATATAATAAATTTGAAAATTTCCTGTTAGCCTGGATCATGTATTGTCACGGAAAGAGTTAATTATGTCAGTTATAGCTGGTTAGTCTGGCATGTTGACTCGTTTCAATCTAGTATGCTTATAATGAATCTCTCTCTGTGGAATTCTTCCCAGAGATAAGAAGGTAAGGAAAATAAAAGAACCCTGGCATTTATTTTTTTTACCAGCTGTGAAACAACTTTTCCACTCATGTCCATTATGCATTAACAGTAATAAGAGGTTGAAAAGTGGAAGTAAATCAGAAAATAATATATGGAGGCACCCACATTTTTCCTAAGTATGTAACGCGAGAAATCAAAGGACAGTTTGTTTTCTTCGTTATTGTCTTTATTCATCTAATCAAGCATCTTTCTAAGAATGAAACCTGAGAAAATTAAAAGAGTGTATTTTCTTTACTCGTATCTTTATTCATCTAATCAAGGGATAACCTGGTATTACTTAAATATATTAAACTTTTATTGAGGAGAAATGTTCATTTCTAATGCATATTACATTAGGATATGCTTCAACCCCATGAAAATTTTTTCTTTGGACTCTTAGTCAAACCTTAACTACTATGTGAAAGAAAGAAAAATATAAATAATTATTTCATTACTTTTCATTCACTCGAGTATATCGAGAACAATGCATCATTGCAGAGGTGAAATTCTTAAATTTTTTAGAATTAATAAGACTTGAATTTTGTTGCAGCACTGATTAGGTTCTAATATTAGTTAATGGAGCTACATTCTATGCATAAATTACAGCTGTATTGCTATTCATTTAGTAGCAGCCTTTAAGTTTGGTGTATACCCTCGCAGTTGAGATCATTCTTTTTAATATAGAGTATACTCTGGAACTGTAGTTGGTGCTCATGCCTTTTTTAAAGGGATACCTTCCATATCCTTATCTTATTATTGGTATGGTGGGCATAACTAAACTAGATAGTTAATTGTAAAGTACACTTAATTTGTTGTTGAAGTTATACGTTTGTTTATATATTACTTATGATTATCGAATGTGAATAGATTGTGTACTAACCTACAAGTCTGCATATCAAATGAATTTTGTCAACTATCTGCTTGATACAAGTCGTAGATGATAATTTTCATTCTGCTTCATGTTTATCTATTGTTTTGGAATTTCAGGGTTAGGGGTAAGAGCAACAGAAGTGACTTCACACTTGCTGCTGTGGCATTTTAACTTGGGATCACCATTGAAGAAGGGGTTTTTTTTTCCTGTTACCCTGAGCTAGATTGTGTAACTCCTCTACTGAAAATTTTTGTCACTTGCCACTTCACTTAGGAAGCAAATTCAAAAGATTTTAGCGTTGATTCTTTTATTTTTCTGCTACACGTCAATGTTACTGATGATTAAACACATTACACCATCTACTTTGATAGTTCATTTATTCGGGATAGATTTTGTTTGGAGCCTCCTCTGAAACTCTGGTTCTCTTGTAGAAAAATAGAATTTATAATATTTCTCGAATGTCATTGACTTTATGTAATTGCTTTTTTCATGACCTGGCTGACATATGATTTTGTGTTTTCTGCTTCGAAAGGGATATAAATTAACCAAGCAGGACCAAACCCTTTTAAGAATGGGCTGGAGGCAAGTTATCTCTAATGAGTCAAATAGCAAAGTTTCATCGTCGATGACAATGAAAACATTTTTACAGGAGACAACGGACACCGTGACATCAAATGTATCACTAGAACATTTCATGTTAGCAGAAGTGGTATGGTTTGTTCTTCTATCGTTGCGTGCAGACTATTTATGAATTCAATATTAGGTGGTTCTTTCGTAGTGGGTTCTTATAGGATATTTTGAGATTTTCTTGTTTTCTGATTGAGAGTTCTAATTTCGTCTCATACAATTCATTATGTTTGGACAGAGTGATCATTTCTTTGAATAACTATCCACATTTGGTTATATATCATTCAAGGCACAATTGGAATTATGGTAGATGTTGAAGCCTCTAATAATTTAGAGTTGTTAACGGGAATATAAACCTTTTTGTGTTTTTGGAATACATTTTGACGGAAGATATTGATTTGTGTAGCATACAGTTGGTAAATTTAATAAATACGAAAATTTGTTTTTTTCTTTTCTCCTTTTTATTTTGGGTGATTTATGAATGAGTAGAATGTAAAATATCTTTGTTACTAGACTAATTTTGCTGGATGTTGATTGGCTGAGTGTTTGTTTCAAATCTAGATGGTGAAGATACTGAATACGAATTGCTTTTTTCTTAGAAACACCACATATGAATCAATATTGAAACTTTCATTTTCATTAAAAAACAAAACCTTGGGTTAGTGATAGTTTTATAGATATAGGAGGGAAGTTTTTCATGAGAGTGCATCATGGTTAGACAGTAGACTCCAAAACTTAGTGCCCGTGACACAACTTTGTTTGATTACTTTGTGCAATCTATGAAAGTCAAGGAGAAAGCTGATATGATAACTTTGCGTAAGAAGATGAACTACCTCCCCAACTGGCAACTGCCAGAATAGACAAAGCAACTGTAAGAAACCAATTTAGTTGGTATGCTCATTTACATAGATGGGAAAGCCAAAAAACCTTGATTGAATGAAAAAAACAACGACATCATAATGGTGTCTGCGCGGGAATTCAAGACAGGAATATCAAGATAGAAGCAAAGGATGTATGTGTTAAGATAAGAAGTATAAATATATATAGTTTAGTATGTACATGACTGTAAAATGTCTTCCTCTGTTTGATTGTTGAAGCCCTCTGCCAATGGGAATGAGGACTTGCTCATTGCTTTAATGGCAGAGTGGGTGTATTGGATTCCACCAGTATTGACCAGAGAACGTGGACATCTTCGTAAGGGCAGGATTTGACATCCTCGTACAGAATATATATCCCCCTTCCTGTTTAATTTCCGAGACATTTATCATTGAATTTGTCAGTACAAACTCCGGTTGAATATGGTGTCTATCTTAGCTGAAAATGCAGTTTATTCTATGTAATTTTGGCAGAATGAGCCAACTGTGAAGCTGAATGTTGAAAATTGAGCAGAGAAAGGAGATGAAAAAGGCATTGAAATGCAGAGCATCAGAGAACAACATACTTTTTCTGGGAGAGGAATGGAGGCGGCACCAGAGCTTCTTGAATGGAAAGAAGAGAGATTGAAGCCACCCCATTTGGAGAGAGGGGCGTGGCTCTCATCAACCCAAAAAACAAGAATCAAGGGAAGAAGGAAATAAGAGAACAAGGTACGCAAGAAAGTGTTGGTTTTTGCTTAGACAATGGTCAAGTATTTTTAAAATGACTAGCAATTAGACGTTCCCTTGCTGACCAATCATGCAGCTCAGATTTTACTCCTTTGGTGCAATGTCATTTTCAAAAGCCCTTAATTTTCTTCTAGCAGAAGAAGCCATCCCACCAATCAGCAGTGCTTGTCACACTTCTACAAAGCCCATTTGGCACCTCTTTCGCCATATAAAAAGCTGCCACTTTGAACCCTTTTTCATCTGAATTTGATGTGTTCATAATCTGCGAGGGTTAGACAGGGGTTTGGTCCTTGGATCTGCTCTTCCTTTCTTGCCATTTTGGGTCATCTCTTGAGTTTCAAGTAACTTGCACATTTTTTTCTAATTGGAGTCTTCTACAAGGATCTATGTGCTATTACTCCACCTGTCTCGCTATTCTCACTAGGCTTGCCTTAGAAGTCTCTCTCTCTCTTGCTTAGTTAAAAGTCTCTGGAATCTCACTCTACTTCCACTACTGAAATGACTTGCATCTTCCAAAAATATGCACAAAAGACCGTGCTCTCTAACTTCAATTTCCTCTCTAACAAATGTTATTTATCAACACACAAATGTTATTTAAAAGTGCAATTCCACTATATTTCTTATTATTTTAATGATGATACATGATTTATTAATACATCTTATTTCTAATGTAACATCAGAATATGTCTTTAGCACAAGTGGACGTGTGCAGTGACTAATATGAAAGTCTTGCACAAAAATCAACAGTAATGATGCTATATGTAAGAAGAATTAAAAAATTTGAACGTCGACGGTTAGATTTTTGTTCATATTTGAAGCATTAATCTTTTAGATATTTTTCCTGCGCATGTTGTCCATATTATTTTTTATAAACTTTTGCAATCCCGACCGATCTTACGAGAATCAGTCAAACCTTCACACTTGTCTTTTTTTACGAGGGCATCGCCTCTGGCACAATTCTTCGATGAAAAGAAAATAACGAGGATAAGGTTCTTTCTATGAAAGCTAAATTCACTCTCTAAAAACAAAGCTCAAGTTAGGAGTTGGCGTAGTGAGTTATAAAGCAAATGCACTTCGTGGGATTTTTGTCCAGAGAAAATTCTTTGCAAAAATGGACTTGTGACATTATATTGCGCCACCAACCCCGTTACCAAGAAAAAAAATAAAGAAAAGACCAAGTATTGGGCTGATGCTAGGGAGATAGTGATATCAGGCGAGTGCGGCCAGTGTATGTTGCCTATTGCCGCACCAGTGGGAGTTCAAATTTTTGTGCTCGGATCATGCCTTTCCCAAATAGGAAGCGGTTACCTTTATTTAACCCTAACCCTAACCCTAACCTTGATCTACAAACAAGGAAGACCTTTCCCCCACCATTCATCTGCATCACTTCTTCCATGGAGGTCACCTCCATTCGTTCATCATGCTAATGCAAACCTTACATCACTGTGTTGCCATTTTCTCTGGGCCCCACAAAGTGAAGAACATGATGGGATGAGAGGATGACAAGTGGAACGACCAACTAACATGATTGAAGTAAGTGGCCGACGATGTTCTTAATTTTGTTATAACTAAAACTTTACCCTCAATAGTCAGAAAAAAGAACAGGTTAGGAAATAACAACATTAATATTGACAAAAATATTGAGATATACATAGCAAATGCATGATTTTGTAAGGATTGGGAGGGGGCTGCTGGGTAGGTTTGGTTTCTTCTGCAATCTGGTTGGTTTTGCGACGGAGAGGATTGAAATGGGTTGAAGGATGGCGATGGCGATGGCGATGGCGATGGCGATGGCGATAATGAGTGCGGTTGGGTTAGCATAGCACGCCCTTCTTCGTTTATTCTTTTGCAGCAGTCAGCGAGGAGAGAATATAATGATTGTTCCCGCTGCACGCCCTCTCTCTCCTCTCTTTCTCTCTCTGGAGAGCTTGAGAAAGGCAGGATTTACGGTCATTGTCGCCATCTCAGAATAATCGTCTATGTCTTTGTTTCTAATCCATTACAATATTTGACGGATCATCATGGTTCTTTAGCCATGCCAGTTGCCACTACTCCACCGGCATGGGGGTTCCTCCATTGAGTCTCTGTGATTAGCCTGACATGGCCATGGTTTAGCCTTTTGAGATCTCTCTTTATCTCTCCCACTCTCTCTCTCTAGCAATCTCGAATGTGTCATCACGCGGGCAAATCAACCTCAGAAATCGCATACGCAGTTTTCGATTTCACTTTTCGAAAAACCAAGAGGATTTCTTTTCCTCCGGCTTCTTTTCATGTCCCCCAAAGCCTACTCGATTCGAAAGATTTCCATGGTTCTTCTATTCCCAAACAAAATCAGGCTTTTCCTTTTTTCGATTTCCTCCATCTTCTCCGTATATATAGTCCCCTTATCCTTCTCTTCTCTCCTCACTCGTGCACCTCTTTTTCCCTCTCTCGATCTCTGTTATTGCGAAGTTGAGGTATAGTGAAAATGGGCGATGATTCGTGCTTGGCTGGGATTAACAATGGGACACCTGCGGTGAATGGGCAGGGCCATTCGCCAAATGGTTACAGAAAAAGCTGTTGGTATGAGGAAGAAATTGAAGAAAATCTGAGATGGTCCTTCGCTCTCAAGAGGTAAAACCCATTTCTAAATCTTCAATTTTCGTTATATTTCTCAAATGAATGTCAACCAACGCACTTCAATTGCTGCCTTGTTTCACTTTATCCTCTGGTTTTTCATCGTTCTCCCCCTTTTCTTTCGCTCTTCTCTGTATACTGTTAGTTTCAGACAAGTTTGAAAGATGAAGATTAATTTTCTGAATTTCTTGATTTAACGCCTTCATTTATGGCAAAGCATCCCGATGATACGGTTCTGTTTTCAGTATACTTCACACAGGAGCATCTCAGTTCCAAGAAATTGCGCTTCTGGATACAAAGCCTTTTGGAAAGGTTTATCTCTTTGGAAGCATAATCTTCAATTTACATATCGATTGACAGCCTAAACAATTTTCTATGTTCTTACAGGCCTTGGTCATCGATGGGAAGCTCCAAAGTGCAGAAACAGATGAATTTATCTACCATGAATGCCTTGTTCATCCTGCACTTCTTCATCATCCAAAGTATTTTCTTTTTTCTCAGACCATCTAGTTCTCCAATTCTTGCTCTTAACTTATCGGGTTTCTGTTGCAGACCGAAAACTACTTTCATCATGGGAGGAGGTGAAGGTTCTACTGCAAGAGAATTACTTAGGCACAGAACTCTGGAGAAAGTTGTCATGTGCGACATTGATGTGGTAAAAACATTGCTTCTAGCCCCATTTTCTCAAAAGTTTATCCAGCAGAAGTAACTTTATTTTGTCTCGGAGCAGGAGGTAGTGGACTTCTGCAAGTCATATTTGGTAGTAAACAAAGAAGCTTTCTGTGATCCAAGACTCGAGCTCATTATCAACGATGCCCGGTATCAGTCTATTATTAGTCTTGCTAATAAACATGGAGTTTAATGGTAAATTTTGATTCATTCTCGGGATTATTTTTTTGCAGAGGTGAGCTGGAATGTAGAAGAGAGCGATATGATGTTATAATCGGAGACCTTGCTGACCCCATCGAGGGAGGTCCATGCTACAAGCTCTATACAAAATCTTTCTACGAGTACACTGTCAAGCCGAGACTTAACCCGGACGGGATATTCGTCACACAGGTATATTCGATCGATCGGCCGGATTTTTCTCCTCTTTTTCTTGGTCCTTAAAAAGAAGAGAATTTCACTTAATATATAGTTTTTCTGCATGGATTTCATGCAATAGAGAGTTGGAAGGAATTGACATGATCTTGGAAATAATATGCAGGCTGGACCAGCTGGGATCTTCAGCCATACAGAAGTATTCTCCTGTATCTACAACACTCTGAAGCAGGTCTTCAAATGTAAGTTGTTCCTCATTAATTCTAAGTATTTCCCTGAAATAAATGACTGCAAAGAGAGATTGATTTGTTTCTTCTATCTCCATTTGCAGATGTTGTACCTTATTCAGCTCACACCCCTTCTTATGCTGACACTTGGGGTTGGGTTATGGTATGGCAACCAATACCCTTTTGTTCCCTAGCATTTACGAACATAATCTTGAGATTATAATCGGCTGTTTGAAACCGGCGCAGGCTTCTGACGTGCCGTTTGTGCTGAATTCCGACGAGATAGATCTGAGAATTAAGCAGAGGATCGAAGGGGAGAACCAGTATCTAGATGGTAAAACCTTTTCGTCGTCCTCTACCCTAAGCAAAGCTGTCAGGCAGTCGTAAGTTGGAAGCTGTTAATGAATTTAGTTTTTGCCTGGTTTGATTATGGTTTGAAAACTGTTCGATGACTAGCTCTAATGGGTTATTGCAGGTTGAAGAATGAGACTCATGTATATACAGAAGGAACTGCGAGGTTTATATACGGCCATGGCAGCGCCGGCAAGCACACTCAAGAATGAAATTTGGACAGAATGGAGAAGAGAGTTGTCTAGTGAGAGAAGATAGAACATGTTAAGAGAGAAAGTGGAACATATTTTCTTGTTATTATATATGTATTGCCTTCTGTTTCTGGGGTTGACTGAAATGAGTTGAAGAGTGAGATAATGGATGAGTTTTTCTGATTTCCATTTTCTTAAATCTTTTAGATTGTTCGTCAAAATGATCAGATTCGCCGACTGAAAAACCCAACTTATATTCGAAGTGAATTCGACTGACGACAACCAATTGAAAGTAGAAGGGGAGTTTTAGGAGAGATTAGGATGAACAGGAAGATGATTTTCCGACATGACCAGAGACGGCGAAAAGAAAGGAAGTGGGCAATCTACAACTCGTACACTTGTTTTCCGGTGAACTTGACTTCGATGGGGCTCACATTCTTGCCGATGGACCGGAAGTTCAGGCCGACACCTTCCCGGCCGGGGTTCACCTTCTCCGGGTAGACCCCGTCCTTTGGGTGCAAATACTGAACCTCGCCATTGGGGAACACCCTGTAAAACTGGTACTTGATCTTGTACTTGGACCTTAGCCTGGTACCCAGAGCCAGACACTGCTCCTTCCTACCCAATTTCAGAAGGTTCGGACCCTCCCTCATGATTGCGGCGCCGCCGGTAGGCATCTCAAAGATCTGTTCCTTCGGGGATTCCCAGGTGATCACGTAGAATTCCTCGACCTGAGCTTTGCGAAGCAGCCCGCCGGTGCTTCCGCCGAAAATAGGGGACGGAGTGCTTGGGTCGAGCTCGGGTGGAGTGAAACCAACTGGAGCTTCTTCGCCGGACGCGGAGACTTTAAGTGTCCTGGCTCCAGTGGCGACCTTCAGAGGCTTGGGAGCGAGGAAGGAGGAGGCCGGCGACTGTCTCCATGGGGAAACGACACCGGTGGCCGATTTGGAAGCTACGAGGGTAGGGGTGAAAAGGGTGGCTTGGGTTGCCATGGCTGCGTGAAGAAGTGGAGAGTGAGAATGGTTTGAGTGGAAAGAAAGAGAAGAAGATAAAGGAAGCTTGGCACGATAATGGCGATGGCGAAGAGATGGGTGGATGAGATGCAGATCAGTGGGTGGATAAGGATATGGTTTCCCACCAATTAGAACTTTCTATTTGATTTGGTCTTTCCACTCTCTTCAAGCCTTTTTATTAATTTATTTTAAGTCTACCACCCTTATGGGTTGCATTCTTATTTGTATCTTACGTCACGTAACAACCTCAACATTAAAGTAATAAATTTTTAAACTGCGGTGATCCAGACTTTAAATCTTGACTCTTGTACCAACTCTATCACAACTCGATCACTGAACTAAGCCCGTGCAAGCTTCGGTTAGACTCTTCCTTGGCTATTTGATCTGTCGTTCAAGCGGACTTTTGATATAAAATGAATTTGATTTTGTGGTTTAGGTTTTATAAAAATATAATAGACATTGAAATGCTTTGAATATCAATAGAAAAGAAGAATAAGAGATAAATGAGGATTAACTATTGAAAAATTTGGCAGAAGTGGCAAATTTTCGAAGCTCTAAACATGGAATTGATATGACACGATATTCAGATTCAGTTGATGATTTTGAAATTTTATCCAATTTTACGTTTCTATGATATTAATGAGCTACTGAGAAACATGCATTATCATGTTATGAAATGTCGGGTATCCAACATCATTATAAGTATAAAGATAGATTAGAGACCTAGATGTTCCTTGGATATAACATTTAATACGGTGAAAAGTAGTCAAATGAAGATGTCAGGAAATTTGCATGTATTGACTCACTTGTTGGACTGCAAAAAACATATCAAGTCGCATAATAGTTGGGTATTTTAGACTACCAACTAACTATTGATAATATATAGGGTCGAAAAGAAGACTTCCTCATCACCACAATTCTTTGTATAAACTTCCAACGGGTACAGGTAAGTGAGGCATCTTGAAGACTGGACAGCATGATCAAATCTTGAGTATATTTATGTCATTGAAAAAAATTACAGATTGAGTATGACTATTCAATTTAGAATCTATTCCACTGAGAAATAGAAGCAGAAAAAAGGAAGAAGCAATAAAGAAATAAGACAAGAGAGAAGGATGATTAGAATTGTTGGGTCAAGTCAAGCTACTCTTATGAGCTTCACCACTTAAGTCATTATAACATGTTAATCTAAATAAAAAGCAAAAAGCTGAATGAAAGTGTGGCAGCCGTCCAAGAAAAAATAGAGATAAAAGATAGATACAAAGTTATTCAAAATTTTCTACACAGGTATCATCAAATTCTGCTTTCTCTGCTTTCAATCGTTGGATCGACTTCAAATTTTGACAGTGACTTTGTAACACATAAAGATACATTGTGAATGATAGAGATCGTATTTTTTACTTTTTAAGACTGTTCGTTGGTGTAAAAATAAGGATATTGTTTTTACAATAGTTTATCTTATCTCTTTATTTTGTTGAATCCAAGATTATTTTTTATCTTGATGTACTATTGTATTCCTCTAGTTTGATTATCTAGAGAGAACTTGGTGTACCTATTGTTTTGACATAGACGATAATTTGATGACTTCTCATCCGTGTTTTTACCTTCGATTTGGAGAGTTTTTCACGTTAAAATATTAGTGTCTCATTCTTCTGTTCATTACTTGATTATTTACTTGAATTTCGTTGATATTATTAGCTTACATTTTATATTCTCATTTAGCACACAAGAATGTTTGAAGAATTATTTTCAAGTTGATTGTCTTACTGTTCCTAACAAGAATAACAATAGAAACGAAGAAGAGTTGAGGAAACAAGAGAGAAGAAATAAAATAATCATCTATGTCATAATATAACGTGATCTATCACTTTAAGGGTAGGCAAACTGAACCGAACCAATAGTTTAAATCGAACTCATAACTCTCGAGTTTGGTCGAATCCATTTTAAAAATTTAAGCCTCATTACATAACTGATTTTACTAAGCTTATTAATTTTATTCTTTATATTACCCATTTTTAAATAATTAATATTAAATTAGTTCTAGTTCATTGCATATTTTTTTCTTAGATGATTTTGAAAAGATTGAATGTTATTTGGTTTGAAAAAGATTGTTAGATTATGTAGGAATACTTTATGATTGATACTATTTCTAGAAGAAAATTCTTTTTGTCCAATTGTATGGAAGTTAATTGTTTATTTGACGAATATTACTTTTGTCTAACTAATCCTAAATTTATTTTAGTTTATGTTATTTATTTTTTATTTTTTTTTCAAAAAATATGGTTTTGGTTTATTTGTTGAGTTTTTTAGAAAATAATATTTTAATAAACCGACTAAAAAGATCAATCTAAACTGAATTTTTTCAATTTGGGTTTGAAAATCGATTGCAGATTGTGGGTCGGTCTTGATTCTCAACTCTCGAACCGAGACCGATTGGATTTGACAAGATCGATTTAGAAACCAATCCATACTGACTATATTCTTTCCTCATCGCCTTACAGGATTATAGGAATCGATGAGGCAAGTTGAAATAGTAAGGGGTGTTAGGAATTAGGCGTTAAGGCCGGGCAAGGAATTAGGTGTTAAGGACAAGGGAGACTAGAGACGATGAAGTCCGAAATAAGTTTCATGGTTTAATTCGGTTCGGTTTTTTACTTTGGAAGTAAAATGAAAACCAAATACAATTGTTTGTTTCTATGCATTTTTTCAGTTTTGCCTCGTGAAACTGAAATTGAAACCATCAGTTCGAGCTCTCATTCAAACCGAACCGATTTTCAGTTTTGCCTCATGAAACTGAAATTGAAACCATTAGTTTCCAGACTCATTCGAACCGAACCAATTTTTAGCCCAATGGGACTTCAATTTATCACGAGTAAAAAAACAAAACTTAGTTAATTGAAGACTAGTCTAATTGGGCCTCCCTCTTAGATGAGCTGTCCGAGAAAGACAAATGCTTAATCCTGAGCCTGCGTGTTGGGTCTTCTCTGATCGACGATTGAAGCTTCAAGCCAAGGCTTCCGATTCCCAGTTCTTCAAGATTGCTTGAGCCATTTTTAAGAGACGATAATCTCCATTGTAAACTCTTGCAAATCAAAATAATGTTGAAGGATAATATTCCAGATCATATACTAATCATTGCTAGCAATTAATAACCCTTAATTTGACATTTTCAAAAGCAAATGGGTGATGTTTTACGAAGCGGACCCAGAATCGAGTAAAACAAGCTTCCTGGTTTCGTGTTGGAATCTGGCCGTTGCTATGCTCCAACGCCATCTTCATGCTTAAGGATGACCCATCTGTCTTCCTTCTTTCTACTCTGTTTTCTGAGCCATTGGATCTGCAAAACTTGAAGCTAAGAAATTAATCTAGGTTTCTCTCGAATTTTTTTGGTGAGTGGTTGCAGTTTTTGGGTCTGATTTGAGCACCCCTTTGGCAAACAGAAAAGAATACTGCGAAATAAGATGAAATTTTGAAGCCTTTGTTTGGTCGGGGGGTTGTTTATATGAGCGTAATGGAATCAGGTGGAGCAGCCTCTTCCTCTTCTTCTCTTTTTTCTGATTCGTCGGTATCAGGTCCGTTTTACGATTATTTCCTTTCTTCAAATTTAATGTTTTAGCTCGACTCCATTTATTGTGAATAACTTTTGAGGATTAGCCTAATCTTTTAGTTTGAATGTTGAAATGAATGAATATCTGGGTCATAGATGTCCTGCTATCACAGGTATCCTTGAGACCCTTTTTCGTAGAATATGAAACTCACCGAGCATTATATGAAGTATTCATCTTCTTTTGTTTGATCGTATCGTGTAGAACTCACCTTCAAGGTCGATTCCGGAGGAGAGGTTATTCAAATAGGTTACAAACCCAAGTTGCAAGCTAGCTGATCTGGCACAATTAATTCCTCAACTCCTCTTTCTATTGGTTTTCCTCTGTGCCCATCATCCTTAGATGGATGAATTTGAAGATTCTGCCTTCTGCAGATATCAGTCCTTACTCTTCTTGGGTTGATCTCATTTTTGAAGCCAAATTGTTAGAAATTGGTAGAATTAGCTCGATGTGTGCGATTAGTCCCTCTCATGGCAGATTATTATGAGATTAGTATATGAATATTTATGTTTTACTGATAAGCTAAAACAAGAGAGACAGCCATAGCCAGAGATAAGTCTAAAGCCTCTTTTATCCACCAATTCCTTTAGCCTTATGGATATAGAATTTATCGCAGGGCTGTGTGAAAAACATAGGCAGGAGCTCGAAAATTTGACATTGCTGACACAACCCTTGAAGACTTTGAAGTTCTTCGTTTTAGGTGTTTTTCATTATGTCTGGCGTTCAATGATATTTTTGATGAACAAAGGGGGTTGGCTTTTGTTTGTGAGTAGTACAGCAGCTGGAGTTTGTCTTCTCCTTTTGACTATTGAAGGCCCTCATGAAAAGGTTAGCTACTCTATGCATTACGTGTTCAATTTCCTTTTTTTTAGCAATATGCTGTGGTTTTCACTTGTTATTAGTTCTTTGAAGCTATAATGCCATTGCCCTCATTAATAAAATTTGTTCCAATTATTCCATATGATCTCTTGCGATTTATAGGGAGTGGGTTGATGCTAATAATAATAATACCAAAACAAGCCTTATGATAAAATTACTGATCAGTGGTGTTACAGACTTCCTTTTATTAGTCTATTCTCTTTTATTAGTCGGTTGGTTATTTGGTAATTTTGCTATTAGGTCAAGTCTGTCGTCTATTTAAAGAGGGCTAATCCCTAGGGTTGGGTATGAATTATCAATAAACTATTATTTTCAGTATTTATTCTTCTCCTCCAAATCCCTATCTCTCCTATGGCCGGAAGAGGGATGGTTACCCGATCTCAGGATAAACTTCCTGAGTCCGATCTTAACAAGTGGTTTGAACATATTTTGTTACTTGTGCTTCTAACTCCGTAATTCGTTTACTGTCATTGTTGCTACATAGTTCATTAACTGCAAGCTAGATACTGGATCCCATGACTTATGAGGACATGTTTACTCCATGTTTTTGCAGCATATTGAGGAGATTCTTAAATATGTTGATTTTGGATTGTGGTGGTTGGCTCTCGGCATTGCGTCTTCCATTGGTCTTGGTGAGAAAATCTTATGTACTTTAGTTTTAGGCATGCTATATTGATATTTGGTGTTGGGCTTCTTGTTTTGACTGAAAAAAAAAAGATTATGCTTTAGTATGATTAGTTTTTATTCCGAATAAAAGAACCATTCTTAAATGCTTTGGATTTTCTGGATAATAACTCATAAGCATCAGGATTGCAATATTGACCATTCTTTCTATCGATACAGGGTCCGGCTTGCATACTTTTGTTCTTTATCTTGGACCTCACATTGCTCTATTCACGATAAAGGCCATGCAGTGTGGACGGGTAGATTTAAAAGCTGCTCCATACGATACTATACAGTTAAAAAGAGGTCCTTCATGGCTTAACAAAGATTGCTCTGAGTTTGGTCCCCCATCATTCACGGCAGAGCACAATTCACAGGTTCCACTTAGCGCCATACTGGCAAAGATTGAGTTAGAAGCTATTCTATGGGGAATAGGCACAGCCATAGGAGAGCTTCCTCCTTATTTTATCTCAAGAGCTGGTATGGTTTGTTGTCAAATTGAAACTCGTTATGCTTGATGTTATATGAAGAAGCTAAAAGTAGTATGAAGGCTAGATAATTTATAATCTCTGGCATCTGGAATTGGAAGGACTTTTGAAACACTACCTACTGAACAGAAGACATAATTTATCTGAAATGGTGAATTATATGAAAATATTTATGCTGTTTTTCTCTTGCTTTGCTTGAGGCAACCTATTGTCCTTTTTTTTGTATCGAGTTTCCATTTTATTTTCATCCACTGCTTGACCAGCGAGCATCTCCGGTAGCAAATTGGATTCTATGGAAGAATTAGATGTCTCATCAAATGAAAACACAGGCTTCATTGGCTCTTGCCTCAACAAAGTTAAACATCGATTTCTGACTCACACTCAACACTTGAACTTTGTTACAATTTTAGCACTTGCGTCGGTAGGTTTGCTCTTCTTCCTTTATAAGTGATTGCCAATGTTCTTTTTTATGCCAGTTTTGTTCTAGGGGGCGGTATATGAAGTTCATGCATTCCATCAAGTTGTTCTTATCTGATCAATGCATCAAAATAGATTTATTCATCTGTATCGTCTCATAGTTTTCATAGAAACATAGATAGACACAAAGCCCACCGGCTATTACTCGAGACTTTGAGCTTTTTATTCAATGGCATGATTTTCAGGTACCGAATCCACTATTCGACCTTGCGGGTATCATGTGCGGACAATTCGGGATTCCATTTTGGAAATTTTTCCTTGCTACTTTGATAGGAAAAGCTATTATCAAGACTCATATTCAGGTTAGGCACAATAGTTTGAAAGTTAAGATCATTTTGCTTAGAATAATTCACATAATGATGGGTTTGTGTTCTACTTTCTCTTCCAGACCATTTTCATCATCTCCGTTTGCAACAATCAACTTCTTGACTGGATTGAAAATGAGATGACTTTGATACTTGGGCTGGCGCCGGGTCTCGGTGCTGTCTTGCCCAACATTGTAGCCGAGCTTAAATCAGTCAAACACAAGTATCTTAAAGCACCTGCTAATGTGACTGCAAATGTCAAAGTGCTCTCTCTCTCTCTCCTGCATTTATGGTACGGTCTCATAGACGTTGTTAAATATGCAGGTGAAAAGGTGGGAACTTTCATTTGCTTCAATCTGGAGCACAGTCGTGTGGCTGATGCTCATAAACTTCACGCTCAAGATTGTTACTGCAACTGCTCAAAGCTGCATGCAGAAGTACCAAGAGAAGGAGATGAGTGAGTTGAAAAAGAGATTTCCAATGTCCTCGGATCCAAGTGAATCCTAAAAGTTACCCACAGCTTTTGGATCGCCTCATTCCGACTTTTAATTGGGTTTTATTGCGAAACACCATTGAAGTCTCCCATGGAAGAGACCTTACGTAGAAGTTTGTAAAAATGTGACGCCGCAAATCTCGCAGCTTGCTTGTTATTATTTCTGCCTATTTAAGTGATTTATTGTTGCCTATTCCGTCTAGGGGTGGGCAAGGGGCAGGTAGGTGGACGGTCGGACGTCCGTCTAGGGGTGGGCACGGGGCAGATTGGGTTTCGGCCATTTTTTATCTGCCCGTGCGATTTCTAATTTTTTTTAAAACCCAAAATTAGGTTTTCTAAAACCGAAACTTGTCTCAGCTCGGCCTGTGAACCGCGGGGAAAAACTCGCAATTCAAGAGCCGTTTGTATTTTAAAAATATATATATATATATTACTAATGATCTATATTTTAAAATATTATTATATATATAATATATATTTTACTAGTGATATATATATGTTAAAATATTTTTATTATATTACTAGTGATTTGTACGTGTTATTCATGTACACGTTATGAAAAATAATTTGCATACATGATCATACCATTGTGTATATTTAATAAATCAATTTGGTTAATAAAAAACATCAATAGAGTATTACATGTAAAAATAAATTACATATTAATATTAAGACAAGAATTATATGTGCGATGTATATATATTCAAAATAGTTTGCGTACATAACCATAAAATTGTGTGTATTTAATAGATTAATATGGTTAATAAAAAATACTCAAAAGGTGTTATATTAAAAAAAACAAATAAGAATAATAATACGAAGACAAATGTACAAATAATTTATCATATGTTATCTTATTTATTTGAAGATTTTATTATGAAGAGATATAGTAAAAAGAAATTTAAAAAACTGCAGCATAAACATCTAGATGCGAAAATACAACTTTCTATGGACTTAGGTATTGTAAAAAATGTATTTTAATGACGACATTAAAAAACGATGCAAATAGATAAGATGAAATGAAAGAATACATTTAATGCATGTGACTTAGCGTACTCGATCATTCACATGTTAGTATAGTGTGTGACATGTGACACTTGTTATCAGTNCTATTGTGCCATGCGGGTTAAGATAGATCAAGAGTTTGAATAGATATTCGGACAAGAAGGCAGATGAATGAGTGATATATTTTATTATCCTTGAGATTGAGAATAAAATATTTTATTCCTTGAGAAGATTAAGCACAGTCTTATTTAAAGAAACTTTTAATTCAGAAACACAAATATAGATAGCATAAAGTAACCAGATTAATATTAAAAATTATATTTATTATAGCATATTTTAGAAAATAATAATAATGTATTAATAAACATTAATATACTATGGGAATACATACAATTATGACTATCATGAATAACTAATAGAATGAGAAATTACCAAAATACGTCCACCCGCGTAGGATAGACTCCATAAATTAGACATAATGCAAATGTATATGGTAGCATCATAAGAAAAAAATAATTATTTTTTCAATTACCTTTTTTAATTTTATATATAATAACTATAGTATGATTAATGTTGAACTTAGTGTCTTATTCTAATACTTTATTATATATGTTCTTGTTTCAATTAATTATTTCATTTATTGTACCATTTGTCATGTTATGAAGAATAATAAGTTTAAACATAGAATTATCCATAATTATTAATAATGAATATTTGTTAAAGAGTAATTTTATTTACAATGGGTCAAGTTGTTTGACAGAATATACATTAAAAATAGTAATTTTAATCATAATATATTAAATAGAAAATAAAACTAATATTAATATTTATTAAATACATTTCTTGAATTTTAATGGCGATTTTTTAATTAAATTCGTGTTTAATAATTCATCGAGAGCTAAATGCCAAAACGTGAAAACGATTAAGGTAGTTCCGCCCAAATCCTTAAATTCCTTGATTTTAGGATCAGAATGCAGTGTCTTTGACCAGCCAAGATATTATTCAGAAACAGCCATGCCTGAGTGGATGAGGATGGAGACGAAGATTAGAGAGAAAAAAAGTTTACCCATTTTATCTCCAGATTTGCCAGCTAGCAATAACCAAAACAATCTAATTTTAAGCTTCGCAGGTAAATCTGCAACCAACTTCCGCCATTGACGTTCTTTCAGACCTCGGATAATTGCTCCTTCTCCCTCTATATAAACGCCAAGAACCCCTCGTCTTCTTCATCAAATCCTTCTGTCGGAGTTTCTCTTCCACCCCATTCCCATCGTCGAATTTCGTCGTTTGTTTTTTCACAGTCCGACATCATGCCGGCAGGGGGGTTTGTCGTGGCGTCGTCCGGGGTAGAGTTCGAGGCGAAGATCACGCCGGTGGTCATCATATCATGCATTCTGGCCTCCACCGGAGGCCTCATGTTCGGCTACGACATCGGGATCTCCGGCGGGGTGACGTCGATGCCTTCTTTCTTGGAGAAGTTCTTCCCGGTTGTATATAAGCGAACCCAGGAGACTGGGTTAGATAGCAATTACTGTAAATACGACAATCAGTGGCTTCAACTCTTCACCTCGTCGCTGTATTTAGCGGCTTTGACTGCCACCTTCTTTGCTTCTTACACGACCAGAGTGCTTGGCCGGAAACTGACAATGCTTATCGCCGGAATTTTCTTCATAGTAGGGACGATTCTTAATGCCGCCGCTGTTAATCTTGTGATGCTTATCGTCGGAAGAATCTCTCTTGGCTGCGGAGTTGGTTTCGCCAACCAGGTATATTCATTGATTCAAACCTATGTCAATCTCAATTCCAAGCTCTGGATGTTTCGGGAATGGCGCGAACTGAAAATTCAATTCAATACAGGCCGTCCCGTTGTTTCTTTCCGAGATAGCGCCGACCAGAATACGAGGAGCTCTAAACATAACGTTCCAGCTCAACGTTACCATCGGCATTCTCTTCGCGAATCTAATCAACTACGGAACCGCTAAGTTAGATTCCGATTACATTAACTACCGTGCATTTTCATATATGTTCAATGACGGCGGTTGAATAAAATATTTTGTGTTTGGGTGATCCAGAATCGAAGGAGGATGGGGATGGAGATTGTCACTGGCGCTGGCCGGCGTCCCGGCCTTGATGCTGACAGTTGGGTCGTTAGTGGTCGACGACACACCCAACAGTTTGATCCAACGAGGTCGCTTAGACGAAGGAAAGGCAGTCCTGAGAAAGATCAGAGGCACCGACAACATCGAGCCGGAATACAACGAGATCGTGGAAGCTAGCCGGATCGCTAAAGAAGTGAAGCACCCTTTCAGGAACATCTTGAAACGCAGAAGCCGGCCTCAGTTGGTCATCGCCGTTTTACTGCAGGTAATGCCGATTCTCCGCGTCTTCATAGATCTCCAGATATTCACTCGTCTTCTTCTTAAAAAAACTAAAATTGTTCTGTCGTTAATAGGTTTTCCAGCAGTGCACCGGAATCAACGCGATCATGTTCTACGCTCCCGTTTTGTTCAACACCCTCGGGTTCGGATCCGACGCCTCGCTATACTCCGCCGTGATCACCGGCGCCGTGAACGTTCTCTCAACCCTGGTCTCGATCTACTGGGTGGACAAGGTGGGTCGTAGAATTCTGCTTCTAGAAGCCGGAGTTCAGATGTTCGTATCGCAGATCATCATAGCCATCGTGCTGGGAGCTAAATTGCAGGACAACTCGAACCACCTCAGCCACGGGCTGGCGGTGCTGGTGGTGATCATGGTCTGCACCTTCGTCTCCTCCTTTGCATGGTCGTGGGGCCCTCTCGGATGGCTGATTCCGAGCGAGACGTTCCCGCTGGAGACGCGGTCGGCTGGCCAGAGTATCACCGTCTGCATCAACATGCTCTTCACTTTCATCATCGCCCAAGCTTTTCTGTCCATGCTTTGCCACATGAAGTACGGGATCTTCTTCTTCTTCTCCGCCTGGGTTTTGATGATGTCGCTGTTCGTCACCTTCCTGTTGCCGGAGACGAAGGGCGTGCCCATCGAGGAGATGACGGAGAAAGTGTGGAAGCAACACTGGTTCTGGAAGAGATTCATCGACGACGGCGACGACGATGGGAAGAATCACGTCTAAAACTTCCTATCTTCCTCCAAGTTCATCTCTTTTCGTTAATTCTGGGATTGCATACAAACACTGGAACAATGTTTGTGACAACCTATAACGTCATCTAAATGTTTTTGTTTTAACACGGGTTAGATTGTTTTGATTATCATAATCAAGAATCTTCATCTCCACTTCTGCCAAACAAAAACTAGTGGGAAATTAGGAAAGAACGAAGGGCTGGTGTGGTTAATCATTATTAGCCCGTATTCAAACGTATGGTGGAAGAACATTTCAAGTTCATATTGGAGAAGATGATTTCGTGCTTGACCAGCAATTTTTATAATCTGTACTATTTTTAGTAATTTTAAATTTAAATATTATTCCGTTCAATCTCAATACTTCCCCTAATCCAATTTAAATTTAACAAGTTATAACTAATCAAGCTGTGTGGTTAATGATTTAGTTTTAAGTGTTTAAGTTGACCGTTTATAACTAATCAAACCATGGAACAATTGCGTTTAATCTCGAGCAATATAAATCTATCAAGTAATCGCATTCATGTAATCGACGATCAACCATTAGTTAGGCATTCGATGCCATAAAAATACATGATTGAAAAACAAAGAGGAGCATATTTACCCAAACCATCAACCATTGGTGAGGTAAAAAGGTGTTCGGTGAAAAAGAGCATATTGACTGAAGATCAACCACCAGCAATAGGTAGTGAGAAGTACAAAATGCCCATGTGTAGTGCATTTTATTACTTTAGTTAATTTACACAAATTTGATCCTTATAATTCAATGCTGGCACTCATAAACAATGCTTGTTAAAATCAGTTCCCGACCTTCAAAACTCCCGGCCGAATTACAGCTTTTGTGGAGACAGATCCGAGGTCGGAAGTTCAGCATACATATCAGAAATTGCTTTGGCAAAGTAGTCCCTGGCTTGAGGTCTCTTCACCTGCCAATCAAAATTTACATCAAAATACCACCCCCACAAGTTCATGTCAAAAAATATGAGACTAATTAGTTACCTTAAACGTTGGAGTGAGAAGACCGTTCTCCATGGTAAATGGTTCGAGCACCAAAGTCACGGTTTTTGCGAATTCGAAGCCTCTCAACTGCTTAGATGACCAGATGAACATGTTGTTAGACATTAGAGATGATAGAACCAACTATGAAGAACACAACACTGGTTAAAGCATGCCTGTGCTTCTCTTCCGACAGCATCCATGTCCGCCAAGACAGCTGCTCTTGTTTTCGGATCCTTGCACAGTTGTTCTAGATCATTGCACTGAACGAAAATTCGCCAATTGAAAATGTGAAGTCAGGAATAATAGTTTCACCAAATAGAAAATAGGGAAACAAAACAGACCATGGAAACTATAAATATTTTTCATTGAATCAATGCGGTTTTCAGATGTGCAAATCCGGAAAAAATTGTTCCTTTCCTTTTGTTCAAGGGATAATCATCGATGATATAAGCTCAAAATATACAAAAAAAACAGATCATCCAGTTTCTAATAATATGGATATGAAATCCTCATTTTTGCATATTGAATGGAAAAAAAAACATTTCATCACACACCTTGATGCCTTCGGATGCAGCCCATGCCTTGAGCACATCTTGATCTACCGAAACAATAGCCACTAATGAAGAATTGAAGCTGTCACCTGCAGAGAGTAGCAAATAAAATCAGTGTATTTTATCCTCAGGGAACATCGCCTCAATGATTAAGAGCTTACCATAAATAAAACATTGAGCAACAAACTTGCACTTAGCATAAACATTCTCAATTTTCTCTGGAGCTATGTACTCTCCTTGTGCCAACTTGAAAATATTCTTCTTTCTGCAACATATTTCGTAATAGTAATGATGAACATTTGTATTATACTTCAAGAATTGGACAATATATTGCCAAGAACAAGTAATCATAGTCAAAATTCTTATCTCGATGTCCTGTTGAAGAAAAAATCCTACTGAAAAAAAAAACAATCTCAAAAGAACAATCTACAGTCAAAACAGGTAAGTTGAAAAAATACACAATTTCAAAAGGGAAGTTGATTATAGGTATCATCTATGGCGTCAACAATATTCTCAAGTCTTACCTATCTATAATTTTCAGACGACCTCCATGCAACCATAATCCAATATCTCCCGTATGAAGCCATCCGTCTTCATCAATCACTTCTCTCCTGTAGAGTTTCAAAATCTTATCAAATACAACTGAGGAAAACCAGATAAAATGTAATTTAATAGAAACAAGAAGGGGAATTGTGTACGTCTGAACTTCATCTTTGTGATAGCCTTTGAAAACAATAGGACCCCTCACGCAAATCTCTCCTCGAGGATAGGGTTTATCATCAGAAGTGTAGTTCATTTCTGTAACATCCACCAGCTTTATTTCTGAAATAAAAAGAAAAGTAAATGTAAAAATGAAAGTAACAGGCTTTCACACCCTCTCCACACTTTACCATCAGCAATAGCTCACAAGAAGACAGTTACCAAATCTGGTCAAAGTAAATACTATGCACATTTGCCTCCAAAAAAAAACACTTGGTGATGGGAATATAAGAAATCTTAAAGAGATAGAAAGAATGAATAACAGAGGTTAAAGTGCGGTTCTATTCACATTGGCAACATTAAGAAGGGGACTAAACACTTGCTGTATCCCATTGTGTTTTTCTAGAAGAGCGGAGACTTTAGTGACATTGAAATGCAATTTTTTCGGAAAGTGGGAGCTGTTGAGACAAATAAATTTTCATCATAATTCTACTTTGACTTTGTAGATCACGTGCATTTGAACCAATTATTGAAACAGTTTTTTTTAAGAAAGACCTGCATTTGAACCAATCACTGAAAAAGTTTTTTTAAATAAAGTGACATCCCCTAAATATTAGAAACTAAATCAATTCATAAGGATAATGGAATATGGTATTGAATAAAATGTAATCAACTCACCGCACGCCGGATTTGGAGCTCCGACATGACCGGAAAGGTTGTCGCCTTCTTCCATAGAGCTTATAACACAAGAAGTCTCTGTCATTCCATATCCTTCAGTGACTCGGCCACCAAAGCAGCTAAGGGGTGATCATAACATACAATTTAGTATCCTAAAGAAGAAAGATAATTACAATAGAACAGGAAATCTAAAGATTAAAATAAAATTACATTTTTAAAAACTCCATTACATCAGGCGACAAAGGCGATGCACCTGATACCATAAAGCGAACTCGTCCTCCAAGCTTGTCCTTTATTTTATTAAAAACCAATCTATCCCACATGGGTGATGGATTCTTTCCTAAAATGATGGAGCACATTAGGTTAATTTATGTGGAGAAAATATTGATTGAGCAAAACGGTTAATCTGCCCAGTGTGTGTCATCAATGTCTAAATCAAACACGACATAGAAGGGAAATTCATAGATTCTCAAAATGAAGGGAAATATCTGATACCATTGATGCTGCTCATGAAACCAGAATAACAATTTCATCCAGTAAGATTGCACAATATCACATATGAATACTCTTCTGGGAAAGTATTTAAAAGGTTTATAATAAAATTTCAAGAAACTCCAGATGAATTGCAAAGCTTAGTTATAAAATCATTGAAAATTGACTGCAATACAGAGGATGCCAGATTTCAACTCATTTAGGAAAAAGAATGGCAGGAAAGAGAATGCAGGGCCCTTTGTTAAGTTTTGGTAGTACTTCGTGGAGAATGAATGCATACACAACTTACATAGTATTTTCAGTGAGAAAAGTAACGAAAGATAAATTTTGTGTAGAACTTAAGCTTATCACTATCATGCTGAAGACTAGAAAGTGAAGATTATTTGGTGATGTTATTTCCCACTTTTCATTATTTATGTTCTGAGTTTGGTATAAATGACCATTTTTCACTATTGTGTGTTTACCACTCAATATTGCTTGCTTCTTGGCATTGTAAGCAGCATTAAAAAGCCTCTCCTTCAGCCCACCAGATGTCTTCACGGCATGCATGATACTGCAATACCAGATGGTCTACTTTAAATATAGAAGATACATAATAGCTGTAGTATAATTATCATGATGTAAAAGTGTTAATGCCAGCACATAATCTATTAAATTACTGATGGAATATAATATTTACTGATAAATAATCATTGAAACAGAAGATTGGTCATACCCAGCATATATTCTATTATAAAGTCTGGGAACACTGCAAAAGATGGTAGGTCTTAGAGCAGCCATATCATCCATTAATTTCATATTATCCTGCATATAGCACCATAGAATAATAGGATAAAAGCTTGCTCTAAAAAATTGGAAGATAATAAAATCACTCATCTCAATTACTATTTTCATCCTGAAGTCCTGGTACATCAAATTGCAAGACTCCATGAAATATTCAGCAATAATAACTCAACTAGGAATGTTGTTGGGCTTAGGCTTCTTATACATTCTCGAGCTAGCACATCATCATGACTTTCCATTATAAAGGGTTTAAAGAAAACAAATAAATCATTCTTGGGAGATATCACTGATACTTTTTTTTAAATAATGTATAATTAACTCAGTAAAGCAGGGACACGCACATTATCTCATTGAGAAAAACCAAAAGGTAGGAGTACATTTTGAACACTTGAAATATGATGAGAAAGTAATTCTTAAATTAATCCATTACCCCCTGATAGAATCCAACAGCAACGCCAAAATAAGCTATTAGGATCTGGTTGACCCTTTCATATATGTGTGCCAAAGGTAGGTATGATATGTACCTGGTACGAAATAGATTTTAATGCAAGCAAAGAACCCAGTTCTAGTGAAGAAGTGCCAATTTACATAGATTTTAAAAAATAATCGACCTCATACTCACACATCTGATGGGTAGAATTTGATGGGAAGAGAGCTTCCTCCGACATTGGCAATCAAGTTTCTGTGCGTCAATACAGCTCCCTGGTAAATATTTGTAGAAATCATGCTTGTGATTTCAAACCGGTGACTAAGATTTTAGAATCTAAGGATACCTTTGGGGTACCAGTTGTACCACTTGTGAAGCAAATAGTTGCAACTTCGTCGGGTTTTGGAGGGCAAAATGGCTGAATGCTACTGCTGCCCTGAGAGAAAAGTGCCAACAGAATAAGATACATTTACATGGAATGCAACCTCCCATGTGAATGCAAGGAGGGCACAATGTAAGGCCCCGCCTATGCCAAGGCAACGTGTTAAAAGGTACAAGAAAAATCACTCTCACTAGAAGATGAAGATTTTATCAAAAACCAAAAGAACCCGAAAAAAGGATGAAGAGAAAGAAGAAAAAATAAATATTGAGGTGAAACACATCAACCTATTGAAAATTTAATCATCTCAAAATGTTTTAGATCAAATTAACAAAAGTTTAATTATATTGGGCAATTAGTTTATGAAACTAACAGGAGATATGTTACTAACCTCAGCTAGCAATTCATTGTATGCAACAACCTCAACTCCAGCCGATGATGGCAGCTTCGGAGTTTGATAATCTATTCCGGCAATAACCTATAGCAAATAAATTGTATGATCAGAGGTCAATGAATCATCATGAAATTCACTTTCAAGGGGTTTAAATGTTCATTTTGAAAATATAATGGATGCAACGCTTACCACAATGAGGCGTACAGTAGGAATGTCTGACAGAAAGCTCAAAAGCTGCAAATTCAAGGAGATAGTTTCAAAGCTCATTATCGTTGAATTATGGCCAAAAGTAAAAGGCCTTCATCTTAACTCACAATATTCAATGTTTCAGGCACACAAAATATAGCTTGAACGATAGCATGATTAGCTATGTACTTGACAGCATCTGGACCTGCTCCAAGACAGCAAATTTGAGGTGACATTTGAACTTATTTGCAAGACTGACGAGCAACATACACCACAATTTCAAAGGAGAATAGAGAAAAACCAAGTGTGTCATATAGAGGAACTGATATATAAGAATAGGCCGAGCAGGCATGGTCAACAACGATCCACTCCGGTCTATTGATAAAATACAACCCCACACAAGCTCCCTGAGCATGGATCAATTCATATAAATTTTTCATTTCATCATAGTGTAGAAAGGAAGAGTAAAATGCCTTTTAATTATTTTTTTTCAGAATATGTTATATTGCAGATGCTCACCTTTGGTATTCCATGATATATTAGACCGGAACCTATGGCAGACCGAGCTGTGCCTGCTTCTCCAAATGTCATCCATTTGTACCTATGAGAAGGATTTAATAGTTAAAGAGGATTACTTAAAAATAGATTAAAAATATATCAGATGAAAACTTACTCTCCCACTGTTCCATCCACACGAATTCGTGTTCCAAGATATTTGTAATCCCGAAATGTATCAACTGAGTGGCTAAGGAAGATACATATTGTGCATTAGCATTTTGAACTTCCAAAATTGGTTCACGGTCCAAACAGGAAAACATTGATAAGTGGAAGAGGCTACAAGGCGAATCCAGATCTATTGTGAAACAAAGATGCTTACACAAAATTATCGTGCAGGGTCCCAATATCTGGGTGATCAGGAAATCTACTCACAAGCTTCAAAGGAGAACGTACAGATCTGTCACAGAGAAAAAAAAAGTGAAAATGATAAAATCCAATTCTAATAAGATGGGAAAATATTACCTGTATACATTCCATACACCAGTTTGCAGTTTCTCAGGAAGCACAACGCTATAACCTTGATCTGCTCATGATACAACATTCGGAAAATACATCAGCATAGCATTTGGTATCAATTCATTATAGATTACCTAATTAAAAACCTCCTCCTTATGATTACCTAATTAAAGGCTACGAATATGATGAAAAGATTGTTGCAAAAAGATTGTAAAGAAAAATCATAATTCAAAAGTCAAAAAATACGCAAACTCTTCAAATTTCCTCCTCGTGATTACAATACGAATTCCAGTATTTTCGATATTCAGGTTTTTTCTGATCATCAGAACGGTGATTTAATGGGTAGAGAAACCCGCGAGGATTAAAGTGTTTAAAGTGGATCATGATCGTAAAATAATCATTATTTTCGAAATATTAACCAAAGGAGAGAGAGAGAGAGAGCGTGGTAAAACTCGCCGGCAGTGGGGTGAAGGAGGAGTTGAGAGGTGGAATCACCAGCAGTGACTAGGTGGCCATTAATGGCTTTGAGACGACGGTGAGCTATTGAAGAATCCATTAAACTCGGAAGAAAAACTTGAACCAAATGTTTCGCCTAGTAACCACAAGAAAGGTGGTGCACTACACCGGCTAACGATCGTCAGATTTTATAGTCGTTTCTCAGAAACAAAAAACTGGTGCTAATTAGACAGAGAGAGAGGTCGGATTGGGCACGCAGTTCTAGCAGATGATACCGATGCTGAAGTGTTCAAAGATAACGATAAATAATCATAAATATGAATTACTCATCGCAGAACGCCCGCATTTTGTTCCCTATTTTGGATTTTCCAAGTCCTCCAAATTCACCAAATCTCCATCCAAGTTTCGTCGCTGGGGACACAGAAGGAGGGTTAGGGGTTAGGCAGAGTATGGTTTTAGCTCTGGCTTAAGAGAAGCGGCCTTGTTAGGTTTGATATAGCTTCACTTCACGTCCAAAAATGGCGGCCCGAGGTGACAATGAGCCGTGAGAGCAACATAGCCTTCCTCGTACATTTCAACAATTCAATGTATTTATATCTCTTTTTTTTCACTATTAAAACATTCAATAATAAACAAAATTTAATCTCTAGAGCCTTTAGTACTATTATATGAAAGACCCACGTTATAGAGCTAGTCTTCTATTCGTGAAGTAGAATTCTACTAAAATTTATTTTATTCATTTTAAATTTTATATTATGCTACGTTAAATTATTCAAAACACAAGGCTTTTGATTATTGTAACCATTTGTATTATTGACGCATTTCTCCAATTTATATTTTGCCATGATATTTATTTATATATTTATTGTTTACAACATATCAAAATTGAGCAATAATGATAGGTATATGATTTGTTTTCGGTAAAAGCATGCACTATCTACCCAATTTTTGAATTTTTTTTATTACGTCGTCTTCTCATTGTTGATCTCACGTCACATATTGTTGCAGTCGTTCATGCAAATGAATGCCTCTGCAAAGTCCGATGCAAACTTTCATCGTCGATCAAGTACAATAGTCCACCTACACTAAAAAAGCGGAATCCGATGCTACGCCACGTGACATTCTAGAAATGATTAAATAATTAGTAAATTTATCTTTCTACCAATCTAAAATATCAAAATTCTCCTCATGAGAAATTTAATGGCAGGTTTCCAAATAAGTATCGAGTTTATTCTTTTATAAATCATGCGAATGACCTTTGTTTTTAATTTCATCAATACAATTTGTGAATATATACCATAAGAACAACATCTAGAATTAGCTCAATTGTGACAAGTAAAAATTAAACGAGAGACATTAAAATATTTGAATTCATAAGATAACTAGAACTTATCAATTTTATGTGGTAATTGAAGAAAAAAAGAAAAAAATATTTAACTTAGAACAATTTTTTTTCAGTTGTAATTTAAATATTGGGTTCATCGTACAAATGAAAGAAAAAATATGCAGTATATCAAAGTAATATTTTTTAATTTGTTCCTTTTTGTCAAGTATATCACAAATGTCATGTATCTGTCGAAAGATTTTTAATGGTACTTGTTAATCTCATGAAATTCACTAAAACAAGATGCGTTGCAGAATAATGAATTTCCAAATGTTCATTAGCAGCGTCACAACTACTAAAATATAAAGTAATAACTTTTGTTTTTTATTAATAAATGAGCAAACAACAACGAATATGCTTTAGCATTTTCTAATATCAAATAATTCAAATTCCACTTATTATCTCTATTGATTTTTAATTTTCTTGGTTTAAGTTGGACATCTTTGCAAAATTCTTTATATTTTTGTTGTCGTGTATTAGAAGAAATAGTGTAAGAGATTGCAGCTCTAATCAAATCAATGTGCAGCGAAATAAATNATAATTAATATAATATATGTGAATAATAAATAGCTAGCCCAGCTCGTGAGTGTGAGCCCGTTGGGAAAACAAAGTAAATAGATATGAAACCAAATTATAGTAGAAATAACAAAGGAGCACAGCAAAACAGATTATATACACTCAGGGTAACGACTAAACTCGCACCGCTCGGTTGCTAAAGAGCAACGAGCCATCTGAACCGGCTAGCCTCTCATTAGCATCCTCTGCGTTATGGTAATATGAAGGGTAGATGGAAAATGGAGTTCAAGGGTCAAGGAGTTAGTTTCGCTAGCCTTCGTTTATGACAGCACGCCAATGGTTGGCCATTTCTCTATCTAAAACATACACGCACTCTCTCTCTCTCTCTAACATAGGCCAACAAGATGATGCGTGACATGAAAGAAACTTCGACGCAATAAAAGCAAACGACTGGGTTTTGCATGAACATAGATTTGAACATCATATATACGTTCTTAACCTTTTGAATGGATATTTCAGGTTCAAACTATGTCACGACTAGAAACGGGGCATAGACAGATGCCGGGCCCAATGACCTGATTTTCAAGGGAATCCGACCACTGAGCCCGAGGCTCGGGTATTCAATTGAAATCAAACAGCGGAAGTCTTAAAATTTCATGCAAGCTCAAATATTTAATTCAAATAGTCGGATAGCATACATAAAATGTTTCAACCAAATAATATACACGAGAAATTTTACAATTTAAAATAATACATAGTTCAAATTTTTACAAATACAAATTGGAGAATTTAAACTCCAATATAAGTCTTACTGGGTCTTACCCGAGAATGATCCTGAAAACAAAGTTTGTAGCAAAATTGGTGAGTGACAACACTCAGTAGGGATTTCATTTTTATTATTATTAAATCATAAGTAAATAACATCATGTTAAAACATGTATAAATAAAATTTTAAACAACCCATAAATATGTAAATGCACCTTGAGATGCAATGCAATTGATGTATATACATCCACTCTAAGGTGGCGGCAACAATAATGTAAATGCACAATAAGATGCAGTNCAAGGTCAACGATTGACCAGTCAATGAGGACGGTTCATACCCACTAGGTTAGCCCATCTGGTTGACCAACTGGTCTTCCCAACAGGTCAACCCACTAAGTTGCTCAATGGGTCGGCCCAATGGATTAATTCTACGGATCAGCCCACTGGGTCAACCAAGTAGATTCGCCTCAAAATTTAGCTAAACTTACAAATATTGACGGAAATACAATAATAAACGTTAAATGAGTATTTTCAGCAACGAAAACTCATCAAAACTTCGTCGGAAGTCGAAAACCCACGGTGGTTTTTTGGTAAAACTTGCGGTTATGTGAATAAAGCTTCGTCACCCACTAATCTAGGTGCGAAACTCTTAGATCTAACCTTTTGAAGGTAGATCCAAGCCGGAACCGCTTGGAAAGCGCCGAAATTCGAGATTGAAAAACTCGATTTTGACGTCGAGGGTCAAAATGCGATTTTTGCACATCAAAATGTAGAGAATAAGAGGAGAAAAAAGATTTTGGGGCTAGAATCGGATGAAAACGAACGAAAACTTACGAATTTGGATCGGAGTTTTGTCGGTTTCGGGAGAAAGAGGGAGGCGGATGATGGAGAGAGAGAAAAGAGAGAGATAAGAGGAAAACCCATTAGGGTTTTTAATTTTTGTTTTGTGAAATTACCAAATTATCATGATGGCAATATGATAAATTGTATTTATTTTTTATTTTTTATTTTTCTCAAATATTACAAACTAGGTAATAGTTTATAAATGAATTGAATTGGTGTTCGAATAGTTAGCATCTAAAAGCAGTAATCCTTTCAATATTTGTACTATTTTGAGACAATGTTTTGAAATATATTGCGAAAATGGGTTACATGGTACACTCATTTTTTGTTTCATTTAATTGGATCGATTTGGTTGGAGAGATCTATGAAGAAATAGAATCTAGGAGTGTGAAGCGAGTCAAAATGCACAGTGAGATTAGGTTTGCGTGTAACAACGTTTTAAGTAAGAGAACAAGGATAAGCACCCAGAAAGTCAATGCCTAATCATTCCCATCTCTTCCAGTTCCATTACGTCTCCTCTTTGCCAAATTCCACGCGTTAGGTTTGTAAAATGTGTTTGATTTGGAGGTCATCTCTCCCATCGAGCACATCCCCTAATCTATGATATAAGTACCAAAGTAATTTATAATTAGAATTAGTGAAACAAATTGGTTAAACTCAATTGAAGACAACCTTTGTTTGTGTTTTGGTTCTGATCTATTGTTTACTCTCCTAGCTTTTGTCTTTCTCTTTTGGTTGGTTTTACCATATTATTTTATACATCAGTTTTAGTTTTCAAATTGGAACATAACCAAACTGATTCTCATGCTTAATTAAAATAATTTCACATTGTATTTACATGTATAAAGACGACCAGTAGCTGTTAAGTCATTGCAAAGTAAATCATTATACTAGTTATGCAAGTGGTTTCAATTTGGACTCACTCAAGTTAGAGCGCACCCTTCAAGCACAATTCTCATCTAGCTATATTCTTATATTTTAAATGGATGGAATTTTACCATACCAATAATACAAGAAGGTACATTTTGAATATAGGCATTCCTTCTTACATTTTTAATGCATACTCTATTGATATTATTCGAATATATGTTTGTTGGTTCACAAAAAAACAAACACATTTACCATAAAACCACAAAATAAGCGACAACGGATGCCATGAACACTACACAGATCTCTGTTTATTGCATCTTAAAATGACGGAACGTCAAAACTATGTGATTTCGCTTGAAAACTCTAACACACTTAGCTTGAAGAGTGGGGATTCTTTCATTCGAGTCATTACTTAACTATTGCAAATCTAGCTTGTTAGCCAGCATTTACTTGTATCGTTTTTGGTCGGATATGCAGATATTCATTGAATGGACACGATCAAAAGGGTGCCCTTTGTTTAGTAGTTGTCTTCCTATTCAATGAGAGTTGTAGCAATCTTGACCAACCTTTTTGTGTGGAAGAACATGTCGTCCACCCTCTATGAACTGTTCTTTCACTGGTTTGACCAAAAGACCCCGTTCGAGATCAATTGGGGTTCCATATTCAGCTGAAATCATGCAAGGGTATTACAGTCATTGCGTTGTGTTTATTTTTTGTATGTATTGAGTCAGATCCACACATGGGAAGAGATTAATCTCATGTGCCCACATGCAGGAGCCAATCGAATCTTATGTTTAATTTGACTAATCTTGCTTGTAATTGGATAATTAACTCCTTAATCCAAAAGATAACCTTGTTTATTCTCTCTCATCTACCGACTCCTTATGATTAAATTTAGGATCCCAAACCTGACCAAGAAACTCTAAGATTACAGATGAACAAAAATCAACTAGCGAGTTCTCGTTTAGGTTTTGCTTTCATTTCAAATCCTAAACTAGTTGATGAGTTGTCGTCGTGTTCGGATACGTTTAGCCGATCAATTTGCTTCCAATTTCTGTAATTGTTTTTACAAACCGTATCAATCCTAGTTTTCAAAACATTAACATTCGCACGATTCATAACCGAATTGATTGTTCGTACCCCATTGAACTCCAATAACAATTAGAACTATCGACCATTTATTTCACAAAAATCATGCTATAATAGAGTCAATTTTAAAATTGTATAGGGTCTTGTCACTTAGTCAAGAGGATGATCATGTTCATTCTCCTTTTGTAATTTTTATACTTAGTACATCTAGCTATGGTTGTTCGAGCTCCACCCGACAACTCTACTTTAATTAACATCCACCGTCCTACCACTTTTACTTTTATTTTTTACGTTAGCAATCATAATAATCGAAAATGGAATATTGTTATATTTATAATTTTATTTTAGTTTTTCTAAAAAGCTCGTTAATGTTAAATATTGTTAGTTATATGTTACATTAACTATTGTCCAAAATAAGACGTAAAATAATGTTTTTTTGTTTTGATGTATATCACTTGCCAGTGTGTCAGAAATATATGAGTCATTGTTGGATTAAATATGTGGATTTCTTTTATTTATTTTTGAAAATGTTAATTTAATAATTGTTGCTGTATATATTGGTTGGATTACTCATGCATAGTTGTGTGTTACCCGCGGGAATAAGCTCCCCCCAATCTCCTTGTTTTTCTCTGCATTCAATCCCAAACCCTGATCAAAAACGAAATGACGCCTGCTTTAGAGAGTATGAAGCCAATATCTACGGCGGGTGGTCAGAGTTCGAGCCCTAGGATTTCTTTTTCGGCGGAATATCTCGACGACGAGAAATTCATTTCCATCGTGCCGAGCTCTCCGGCGCCGGGGAGGGAAGAGAAGAAAGAGAGGCACACCGAGGCTGAGTTCGAGTTTCTGTCGAACAAAGCGAGCAGCCATTCGATGCTGAGCGCAGATGAGCTATTTTTTGAAGGAAAGCTTCTTCCCTTTTGGTGCCTGGAGCATGCAGAGAAGCTCAACAAAATCACCCTGGACGGAAAAGCCGCCGGTGACAAAGAAGAAGCAGAAACCGAAAAAGAGCAAACGAGAGGAAACTGGTTCATCGACGACGACCCATCTCCACGGCCACCGAACTGCACCGTTTTGTGGAAAGAATTGCTCAGATTGAAGAAGCAACGTGCTTCTTCACTTTCACCTTCCTCATCAACGTCATCTTCTTCTTCTTCGTCTTCGAGCCATGTTTCCGATACAACGACGCCCGGTCATGTCAAGAAATGGCCGAAAAACAAAGAGAAAAAAGCAGTGAAGAGGCTGAAAAAGGGGTTGGAGAGAACGAGATCGGCGAGCATAAGACTAAGACCGATGGTGAACGTTCCGATCTGCACGCAGGTGAAGAGCAGCGGCTTACCTCCGCTGTTTTCTCTCAGGAAAGTCAGAGCAGAGAGATCGGAAAACGGCAGCTGATGGCGGCTCCAGTTTCTTCGTTCATTTTTGTTTTTTTTTAGCTTCGTTTGATGGGAATTGTGAATGAATTCGGTGACTAGCTAGTGGTGTAAATGCTGACTTCTGGTCTGTGAAATGGGTGATGAATTATTAGTGATTAGAGTGATGGAAAGGTTATTATGGGATCAGCCAAAGCAGGAGCCTTTGCCTCCGGTGCTCTCGGCAATCATGAATGGAAGAAGAAAAAGGATGGAGAAGTGCTGTCGCGGTCAGAGGCAGGCAGCAGCAGAGGGCCCTCGTCACACTTCATTTATTACCAAGTTTTTGGCTTCATTTTCACGTCTTTTACTACGTGACTGGATGAAGACCTGCTTTTTGCGGATTGACCACTTAAGCTCATTAAGATATATTAACTTAAATAAAAAAAAAAGGATTGTTAGATTATTGTGTAAGAGTGAAGACAGCTTTAAAGAAGAAATAAAGAGGAGAGAAAAATAAAATATGGGTTTGGATTTTTATGCAACACAAAGTCAGAATAAAAGTTTTTTCTTTTTTACATATTTAACCGTTGAATTAACTTAAAATTTTGACACCAGTTTTTAGACATATAAAAGTACATTCTAAACGGTAAAGATCTTATTTTGTACTTTTTAAGATTATCTGTTAAAATAAAAATGAGACTATTATTTTTATTATAATTTATTTTTATCTCTTTATTTTATTGAATCTAAAATTATTTTTTGATCTTGATATGTTATTTTATGCTTCTAGTTTGATATACTCATTATTTTGACATAGTACAGTTTTGATTTTGTAGATCTTCGTCCGTAGTTTTTTACCTTCAATTTAGTAGGTTTTTCACGTTCAAATATGGATGTTTTTTTTTTTATTTATTGTTTGATTATTTGCTTAATTTTATTGATATTATTGACTTGAATTTGATATTCTCACTTCGTACATACAAATATTTAGAGTATTATTTTCATGTGGATTATTTGGTTATTCCAAACACACTTCATCTCCACTGCTTGCACGTTCCGGTTCGATCTTATCTTTTTAAATTCTGAACAAATAATTGAAAGTTGACCTGGAATCAATAAGAATTGAAATTTTGTTCGGATTACTTTGGTTTTTACCATTCAAATAACATTATTTTGATTTTAGTATTCAATTTTTGGATTTGAGGTTGAGTTAAAAACCCAGAAAAACTGGATTTCAAAACGAAAACCGATTTGATTTAATTTTTTAAATTCCAAAAATTAATAAGAAATTCAGAAACCGGTCTGAGGGCTGGTTTGGTTCTGCCCATCCCAATCATATCTTGAGGCAAAAATAAAGATAAGTCATGGGAGTAAACTACAGCTTTTTGGAAAGAAACATGGTATAAGAACAAATCAAAGATGCACGCATTAAATTATTGATAACGCAAAAAATAAGAGCATGGTCATAAAAAAATACACTATCGACAAACAATAACAAATAATATTGCTACTTCATCAATCAATTAATAAAACTCTAGGGCTCTAAAACTCCGTTGAGAGCCTTGGACCTATCAAACAAAAGGTTAAGAATGGACACTTTCAACCTCAGGCAGCTGAAAACACATGTACACGTCAAGTTCTGGTCTGCGATGTGGAGTTTCCAGTCATCTTTTGGGGGATAGTAGCTAGGATTGTGGTGGTGGCGGAGGTGGTAAGGACAGACTGTTTCCCGGAGAAATCCTGATGATATAAAATGAAACAATCAGATCGAATTCCAGTTCATGAGTTGATAAACATAAATTGTAGAAGAAAACAATCACACTACCTTAGATCCAATCCTTGTTTTACTAGGAGACTAGGAGGAACTTCACCTGTCAAGTTGTTGTTTTGCAAGAAACTGTAGGAAAAGAAAGGAACAAAGTGAGAACAACGACTAATCCATATGGTTCATAAAGTTGATTGAAAAGAAAACGAGTTGTTTTGTCGCCCGGGGAGAGAAAAACTGCATCAAACGAGGAAATAAGTGAGTTAGAGATCGAAACTTACAGTTCTCGTAAAAGAGGCAAAGAGCCAAGTGATGATGGAATCTCTCCAGTAAACAGGTTGTCTTCCAAATGGCTGAAAAGTAAGTATTTCAGGCAAGTCATCCCCCATGAAATAAAAATCCATGACAGTAACGAAGAAATCAATAAAATTGAACTTACAGTAACTCGAGTCTCTGCAGGGAACTAAGATTCGGAATGGATCCAGACAAACTATTATTCCCGAGCAATCTAAACGCAAAAGAATCATCGTCAAACAAACAACAACCCCATAATTTGCAGCAGCTCAAAATCACTTGTTTAAGAACTTACATGGCTGACAAGGCAGTCATATTTGCGATGTATGGCGATAAAGATCCAGAAAGGCCCATATTTGTCAGGTTTCTAAAAATAGGCGTCACATTAAAAGTTAGTTTTCAATCATAAGTTCAAACATAAAGGTAACTATGTAATATTCATCCCATTTAACTGAATTCACTCACAAAGAGACCACTCTAATCCTGGGTCCTTCGGAACAGGTAATCCCAGTCCATGAATACTGGCGAGGCAGACAAGGATCCCCATGCCAATCCACCGGAAAATTCATGATAGAGCTCTTCAGTCTTTCCAAAGCAATAACTGTGATAAGAATAAAAAACATTAGTTTAGAAAAGAGACTGCTGATATTGGTAGTATTAACCATTAGAATAATGCCTTTGATCTTACCATCTCGTGTGAGAGTTCTTCCTTCAAGGACTACAATGTCAAAGATCTCCCCTCCATTAATCAAAGGGCCAAGGTTGGAGCCAGAAGCAGAAGTTAAAGTTACCTTTGTGGGACCATCAAGAGGCCACTTCGTTGCAAAGACAACAAGACCTTCAGTAATAACGTTCAAATTTTTGTAATATGTTATCCCATTTAAACTAATGTCGACAATCCTGGAGCTGTTTAAAGCAGGATTCTGATCATTGGAAAAGTATAAGGCGATGTAGTATGTGGAGTTTGGAAGAGGCCAAGGTGGCCAATTCAACTCCAGAGGTTCTAATGAGCCAGAGGTCATGTGAGTTTCAAAGATTTTTGTAGGGGGCAAATTCCAAAATCCAGAAACAGATGCCGTTCTGTTGATATCCATGGCTTGATTATGAGCTCCAAATGGCTCCCAAAATCGGTTAAATTGATCATCGGGATACCTAAAAAATCCAAGTTGAATTCAGAATCTAATATTCTTTCTCATTGAGAAAAAACCTGAAACATTGTTGGAGTATGTTTCCAATGATTGGTGGATTGATAATCTGGATTCCCAAGCAGGAAAACCAGGGTGACCGACAAAATTCTATAGCTGGACTCAACAAAGTAGTTTCAAATATGAAGGAACAAGCAACCATTCATAACCAAGAAGACTGTCCATTCTAGAATTAGAAGCACTGTACTCTTTAGACAAGTGGTATAATCTTAGGAGATTTTTCAGTAAGTACTGGCTTAAATGGTCTAAAAGTAGTGATCGAGCATGAATACATTGCTTGATTTCGTGTTCAGAAAAAAAGAAAGTCAAAGGCCTATCACCATGACCCGGTCTACTGATATATGAATGCCATATGACGCTTGCTTGCACGGACTATGATGAAAAGAAGAGGTCAAAGTAAAAAAAAAAAAAAACAAGACATACCTTATGAGCGAACCGTTGTACCCAAAGCTATTCCTAGCAACCAAGCTCAATCCGTGCAGTTCAAAATCTGTCGTGTTGTAAAGCGAATTACCCAAAAGCACAATTTCCAAGGCCGATATGAATGGGTCCGAAGAGGTATAAGTATTAGACCCTACACAGATGCTCATGGTCTTCCCCTTGGCCTGGAAAATCCCCTCGTAATACGAAGCCACTTCATTTGAGTAGTCCTCCGTCGTATTCACTACGCTCCAGAAGGTTCCGTCTACAATCTGATCGAACACTGGAGGAGAATTTTGGCCGTCGAACTTTCCGTAGAAGTAAGTGGTTCTGACCATATACTTGCTTCTAGGAGTCGTAGGAACGACGTAGCAGAATTTGTGACCAAAACTGTTTGGAAACGATCGAACGGTGGATAGGATCGAAGGAGCTACAGCGACGGAGAGGTTCTTAGGGACACCGGCGAATACAAATCCAGGATCTGGTAACCACTCTTGGCCATCAATTTGGGATTTCACGATGGCTCCACAGTCAATAAAGTAACCTGAACGATTCACCAAAAGAAACGCATATAAAACAGCAACACAAACAAGTAAATTCCAGAGATCAGACATTCAAATGGCAGAATCGAAATAGCGCACCTCTGAGCTGAGGCTGTTGAGAAACAGAGAAGGAGATGATGGAAAAGAGGAAGAGGAGGAGGACTATTGGATTCATGGCGAGGAGAATCGAAGAGAAGACATGAAACGGGGCTTGGCCAATGGGCGATATTCAGGTGTAGAGTGGTTGAAATGGTCTGTTGCAGGTTGAGCAAGAAAGGAATAGGAGAGAGAGAGAGAGAGAGAGAGCTGGTGGAGTTGGGAAAGAGGAAGGAATGAGACGCTGAGTGGGTAAACGCGGGAAAATGAAGACTAGGTCAACGCAAGCGACGACTTTTTAGTTCTGCCAAATTAAGTTAATGGAACTAACTACGGTTAATGCCACTTAACCAGACCCACCAAACCTGATGTTAGTTAAACACTAACTCATTTATAGAATTAACTGCATCAACTATTATTTAACACTTCAAAAATCATATTTAGAATAAATACACCATTATTAAAACAATATTTATGTACGTGTTATAAATAATTCAATTATAAATTAGAGGTTACTGTTGAAATTAAAAAAAAGATTATCATAAATTAGACATTAACCACGGTCGTGGACAGCACCCACATCTCCTTACACCATGACAATGCGGGGTCCACGATTCACCAAATAATATATATTTTAAACAAGAGGTAGATCACAAGGTCCCATTTTATTGGTTTTAGATGAAGTTAACGTTGATGATGTCCTCGACGGACCGTCACCTAAAAAAATACAGCGTACACGAAATTAAATTTTTGTAACGCTAATTTATCGGCCCTTATCACTCACCAACCATAGTTTCTCTTGGTTGCTCGTCGACCGCGTGATTCATTGCGTTAAAAAAATCAAAAGGGTTAAATCACAATGCTAATAAACTAAGGAGGATTTGCATTTTGATAAATTGCTTAACATTCTTTATGGCTGAAATCCGTCTAATCAGATCTATTCATTGCTTTTAATTTCATCGATTTTTTTACCAAAGTTTTGAAGTATCACTGATTTGTGGAATGAAGCCCCTCCAGATTGTCTACCCGAGGAAGATGGGGATGCCAGTGATTCAGATCGCAATGACGACGCTGATGACATTCTCGAAGGACAGAGGCAGTATAACTCTGCTATTCATGCTATCCAAGAAAAGGTTAGAGAACTCTCACCGTGTAATGTAACTTAGCTCTTGCAATTAGCTTTGCACTTAGAGGATTGCTCATTTATACTTAGACTTTAGCGGAGATAAGCATCACAATTTGTAAACTGTCCATTCAATGTCTTTTTCTGTATTGTTTTAGTGACATTGAACTGCTGTATAATGCACATAATAGAGAGCATGAAATTCTCTTGATATATCTAAGCAAAGCTCGATTTAAGCTTTTAATCTGACCTGTGTTCATCCAATTGAAATGTTTAATGAAAAAGGAAGAAACGAACAGAGGCTTCGACAGCATCGCCGGTCAGACCTACTCATATGTTCACATGGAATACTCATAAGAAAAAGAGATCTAACTATGCAAACCATGCTTCATCTACTGATTCTAGAGCACATAATTCTTATGGAAGAGGAAACGGGTTGTCTTGATAAAAAAAACCAAACCAGGCCGGTCAGAAGGTGGGTTTGGCTATGTATTGAGCTGCAAATATAGGGTAGACCAAGTTGGTTAGATCAGGTAACCTTTCACTGTACTCTGTATTATTGGACTAACTCAGTTTGAGGAACTTATAGTTGATCGCTATTGATTTCATAGATTGTATCAGCAAAGTACTTTGCTATTAAAACACACTTTTTTGCTGTCTCAACATTTTCACGTTCTTATTTAGGCTAATAATCGCTACTCGTTCTATATCAAAGATATTTTTCTCATATTGCTAACCAAAAAATTGAAATGTTCCTTGAAATTTTACCATAATTTTGACACTTCTTCTGCTACTTAGAAATGATTATGAAACGGCGTTTATCCGACCTACTTAGTTCTGATATATTTTTCATGCAAGTTAATATTGGTCTATCCTATTATTGAAAAACGTCCATGAAAATATTTAGACCCAAATATGAGAGAATAAATCGAAGGAAAAAAAAAAGCAGTGCAGGCCATCCAGTTCCAAAAATTGATAGCATGCTTGCAGAAATTGGAAGATCGAAGCACAGTTTTAGTCAAACACACAAGGATGAAGAAATCCCAACTACAACTATTTTAACTATCAAGTAGTCTAATCCAACTACAACACTAACACAGCTGAGCTCATCCCATCCAAATTCAGAAGAAAGAAAAGCTACCTTTTTCTTAATCTTCCTCTGTGACTTCAAGCTCATTCAGCTTAGTTTCAAGTTCATCCTCCTCGTCTCCACCTGCAGCAGATTCTTCACCCTCATCACCCTCTCCTTCCGGATCATTTTCATCCAAAGAACCAAGCATAGCTGGAGATTTCTTGAAAATATCATTCAACTCGTCAATGCCTTCATCGGAGATGTAATTTCCATTAACATTAAGCAGCACGAACTCTGGTTTCTGAACCACGATTTGAGCCAAAACACGGGCTCCGGCCCTCCCCATTGAGTTAGTGCTCATATCCACTTCTTTTAAATGGGCATGATCTTCTTCTAGAGCCTTGCTGATCAATATCACCCCTTCGTCCTTGAGTTCATTCTCGGACAAATTCAATTTTGCAAGATTATGCTTTTTCGATATGCAAGCAGCAATAACCGATGATGCATTTGCTGTTATATCATTTCCAGCCATTTCCAAGACTTCGAGTGAAGGAGCAGTTTCCTTTAGAGCATTGGCTATGGCAATGGCACCTTCATCTCCTAAGTTCAAGTAGCTCAGATAGACCTCCTTCAACCCTGCATGTTTTGAAAGAGCTTTACTAAGAGCAACTCCACTATCTTTATCAAACATGTTGTCTCTCAGATCAAGCTTCCTCAAACCCGTAAACATTCCGAGTGCCATAGACAAGGCAATCCCGCCATCAGAGCCTATCCTAGTAGAAGAGCAGCAGAAATCCTCCAATGAAGGAGATCGCTTTACAACTTCTGAAATAGCAATGGCTCCTTCATCTCCAGTCATGTTATTATGGAAATGAAGTACTTTAAGTTTCTTAGTCGAAGGGATCAGCTCTGCCACTGCTCTTGCAGCTTCTTCAGAGATACCACCATTCATCAAATAGAGTTCCTCTAAACAGTTTTGCGATTTCAGCAGTGCCTCGAATGCTCTAACACCTTTCTCTCCCAATGCATTGTTCGAGAGGTTGAGAGACCTCAAAATACTGCCTTGTAAGGCATTGGCAAATATCTTCATGACTTCTAGTGCTTCCTCCTCGGCTCTACCTGCGATAAAATCCGATAGATCAACGTCTTTTAACTGATCCTTAATAAAGACCAATATCGGCTCTGCAACCTGAGCTGCTCCTAAGCCAAAGCTTCTATTGCTGAAACATATTTTCGTATATGAATTCCCTGGCTCTTTCAATGGCTTTAACAACTCTTCGGCCTCTTCAAACTCGATAAATGCTCGATGGCTTTTAGAAATATCAAAACAGGCTTCGTAAGTTGGAGTGATATCATTAGATGTCGTCAAGTCTCGATTTACTTTGCCTTGAGGACCCCTTTTCAAAGCTTCAAGAAGAAGTTTGCTACATTCCTTGGCATAAAGCTGCACTGCAGAACCTCCATCGCCATCAGGAAGCTCCTGATAATTTTCATTTGCAGCAACGAAAGCTATATCCTCAATCCTTTTAGATTCCTCCTCAGCCTCTTCCTTGCCAAGAACGCCATACTTCTGGGTGAAAAACGCCTTTTAGTCATATTGTTGGTCATCCTCTCCACAAGCATTTGCCTTGTGTTTTGGCTGGGTGGCCACAGTTTGATTGAAAACGGCTTTCTTTGTGAACCCATGACTGGAGACTCCATCTAGAAGAAAATCTTCAAATTTAAGCCAACACTACACTTGTAAGAAAACTATTTCATAGTTTGAAAAAGTAGGATAATTCTAGGTTTACTTTTTTATCATATAATCTTAACATATATTCTGATGTGTCGATTTGTGATTGTTGAAATAAATATTATAAATAATTATTTTAATTGTGATACATCAAATGCATGTCAAAGGAATACTTAGAGGTATACTTAGAGGTTATCCTAAGAAGGTAAACCTATCATTATTCTAAAAAATAACACTACATTGCGAATCTATCAAAACATATTGGGGCTAGAAGAAGCAGATGTAGAAAAGACGTAAAAAGAAAAACTACTGGAGCGAAAATGATTAAAAATCACTAGAAGGGAAATCGAACAACATTCAAAGCAGATTCACGAAAAAAAAAGATTTCAAATACCAGAAGCTGAGAAAAAGGAGAATAAATACGCTCTCAACAGAAGAAGATGATGCATGCAGATGGTACCCCAAGTTTTAAAATGAGCTACCTTGACTATGTTAGTATATTGATAATAAAGAAGTATAAAAACCCAAGAGATGCTTTTGCAGTAAAACGTGTCAAATTACATACTTAAATCCCCTCTAAACTATCCAATACTTAAATCCCCTCCAAGCTATCCAAACTCTCGATTTAAATTAAAGATTGCCAAATCAGACCAGTCTACCTAGGAGCAAAAATGTCGATGTCATCAGTAGATAGAATAAGGGAAAACAAATTGCAGTAAATGCTGCAAAACCAACAAAGAATAGCAGAGGCAAGTAGATTATTTCCAAACTGACGCCTCAGTATCTCTATTGTTAAACATAAGCATAAAGCTAGCTTATTTCATCTTAAGATCATATTCACCCAACCAGATTATAAAAACCCCATTCAAAGATTTAAACAAATGAAACTTCGAACATCTAAAGCGGAAAGAAAAAGGAAAACATTTTACACCATAAGCATCCAACAACAAACCCAACTGGATCTCACCACTACGATGAACTTTATGAACTCAAATCAAGATCAGTAAGAAAAAGGCTGAAAACCCACAAAAAAGAAGAGCAGACAAAGCGAAAGCAAGAAAAAAGAACAAAACCCACAAAAAATAATAGCAGAAAAAGAGAAAGTAGAGAAATGTCAATTTATCGAGTGAAGAAAGAACCGAGAATGGGGAACATAAAGGGAAAAATTAAGGAATACGAAGTAGAAAACTAGAGTACCTCTTCTACTGCTAACTCTCCGAGCGCCGAGAGAGTAGCCTGCAAGAAAATGGGTGATAGAGAGAGAGCGAGAGAGAGAGAGACGGCAGCTTTGAGCAGAGAAAGTTTACTACTTTGTACGACGACAGGTTTCCAGTGCCCAAGCTAATGTACTTATCTGTAGAAGGCGAATTTCGAATTTCAAGAGACGACACGAGCGGATTGAAATGAAACAAGTTCGTAGATTTTGAGGAGGTGACCACCTCAAATTTATCGAAATCTCTCTTCGCTCATAAAAATTCTCAAAAACCATTAAGAACTCCACGCAATTGAATGCACCTTCATTTGGGCTAATGTTGAGGAGTCTCCCTAGTATCAAACTTGTAGGAAGGCTCAATTCGATTCATTTTCCACAATAACAACTTTCTAAAAGGTCATCAATTAGTTACAAAGTTCAATGCTAGGTTTGACAATTATAGGAGGTTAAAAGGCTCAATTGGATTCATTTAAGCGTTAAAAACATTCTAATAGTCATCGATTTTGCTTTCGTTACAAAGTTCAATGCTCATTTTTACAATTTTAGGGGAGTGTATTATGTAACACCCGAGCCATTTAAGTAACTTAGTTATTATAAATGTAAATCACGTTGTTAAATCTTGATAAGTGCATCACGAAGTATTGTCGATAGTGTGTTAAAATACGCATTTGAAAGGAATGCTTAAAGAAATAAGAAGTAAGGTTAAAGTATGTGACAAGTAAGTTAAATGTTGGAGGAGAAAATTTGGTGAAGCCACCTCATGCTTGCTTCTCCACCTCATGCTTGCTTCTCCACCTCATGTTTGCCTCTTCACCTTCAGCTGACATTTGATGCACGAAATTCTCATTATTATCCCTAAATTCTCCCAAGTTTCGTATGAAGGGAAACATAAGGTTGAAGCTGAAGTTGAAAGTTTAGTGTGAGAGGTGCAAATTGAGTGTGTTTTGTGAGTTTAAATAACAAGAAGGAGGAGCACGAAATTAGAGCTAAGGTATGATGTTGGTTGATTTAAGTATTTTTTTATACCTTATATTGAAGTTATAAGAGTTCGAGTATGGTTTTGATTAATGAAAATGACATGAAAAATAAGGTGTTACTATGTCCATACAAAAGCAGGATTAATATGTCTGATTTTAAAGATACGATTTTTATAAGATTGTTGATTAAGAAATTGAATTTAAAGCCTTCTGATGAATTATAGTAGACATCTTAAGGGTGATTTCAGTTACTTATTCATAAGAATTGGAGTTTGATAACTTAAGTTATGACTGTTGTAATTTGGGAAAAAAATATGGTAAATTCGAGAAATTATAATGTAAGCATATTTGTGATGTTAAAGTTGTTTGGAATCAAGTAAAGAAAGTGAAGGAAATAAGGAGTATTTTGCAGCTTGGAATCCAAGTAAGTGAATCTTGCATGTCTTTGGCCCTTCGGTGACTACATCACAAAAAATATGATTAAGGTTGTATAATTAGAAACAAATAAAAGTGAATGCGAATTTGTTACGATTATGAATAAGTAGAATAAGAATAGTCTGTTTGGGGTGTATAGCACCGTGAACCGGCCCAAGTGTTTGAGTTTGATTGATATTTGTTTGACATTATTTGATGGTTGCTAGGTTTAAGTAAAGTAATAGAGTAAGTTTATGTTAAGTATACTTAAGAGATAAAAATTATCTTTATTTGGAGACGTTTGTTTATGTTGATTGAGAGATGTTTTATGCATGCTTTATGTTTATGTTATGAATGTCACGTTGTGCACGTATGTCATTTTCATGCATCATGTCTTACGAAAAGAATGGAAATGTTTTCCATGCATGTTTTCAATCAAATGTGCGAGGGTGGGATCGGAGGAACCCGTTGGTGCTAACTCTCGTTCTGAAAATCCTCAAAGTTCTATGCATGAATGTACGTAACGAATGAATGAGGTAGAACCACGAGGTGGAAAGCTCGGTCACGAGGACTAGGTACAACCATGAGCTAAAATTCGGATCGATAAGCAATAATAACGCAATAAAGAACGAAATGAATATGCATGGTTTACAAAACCACGTTCATGTTACGCATGTCACTTTATACGATTTCTTACTGAACTTTAAGCTCATTAGAATAAACTTTATGACGTAGGTGATGAAAACGAATGTGAAGAACTTAGTTTTCACCACATATGTGATGCTGTGGAAGAGACTTGCTCGAGCCGTGCATGCATTGTTAAGCGACGACCCGTGAGGATGAACGAAAGAAAAAAATGTTGATGTATTTTGAAAATACTATATTTTAAAATGTGTTTTGTGAAATGTTAATTACATATGTAAACTAACTCTACGTATGAATAAACACATTTTGGAAATGCATTTTGAATTATGATAACAATAAATTTACTATTTACTTAATGACTTCCTATGTGTTTTCAAGAAAATAATTTATACAAATTAAAGATTTTAAGAAAAAAATAATAATTTTATCACGACTTTTCAATACTTTTTTTAGATAAATAAAAAAAAACAAAATGTTACGTATTATGTGTTGACATTCGTACTTATCTGCGATGAAAACCAATTATAGATGTACACATATTCGTTGTTTTAGAATTCAGATCTGATCCAAGATGGGGTCCAGTATACTTGGAAATTGGACAAAAAATAAAATAAATAACCTCTACATGAGAAGAACAGAGCAAGTATCTATCTAAAGAGGAAGAACAAAGTTATTAAATCTATATTCTATTTTTACACAGTTTTACTTTCGAACATTAATTATTATAACAATTAAAACCACACCAATTAATTTTCACCACATCATGAGTAAAACTGAGCATGCAAAACTAAAAAAAAACAAGCATAACAGTTCTCTTACATGCGATAAGAAGCTTGGGAGTTCAGTAAAAGTAGAGATGAGGAATAGCATCGCTAAACATGTCGAGATGCGTGCACGTAATACTGATAGTAGTGAAATAGGCATACAAAGTAAAGGGCTACGAAACAATCATTAAACTTGAACCTCCTTCGGTCGTGCGCAAGAACAAGCTACCACATATCTGTACATTGTAATCGGTTAGAGACGAAGAATACAAGTGCATCAGCCTATGACCGGAAGTTATGGAGGCTACGTTTTGTAAGTGCTTTGCCAAAATAGCTGCGGATCTCTGGCAATATGCGCTGGATCAATTGTTGGTGCCTGCAAAATTTTGACATAGATAGCGTTATTATTATTTTGAAAAGACTACAATTTGTCACAGCTTTGTATCATATCTACCATCGTGATTAAAGCTTATATCAAAAAAAAATTGTTGATAACTTTGAAACTTCTTTGGAAAATAATTCAAGCTCATACCCTGGCTTAGAACTCAGCTTCTCAAACTGTTCCAAAATATAGAGGATGCATGTGTGTCTCAAAGATATAGCATGGAATGCTTCTGAAAGTTCATACATGCTTGCAACGTTTTCCAATGATATATCCTGATACAAATTAGAAGGACTAAGCAGCAGCTCTCATTTAAGACGTGAAACGCATTGATGAACTTGGTATTCCGGACTCACCTGGGCAATGGTATACTCACAAAGTTTTTTCAATCCCTCCAAGAGATACTGATCAGCCGCTCTAAGGAGATCTTGCGCAATATCTATCGAAACATCCACAGATCCCGTATATATGAATCTGTTAAAGAGTAAGATCACAATATTTACATCAAATCTCCTCCTCTCGTGAAATGGCTGTCCCAAAACAACATCCAAGTACCACATACCTCATCATCAATTCGAAAACCTCCCACCTAATATTTGGGATTTCTATGTCCCTTGCATCCTTTTCCTGCAAAACATGTCAAAGAAACTATTATCTTATGAATAGATTAAATATATATCTTAGTAATTGCAAGGAAATGGTTAATTCACATTTATGTGTTCTAACACCTACTAATTTATTAAATGGATAAGCAATCATTGTAAACCAGTTAAAAATAAATAGGGACTATGGTGAAGTCAGCCACCACACCAACATAGGCCGTACCCGGTAGCCACCATCAAACATCGCACGAAATGCATCAGAGGAAGCTAGTAGACAAATTCTGTGGGCATAGAACCGTTTGCCTGCAGAATATAATAGACTATTAAATATATGATTAAGAAACGGTCAATTTCTTCTAAAAGAGTTTTATTCCTTACTAAAAAGGGGATTCAGGTTTTGTTACCTTCGACGAGAAAAGTAACATCAGAAAGTGTAGCGTTATTTACATACTGTTCCCCCAAGTAAACCTGCGAGACAGTTTTCTTTCACCTTATGATCCAAGAAAAACTTACTACAAAGAATAAAATCGATAATGGTAATAATCTTTCACCTCCCCGTCAAGAAGTTAAGCACACATCATGGCTGAGCCTAACATGCAAGATCAGAAGCATAAAATGTTATGACAATTACATACAAAATCCCACCTGTGGTGTAGGAGATGGGGGAGCAGCATCCACTGAAGAAAGGGTCATTGCTTTGTTTGCAAGCTTGTACAGAGCCACAGCACCATCAAGTTGCTGCTTAGGACTTGTTGAACCAAGAAGCCCCAGAAGTAACTCCAAGCCTGAAATAATAAGATATGATTAGATAATTCAAGGTCAATTTACAACCACCAAATAAAGTTCTTACTTTCTGGCATAATGAAAAGAATGCAAGAGAAAATAACATGCCATTATTATCAATGAATATAGTTGTCTGATCATCTGGTGAACAAAGGTGGGCAAGAGCCAAAGCAACTCGTCTTTGGATAGCCTTATCAGCCACACGCATCAGATATAATAGATGATTTAAAACCTACATGGGAAATTTATGCAATTACTATCTCAAACAAGAACATTTTATAAAAAAAGAAAATGTGATTTGAACTGGTCTAACAAATAAAATGAGAAATAATAACGCAAACAAGAAATACATCATTCAGTTCCATGAGTCGCAGAGAAAACAATGGCAGATAGAAGGAAAAATATATTGGCTTACTCGACCAAGTGTCTTTTCCTCCAATCTTTTCAATGTCTTGGCCACACAATCTTTTGTAGCCTATTAACACAACTTAATAGTGAGTAGAGGATGGAGAGGAAAGTGCAAACTCCTAAGTTGCAAAAAAGTTATTTCGTGTGAACTAAGAATGCTTATATAGAGACAAGCAAATGCAAACTGCATACTTGAACGATAAATTCACCATCCTGAAGCTTCTGAACACCTCCCACTCTAATAAAATCGGAAACATTATCCTACAGAAGGAAAAAAAATAAATTCGTCCTTAAATACGGTGCTGATAGTAACTAATGGAACCGGGAGAGAAATCATTATGCTCTGATGAAGAAGCAATGTCATACTTCATTATCAGCAAGGCCATAAAGAGCAAATGCAGCATTATGTTGCAGAGATCCATTTTTAGAATCAAGAAGCTTTAGCAGTGGCACCAAACCTCCATTATGAGCGATGCCCGCTTGATTGTGTGCATCCTGAGATTATAATCTACATTAAATACTAAAACATTCACGATCATTTCTATATTTTGATAACAGAATTTCTCTACCCATAAAGTTCTCAGTTTCTTCAATTATTACATCAAAATTTCCATGGTTGAACAATATTGAAAAGGTGAAGTTAAAAGGATGACCTGTGCCAACCTCCCTAGTGCAAAAGCTGACATTTCTCTCAGTTGTACATCAGATGATTGAAGCATCTCAATCAAAGGTCGTACAGCACCCCTCTGAACAATGTGAATCTGCAAAGATCCTCATATCAGGAAAATAGAAAATGAAAAAGGACAAAGAAAATCAAACAAAATAGTCAATAGGACATTAAATATTATGAGTTCCATGAACATCTAGTCAATTAGATGCCGGAATTTGCCTATTACGCTAAAAAGAACACTCAAAAGAGAAAAAACAAACGAAGATGAAAGAAAAGAAACAACTAATCTAAGCATAACCATACTCATAACGTAGAAGGAGTACAATCACCCATCTGCTAAGAAGTAAAAAAAAAGTGAAAAAGGTTTTCTTCCCTGTTCCTTTTCCAAGATAATGAGCATGGATAAATAAACTAGAACAAATGAGAAAACCTATCTACCTTGCAATCTGAATCAGTTGCGGCGAATTGCCCAAGTAACAAGGCTGCTTCTCTTTGGCTCTCAGAGCAGCATGAACTGTTTAGTGATAAAAAATATTAACAACAATTCTTTGCATCGACAGTATAATGCGTTAAGAACAACATCAACTATAACAACAATAAGGAAATGTTGTCTGCAGGTTATGTTATGACAGGGTTAAAGAATTTAACTTTCACACACCTCAGTAGTCCAATAACTGGCTGTAGAGCTCCAGCAATAAGGACTTCTTTCTTGATATTTGGCGATGAATGAACCAGGTTTCCAATAACGCCAACCTATTATACAGAGAAAAAAAAATCAAGATTTAGCTGATGAAAAATACTGAATTAAAATGTACAAGTTTCAAAATCAGATCCATTCTTAATCTGTAAGATTTTACCGCTTCATAATGTATGGCAGCATCCTCAGACCAAAGCATTAATATTAGAGTAGGAAGAGCATTGCATTCAACAATCTGCAAGGCGCGACCTTTTGTGAGATATGCCTTTTTAGAAAGAAAAAACTGGAGCAATCCTAAAATTTAATTATAAAAGGTAGACATGTACCTGATTCTTATTTTCGTCATTCTTAAATGCCAAGGTTCTCAATGCCCCAGCTGCAGCTCTTTGCACCTTTGTATCAGTAAATTGAAGCAACTCAACAAGCAGAGGAATTCCACCTTCCATCCTATATATTCAGCAAGCAGAGCAACTAGTTGAAAATTTAGCAACAATCACAGCCCAAAATATAGCAAACAGAACAGGCAAACCTGACACGAGATTTGATGGAGCTATTCTCATGAGCAAGGTTAGTAATGGCATCTGCGGCTCTACGAATGACACTGTTAACAGCTCGAGAATTAGAACCTTCCTTGTGCCTCTTCAATAGATTAACAAGATGTGGCAATGCACCAGTTTTAACAATAAGGTGCTGATGTTCGGGCTGTTGATGATTAAAAGAAAAACAAGGTCATAATTCCAGCAATTACTTATGAACTTGAAATTCATTGCAGTTCTAGCCCAGATAAAATCAGCATAAGGATTAAAAAAATATCATCAGTTTCCCCTGATTTTGTCTATTGTTATCATTGTGCTCAGGCAGAAAATCAATGTATACATAAATGTTGGAAACAAAATATTATTATTAGTAAACGAGTAAAACACTAAAAATTTTCTATGAAATAATTCTAGAGGATTTGTTAACATGCACTGCCTGGAAAGAAACAAGATGCACAGAAAGACAGTTCGGTTAAATTTCTTACAGTGAATTCGTGTAGCAACAATCATTGAATTAAAATTTTATAACCAGCCACTAGAGGCAAACATTATCACAAAATTCAGAGATTAACAATAACGATAATTAGAACAACTTTTAAACACATCGAAGTAACCTTTACAGCGAGAAGCCCGAGTGCAAACGCGCTCCCCTTTTCAACCTCGTGCTCCAGCGGCCTAGAACTGAGATCGCCATCAAAGAACGGCGGTGCTTGCAGATGCTTGACTAAAGCCGGAACAGCGCCACCTTCAACAATAACGTTCACCACCTCCTCTGCGCAAAACAGAGGGAAAAAAAAACGCATGTACAGCTTAGGCGTACTCCGAAAAACGCCAAAAAGTCTTAACAAACTCTAAAAAACGAGAAGAAAAATAATAAAAGAAATTAGAAAGAGATCGAAGGCGAGGAAGGTTGCGGTTGATGAAATACCGTTTTTGGCAAGCTCGGCGAGGACATGAGTGGCACGTTTAGCGGAAACTCGATCGGATTCATTCCAAGAGAAGACGGAGTTGAGAACATCGACCTGACTACTCACCTCACACAGTAAAGCTTGCCTGGCGTCACCAGACGGCACCGAGATCTCCCGCTCCTCTTCAATTTCCTCCTCGAGCTTTCTCTTCTGTCCCTTCCTCTCCGGGAGGGTCGGGTTTTGGCGCTTCTGAAACTCCATCGGCGACGAAACGAAGAGGGGCTGATCAGCAATGAAATTGGCTATTTGAATAGGAAGGAGATAGGGAGGAAGCAGATCGGGGGTACTTTGGGAATATATAAAAAGTAAATCCTTTTTCCACTTCTTTTTTCCCTCCTCGCCTTCCCTTCCCGGTTCTCTTCCCAATTGTTACTGCTCATCCGATTATTAAATAAATAATAAAACCAATTCTGTTTAATTAAGTTACAATTATAATTAAGTTGATTTAATTATGGAACTAACCTACGCTCCCCTAACCTGCGCTCCCACTGCAATGTGAATGACGTCGGTGGGATAGGTTAACGTGCGCAGGGAAGAAGTGGGCCCAGAAAATTGGTGGGGGTGCACATAGACTCACGCAGCGGCAGAGATTTGCGGAGCTGGGCCCATGATTTGTGCGAATTTGCAGCGTCCGTGTCAGCGTGCGGGCAAGCTAAGGACAGACTCGGGCCGCTCAAGCCGAGCCGGACGCACTTTGAACTGCATCTTCAGTCTTAGAACCAACATATGAACCATTTCTTAATTTATTAATTTTCTAAATCATACCAAATCAAAATTCCTTTGAACCAATGACATTTTTTAACAAAATATATTTAATTTAAAATATTTATTGAATTTTCGAATAATGATTGAATAGTTACAAATTAATTACTAATTTTACAAAGTCTAATAGACGCATATCCTCATTTGACACGTTAACGAATATTTTTAACATTACAATAACGCTATAGAAGTATCTTTATTCTATGGCAAATACAACTTAGGCGTTATATTTGACATACCATGACAGAATTAGTAGAACCTAAATCACTCTTTCTAAGATTGTTGCAGTTGTACACGCATGATTGTAACTTGCTAATTAAACCCATTAACCCATTTGAAGGTACAATGAGAAATTTAATATATATTTCCTATTAATAGTATATTAAAGCTCATTTTTTTCAAAAATATTTTATTAGGCTTGGTAATTTAGAAATCTGGAAAATGTCATTGAAGCTCGTTGCAAGCTATTGTGAAACTTTGGATTTAAAAATTAATTTAAGGGTTAGAATTTAATTTTATTTCTTTATTTGATATAAATTTGTAAAATTCTTTATGAACTGTTTATTAAAATCATTGAAGAGTATCATCATTATGCATAAATAGATAATAAAACGTTATTGACATGCTCTTTGGGTTTCAAATCATAAACCATTAATGAACTAAATCGATATTATTTCGAACCAAAAATATCCTCTTTAAGAGACATTTAAATGTAATGTCCCTTTTTTTACACTTCAAAACACAATTGTTTAGAAAACATATTTGTAAATTGTAGCGGATCATTTGAGCTTGGGCTATCTCAACTTCCTGACTACATTGAGTTCTGTCCAGGTCACCTATTCATGCTCTTTTGCAGGAGTTCAAGACGGTGATGTAGGAGCGATTATTCTACAATGTATATGCCTAGCGAATAATTATTCTGCCAAAGTCTGTTGTATTTGCATCATTTGATATGATGGGTCCGATTGATATGTTCGAGAGGATTAGCCTTCGGTGGTGGTTGAGATGAGTGGTTCGTATTCAGAACGATTAGTGTGGCTAATTTATGCCAACTTCAGTACAATTGGTAGAGTCGATAGCGGAAAGAAATTTTTAGTTGGTCGTGAGGTGACGATATTAGTAGTCGATATCAATCAAGTGCTTGACTTTTGGGATGATGAGGATGACCTCAGAAATACATATTATCATCCATCTCAGCCGTGCGAGTTCATTCAAGAAGGCTTTGGAGTACCGTTCCTCCGATTGATATTAGAAGAATGTTGAGGTACATCAGTTGAAGCTGTGTGAGGTCTCGTTGGGAGTATAACTTCGTTGAAAGAGTCATTGAGATTATTTAGACTCATATCAAACTTTGAATTCAAGAAGAATGTATGTACCGCCAGCGCAATTCATGGATGACCCTCAAATATCTAGCAGCTAAAAGATTTAGTAATTGCAATTTCTCATTTTGAATTCCCCTTCCGTAGAAGCTCGACTTCTGCTCCATTAGGCATTGGAATGGAGTTTGCCATCAGACCATTGTTTGAAATTTGTCTATAAATGCCTTAGATGGAAACAATATTCTGCAAATCGCATGGTCTCACGAACTGTTTTAGCCCCCTACAAAAAAATAAATTTGTCAATGAAAAATAAAGTATTAAGCACTTAGAAAATGCGTCTACTTATATCTTTTGTCGATCTGACATGACGGTCCACCCAACTCCTCCATCACTGTCTATATTTTTTCTTATCTGCAACAGAAACCACGTCCACAGATATGTTGATTTTGAATCTACCACCACAGCAAGATGATATATCTCATCGTTTCCATCTACCTCGACTTCAGTGAAAAGATGGCCCGAGGTTTCACCCTTGAGAAAATAACCATTTATGCAAATAAATGGTCTCACATAATTTACGATGACTTGTATGCATGAGTACATGTACACATAATTTTTTTAAAATTAACTAACGACTTCACTACCACTTTTGTATAACAATCGTACTTGAATGCCAACTCGACTTTCAGGATTAGATTGAATTAGCTCATCTCCATAAGCACGAAGATCTTGGTACTGGTCGATGTCATATCATTCATTCATACGACGAGTCTCTCTTTTACTGTTTACCGCAATAGTTACAAATATTCTAATATTATGATCTTTCATTATCGTCTCTATGATAGAAGATATATCCCACAAATGATAACTTTTTAATCGATCATCATATGTATTGGCGATCCATTTTGTCGATGCAAGTTGATTTTCTACTTGTCGAGTACACATGTGTTCATCCACAAAATTTTTTATTTGGATGGTAAATTTATCATTCATCCTCGATGCGTGAAGCCACTATGGACAACCATCATCACATACTGTCGTTAGTCGATGTGATTCACTTTTTTTAATCTAACACAATAACTATTTTTCACTGCATAGTCAATAATTTCTTCTTTAAGAACTTTTGTACTATCGTACTTTTTTGCGACATATAACTCGCTCTCTCCAACTAATGGTGTGGCAAGATTGTGCATTCAAGATCTTCATCCTCATCTGAGTCGGGCATCGTTCACATCACAATGGGTCTAATTTCATCTGATAAAGATTGAATTTCAACAGTATCCTCACTACTATTCGCTTGCATATCATTCTTCATTTGTTCTTCTACAACCAACGAGACTTCATCATACATCGGCTCATATTGTCCATCCATATTTGCTTGAACTTCTTAAATTTGCTTTTTCGTCGGTGTATCATATCTCCACCAATTACTTGAAATTTCATCCATATTAAAAAAATTAAATAGTTGTATTAGTTTTTATATCGATGATGTTTTGGTACAAGTTTCAAAGTCAAAACCGTAAGGTATTTACAAAAATTCGGAGGGCGGGGGGTCGGCCCTCAGCCAGCTTGCGCCCCTAACTCGGAGGGTTGAACCAGTTTTCCGCCTGCGTAAAAAATTCTAATGCAATGAGGGCAATAATCGAGACTTTATTAAGTGGTTCCATACCTTGAAATTCAGTTTCAAGATGACTCTTAGAATTGTATAAATCTTGTCTTCTTGACGTGCTATTGGGTGCATGGAACTACCACTATCTGAATGATCTTCTTGAGGAATTTGGTTAACGTGTTTTCTGCATGCGCAAAAGATTCATCTGCAACCCATGTAACTTATAGAACCTATTTATTTGAGCGAGTGAGGGAGAGTGGACCTCTCTTTTGTCGGATTTATCCTTTTCTTCGATGGCTGTGAGTAGAGGTGGGCGGATCCGACCCAATCCGACAATCCGATCGGGTTGGATCAGATCGGATCGAATCGGGCAAGGGTAATCGGTCGGCAAATGCGAGTTTCGATCCGACAATCGGATCAGATAGTTATCGGATTCAATGCGATCCGATCCAATCCGACATTTGGATTGACTATACTTTATAATTGCAAAACCGAAATCCCCAAATTCGTAAATCGTAAGTTCGTAACCCTTCGGCCTTCTGAAATCCCGAGTCCCCGACGATCAACGCCGAAGTCCGAACCCAAGAGGCGGACGACGAACCCGACTAACCCCGAGAACCGACGAACCCCGACGAACTCCAACCCGAGCTTTGTGATTCATAAGGTATGATAGTCTTTACAATTTGATGATTCGGAATTTCGGATTTGTGAATTGTGAGTATCAACTTGTTACTTGATAAATAGTTGAATGTTGATACTCCAACCCGACGCAAGCCCTCTCGAATTTGTGATTTGTGAGTATCTTCTTCACGTGATTTGTGAGTTATGAAAAACAGTGGATAGATTTAGCCATTTAGGCATTTAGCCCGTCGAACTGGTTTAGTGCAAACTGCAAAGGGGTGGGCGTCCTGCAAATCCGATCGGATTGTTGCCGATTGGGTCGGATCCAGTGAGTACAAATCATGGTTTGTTACATTGTGAATATGTGAAATATAATTATATAGTAAGAAACCCGAGACTTTAGGTTTAGTGTAAATCTGTTTATACCTGTATACCTTAGAATTGATGTCAAATATTCTAGAATTGTTTTTGGACTAAGTTATTTGAGAATTTTAAATTTTGTTTGGATGTTTTTTTGCAAAATGGAAAGTACAACTTCTGAAACTATCGAGACAACGATACAATCAACATCTACAACTCCTGTTACAACTACGAATCCTACTGAGCCTGCCACTAATCCAAGAAAAAGAGCGTTGAGGGCTGCATGTTG
>QAOC01032477.1:400888-577080 GCA_003255005.1 Begonia fuchsioides
CACATTTAAGGGCAATGTGACATCTGATGTGCCTACTCGATGGAACTCGACATACCTTATGTTGGAAAGAGCTGAGAAGTATGCAGCTGCATTCGACAAACTTGCAAAATCCGACACTCAGTTCTTGGCATATATGGGAGAAGAAGGGCTTCTCACAGACGAAGATTGGGTGGAGATGTAGAGCCGATTATTGAACTCTAAACGGCGGACTATGATTATTTTGTATGGTTTATTTTATGTATTATGTTGACATTATAAATTGTTTTTGTATTCTGGAGTTCTGGACTTTTAGTTTTGAATGAAATATTATCGTTTTGGATTATTGATATATTTAGATTATGGATAGTTTTGAATTATAATGAATTATAGATGAATTTTTTTGGATTACGAATAGATTTCAAAATTTTTGGATTATATTGTATGTCTGGAATCTTGGATGATAGTTTGAATCTTGGATGAGATATTTTGGATTAGGTTCTCGGATTGTAGGGAAAATAAGGGATCCTCGGAGTCTGCTTTATTGAACAATTCGATCTGATCTGATCCGATAACTTCAAATAGCTTCGGATCGGATCGAATTCGGATGGAGTTTTGGAGCCGATCCGATCGGATCCAAAACTCCAATCCGAAAATTTTTGGATCGGCAACAATCCAATCCAATCCGATAGGACGCCCACTCCTAGCTGTGAGTGTGATTCTTCCCGATCGATGGGCTCTTCTCGGTGTAAGCAGCAAACAATACAGCATTTGGCAATGTGTGAATTGAACGCTAGAGTCTCCAGTATTTAAAGAGAAAAATAAGCTATTAATGAATTTTTTTGAACAAAATTAAGTGCAGTAAATTTAAATCCTAAGCGGTAGAAATTGAAATCTAAACTAGTGGAAATGAAATCTCATGAAGTATAAAACGAAGGATTCTCTCGTTATGTCTAATCCAAGAAACTACATTTACATGAACCGGTTTAATTCTAATGCAATGAGGGCAATAATCGAGACTTCATTAAGTGGTTCCATACCTTGGAATTCAGTTTCAAGATGACTCTTAGAATTTTGTAAATCTTGTCTTCTTGACGTGCTATTGGGTGCATGGAACTGCCATTATCTGAATGATCTTCTTGAGAAATTTGGTTAACTTGTTTTATGCATGCGCAAAAGATTCATCTGCAACCCATGTAACTTATAGAACCTATTTATTTGAGCGAGTGAGGGAGAGTGGACCTCTCTTTTGTCGGATTTATCCTTTTCTTCGATGGCTGTGAGTGGGATTCTTCCCGATCGATGGGCTCTTCTCGGTGTAAGCAGTGGCAATGTGCGAATTGAACGCTAGAGTCTCCGGTATTTAAAGAGAAAAATAAGCTATTAATGAAATTTTTTGAACAAAATTAAGTGCAGTAAATTTAAATCCTAAGCGGTAGAAATTGAAATCTAAACTAGTGGAAATGAAATCTCATGCAGTATAAAACGAAGGATTCTCTCGTTATGTCTAATCCAAGAAACTACAATTATCCTTATTTTATTTTAGAGCTAATCTAAATTTATTTTTTTATTATACTTTTTGGCGTGTCGTCACTTGATTGGATCAACGTAAATAATAAATAATTTTTTTATATTTTTATTGATTAAATATATTAAATTGACGTAATCAAGCGGCGAAACGTCAAGAAATATGACAATAAGATAAATCTAGAATTACTCTTTATTTTATCATATATTTGTTGGTTTTTAACCAAAGGTGTTTGGACATTTATGGCAACAGCAATCAAATCCTAATAAAGGTAATGAATGGCATAGAAATAAAATTGAGGTTGCCCCCCTTTTTGTGCTTGTGTTTACGTAGATGACCCGACATGATGGTTACTTCATAAAACATCTCCTTCGTCATCTAAATTCTTCCTACAATCAATGGTTCACTCTTCTGGCATTAACCTTGAAACATTTCCGGTGACTTAATTAACGAAGTCCAATATTTTCGGACGGGTGTATAACCATAATGGCATATCGCCCCGTCCATCTTAATACAATTTCCCTGGAAATATATTCAGCCGAGAATCATAAAATAAATCTTGTTGCTAATCTCAAATATTTAGTCTTGGATATTTTTTTTCGCGTCATGGGCAACACGATGTTTGTACTTTTGGTAAATCACTTAAAGCGCACAACTATGCGTTGATTTTCAATTATGAAGCAACTATTTTTGTTCTGTCGGTTCAAACATCAAATTATTTGCGGTTAGCAAATGAACTTACTCGGTTAAATAGACGGAACTGTTGTTTCGTTTTTATCCTATCGGACAGCCTTAGAAAGAACAAAACACGATCTCCACCGTTCAGAATGTTCCTCTGTATGTCCTAAAGCTGCTGTCTAAATTTCACGTCGATCCAACGGATGAATCTTGAGATAATCGAATTTGACTCTGGTTGATGCAGAAAAATCTTAACCCTTTCAATCTCTCTTCTCTCTTCTTTTTTTCCTAAGTTCACCCTTAGGGTTTTCTTCTAAACAAAACACTTATATAGGACCCGGCCCAAATATGGGCTGAGCCCAACATTTTTATGGTTTGTTAAGGGTCCAGAAAGATGCAGCCATGGAGTTTGGTTTGAAGAAACTCAACAATGGCTTCCCTAAAAGATATAGCAATCTAACGCGGAAAGAAAATTAGAAAAATTTGAGTAGCATTAAGAAACATTAGAAAAAAAAGATCAATGGATATACAAATTTCGATTCGTATTTGAATTGAAAAATTTGAGCTTTTTTTATTGGTATTTCAACAAACTAATTGAAAGCCTAAAGAAATTAATACGATAAATTACAATTACCAAGCACCAGAGAGATTTGATCAACGTACTATAAAGAAACCAAGGACCACGGAATGTCTGACTTTTCGATTAATCGATTATATAGTTTTTTTATAAATTTAAACTAAATATCGTAACTAACATGCTCTCCGGTGCTTCAATCATCGGTGGCAAATTTGATCAATCTACTATATAGAGAAACCTATGAGTGAAGAATGTTCGTGTATTTCGTAAACATACTATATAGAGAAATCTACCAAGAAAGAATCCGTCTTTTTCATTTCATTATATAAATTTTGTGAATATCAACTAATTATCGTAAATAAATTATTCGCGGTTGTTCAATCATGGGAGGAAAAAGAGAGATTTGATCAATGTACTAGATGGACAAACCTATGAGTAAGAAGTGTTCATCTCGTTGATAAGCAAGATGTACGGAATTCATAATTTGTTAAATATTTTTATGAATATCAACCAAGCATAGTAGTTAAACTGTTCATGGTGATTCAATTATTGATAACCAGATCCATTCTTGGACTCCCAAGCATTCCATACGGAGAAACGGAGATATAGAGAGAGAGAGAGAGAAACCCTAACTCTAGGTCTGTTGAAAATTCAAAATTACATCAATTTAAACACGATTTAACATATGATCTCTATTCGACCCAGAAAAGAGATTAATCAGAATTGAAATTCAGAAGAGACCTATTCAAATCTCTCGTCACTTCTCAACCATCATAGCCCAAATCCCAGCAACATAATCAGTTTTATTTTGGTACCTGATACGCAATCAGTTTCCCTGGCCCTCTGCCGCCGGACCATTTTTCTTGGGTTCGTATTTCTTACACCACATAGGTCTCCGGTCGACCACAAACCTTGCCTTCCCTTCTCCCGCCAGCACCACTGCTGGTACGTACGTTACAGTGAATATCACCTTTCCAAACAGCGGCGGTTCCCTTCTATGCTCAGGATAATGAATATAGACTCTCTCTATGCATCGACCATACTTCCTGCTTCCCATTTCTCAGTCATTTTCTTTCGTAAATTCCATATATTAAGATCTTAATCATATGTTTAATTCTCAATTTTTGCTACACTTGCACGAGAATTATTGTAAAATTCAAGAATTTGTCGCAGTGAACGTACTTTTAACCAATCAATGAAATTCATTTCGATAAAAAGAATCAACGGATTGCAGGAAATGGGATGATCAAGAAGAAGAAGAAGAGGAGAGACTTACCTGGTAAAGAAATTGGTAATTTGACGCTCAGTGAGAGGGTAGCCATTGGAGAAGGTTAAGAAAAGGCATCTACTTTCTTCAGAAGCCGCCTTTATATTTGGGAACCATTCTTTCGCAAATGGGTTTAGTACAGACTTACATTTTGCAGGTACAGTTGACTGAATATTGCTCTTTGGATTGATAGAGACAGCCTCTCCCTTCTTCTCATCATCATCATCAATAGGGTGTTTCTCATCCTCCTTTTCTTCTTCTTCGACGTCCTCTTCCTCATGGAATTCTCTTATTTCATCTTCAAAATAGTTGAACGAGTTACAAGCCAGTTCATTACACAGGCTTTCTATCCCCTTCGACACTCTTTCCAGATACTCGCTGAACATTTTGGAGAGAGAAATTGGACTAGGTTTTAAGAGAGTTCCTGTGGTTGAAAACAGATTTGGAGAGAAGGGTATCGTCGAAGATGAGTCTAAAACCTCCAGAATAGCCATGGATTCTTCCACGAGGGAAGAAATAAAATTTTTGTCATCGTTTTCACTGATTTTTGACGCTAGTTTTTCTCCGTAGCCTTGAACTTGAAACCACATCCAAAGGGCTGTGATTTTCATGGCTGTTTCCTGGTATATTTCTCTCTCTACCAGAAGACGAAATAACGCCATTTCAGGACCATAAGAAACAGTGTTCTTGGACTTAGTTCTATCCATATGGGTAGGGAGAGAATATCAGAGAGAGAGATAGATTTTCTACATGAGAAATGAGAATGAGATAGCCATGGATTTTATAGCAAGATTGAAGCATTACAATGGTTCGTAACAGTTTTAGTTTTCAAAAATCAAAACTTTTCAGTAAAAAAACATGATTAGGGTTTTCTTTTTGCACCAAAACAAGTAACAGTCACTGGATTTTCAATCTCCATACCAAAATCAGGATTCAAAGTTGTACATTACTAATCATAACTTTACTACCATCTTTTGATATCCCCACCAAATACGCTCCATTTCATTTCCAATTACGCATTTTTAATCTCTTAGTGTTAATTCTAGTCACTTCCATTGTATAAACATTGTCCTTGACACATTTACATTTGCTACTGTTCATGAATCAACAAGTGTGACTGTATTTGTCACAAGGGGCTTCGGGAGAAGGGGTGCCTCCCATTCAGGAACAAGAGAAAAGGGAAAGCCTCAATAGTTCAAATCGCATGTAGTACTACTTATTTGAGAAAAAGCGTTCACTATCCAATGTACACCCGCGACGAAAGGGGTAACCATATTCAAAAAAAAAAACAAGAATCTAGTGCATTTTTGGCTATTGTCTCCAATGGAAGTCAGATTGGGGCAATTAATAAACAAGTCACTAAGACAAATCTTGCTGAAAGATTGAAAGGCAGTTGATTCTGATTTACGGTGAAACTTGACCAAAGTCCGGTTTTTTCTCGAAATAACACATGCAGAAGTATTCATTACATGTTACTAGTGTTTGAAATTTATGCCCGGCGATGATCAACTCATATACCCATCAACGGTAACGGGAAGTTTATCGTTAAAACTGGGACTTCGTTAAGAAAAGAAAATAATCTGGAGATGAATTGGGAGTTACCATGACATAGAGAGATTATAGATTGTTGATTATGTTGCTATATGAGGCTGATACATATTTGATAGTATTAACTCATTATTTTGTCTTTTTTTTTCTTGTAGGGTTTTCAAATGCATGTTTGGAAAATCCAATTTTCAGATTTGAATTTTATGTATGCATGCATGCATGCTTAATGTTTGGGTGTGATTACTTAATAGATATATATGGTGTCATTAATTCACCTCCATTTATTCTCTACCAAAACCAATTATAGCAAACCCTATAATTGTGGCAACATTAGTCAACTAGCAATTGTTTCATTGTGTGCAGCAATTTTTTAGAGTTTCTAGTTGTTAAATTTCATTTTTAAATAGTATCGATGTTTTGTCTTATGACAAAGATATTGACGATACAGAAAACCAGATAATTAAGTCTTCAGAGAGAACCCGACTTGCCAAGCCTAATTTCAAGGCGTCGAGATAATATATACATGATTAAATTATCTTTCACCCACAATTTAAAATTTTTGAGATAATTGATAATTTGTCATGGTGTCAGAGCTAAATGTCCTAAGTTTGATCATTGGCAAAAGCAAAAGCAAAATTCATTAAAAAAAACCCGCATGTAGGACCGAAAGCCTACATTGAGGGAGAGTGAAGAGATAATATATAAATGATTAAATTATCAGCCCATAAGTTCATAGTTTTGTGGGACACATTTAACTTTTAAATTTATCAAGCCTTACAAATAATACCTTTAATTTTAGTTATATCAATTGTTACCTTAAAATATGAAAATAATTTCGATTGACACATTCAACTTCAGTATTTTATAAATAGACTCAACGTCAAATTCTTGTTAATTATGCATCGTCTTACCATTCAATTGTCACACCATGAATTTTCAAAAACAAATCTCTTATTTTTTAGTCAAACCTCCTTAAGTTTATGCAATAATTGTCATTTAATAAAGATTTTAAACACAAAAAATGAGCTAAAATCAAAGTAAATCTAACGTTGACAAACCAACATAAATGGATCATAAGCTTTAAAATTCAAAACCCTTATATAGCTAGTTTTTATCCAAAAGAGAGTTCATAACATAAAAACAAATTATCTTTAAAACAGTTATGTTGAATGTTTCAAACTCAAACCTACTCTCACCAGTCGATTCAACCATAACAACCCAAACATTTCACAAAGAAATTCTCACTTCAACCTTCTTGGCCAACATTATCTCCACATTGATATTGTCACCCACATTGCAGGACTTCATGTGTAAGTCTAACGTTTATTAAGTAATGTACAACATGACATAAACATGAAGTTTTGTCCATTTTTCTTTTTCTTTCATCTTTTCCTTTCATCGTAAGTCATGGTTACTATCACATAGGCTCGTGTCTATTAAGCATCGCTCGGGTTCATGTTTAATGCAACACATGCCAATGATTGATCAACATCATACGGGCTCATGGTTAATGCTTCACAAGTCCATGAGTGAACTGATAAACGTCATGCAGGTAATGTTTAACACCGCATAGGCCCATGTCACATCATTTTGTACTCGAATTTTAATGAAAATCATGCATCTTAAAATTATTTTCCTTTAATCTAAAATCACATGACGCATGTACAATACAAGTTTAATGAACATGATACCATTTATTTACAACATGTAACACCAACCATCGCATTTTTGTTGCATGATGCACAATTAAAGGACAATAGGAATGGCCAACAATTTCAAATAACTTAATCAATAAAAAGGATCCCAAAACTATACTGCCACAACTAATCACTCAACAATGTCATCAACCAACACAAAGCCTATATCTCTAGTCACACAACACCACAATTCCTCAATTTCACTTCAGCATTCAAGCAATCATCGTTATCCATCAATTATTAATGGTTCTATTTTACCTTACTAAACAACATACATAATTCAACAAGCATCAATCATAACACCATACCCTAATCTTGCGATGTAAGTCCAACTAAGATGAAACAGAATCAACATCTATTACCTCGATTCCTTTCTTTAGGATGATTCGCTTGGTCAATGTCCTTCACTCAAATTGTTAACTCTGACATAATAAGCGAACACATTATCTGATCTTAGTGCTTATTTACAGATTTCGGAGCTTAATAATTTGAGTTAAACCCATTGGAATGCCATCTGTCCATCAACATTATTTTCATTAGGATGTCTACTTCAACTCATTAGGACTCAAAAATCATTTTACGTTCCAAGAATTTGATATTAGCAAAACCCTAAAATTTTCTAATGTGCACCAATTTTTTTATTAACTTGCATAACATCTAAAATACGATTTATTTAACACTATAATGCAAGTTAAAATTCATTAACCCATTTTCAAACCTTGGTTTGTAAGTTGTTTCTACCTTTCTCGTTAGCCCTTCAAATAATGCAATTATCATTGTGTAAATGGATGAAGTCTTCAAAACGTCTCCGACTTTACTCAAAATTTCACTAGGCCCTCTAAAACTAGAAAGTGGAGGAAATATTTTGGTGGTCGGAGATTTTCCAAATGAGAACTTTTCAACCTAGGTTAAACGAGAGAAATAGAGTGACGCATGGAGGTTGAATGGGTGGATTACTTAAGGGCGAGTCACTCATTCCTTCCAAATAGACACATTATCATTTGAATAACTGAATAATTACACATAGGTCCTTTATGAGTTTTTATCATTCAAATAATTCTTCTTTAACAAACAATATATTCTCTCAATCAAACATAATAGATCCATAGAAGTATATCTCGTAGCTCCTTATCAAATCCATTAACCCATTTATTCAATCAACAATAGATAATACATTTGACGAACACCAGTATTATACGAAAACGTGGGGATGTTAAATCTATTTTGAATTTTTTTAGTCTGCTTCCTCGCTCTTGATCATTCTATGTGAAAATGGTATAGTCTGAACTTCAAAGTATCAATCAATTGATTAAAAGTTTAAGATATCAGTTAAAAATACTCATATTTTATATTTTAATCGATGTAATTATAAATTTAAGGTATGTTAAAAATAACACCTCTAAGTATAAGGTATCATTGATAACTACACTTTATTTTTTTTTTTATCATTGATCAACAATCAAAGGCACATCAATGATTTGTGTTTCGTCGTAGGTCTCAGTTGTTAATTGGTTAGCACTCATGTATATCTACATCCATTAGACATTTTGTTTCATGTCCAATATCTAATATCTAATATATTTGTTAATCATATATCTCGCCTATTCGATTAGTAACTAAATCATCACTTCATGTGTCAACATTAATTTACTATCAACTACACAATTCATGGTTTGTGTTTTTCATAATTTTGTAAATACTTTTTTCAGTATTTTATTTTTGTGTCACGTCTCTTTATATAGAAGTTTATTATGCATATTTGTGAATACTAAAACATACGAGTTAGATAATCATTAACTACTGAATTTCTTTTAGGCACACAATGAACTTCATGTGCAACCTTCACTTGACCCTTAAATTCTAACTCATTTTCATATGTAAATATAATTGCGAACAATGTCAATATCATTCGTGAAACCCTTTTATATGGTTTATGTTTATCCAATTTATATTTATGTGGACTAACTAGTGATGTATTATATATGTCTAAAATCATATTTTATGCATAACCCTCTAGACATTTCTCATGGTGTCTCTCTTAACATCATGTTTAGTATATTCCTTTGTGTGTGGGTATGCAAAATGTGTTTGGAAATAATAATTATGTAGATAAAAATAATAATCTAAAATAAATAAATATTCAAAAGATCTTGTGATTTGAATGAGTTTGAAATCTCAACAAATTTATCTCTAATTCAAACCAAAATTCTATAACAAAACTAATGCAGATAATCAAAATAATTAAACGATAAACGAGAGACCATAATTTTTATGTAGAAAACCCTCCAAATCGAAGGTAAAAATGACAGACTAACGAGCCACGTAAAATCTCCACTATATCAATAATAGATACAACAAAGTTGTCTCTATATATCTTTAGAGGATCACCAATAACCTCAATATAATTAATCATCTTGGTTAACATTAAATATCATCACCACAACGATAGATCAACATAAAAACGTTCTAGAATGAATCTAAGTTAAACTTTAATAGCTTAGAAGAAAAAGACAACTACCAAACAATGATTGTTAGCAAATAGTCACGTTGGAAGGATTGTCGTCTTCTTCCCTAAAGAGAAAACTCATAAAAAGATTTCAAGAGAGAATCCTCATAAAATGATTTCAGGAAACTCTTCATTAAGTAGGGTTGGCAAACAGGTTGGACAAACCCCCAAACCAAACCGAACATAACCGACCCGATTAGTGGGTTCGGTTCAATTATAAATACTCTGAAACTCATACGTAAACCGAACCGCTGAGAACCAATTTGTATCAGTTCGGTTTTTGGTTATTAACTTTAAACCCGAACTGAACCGATTTTAAGTTAAAATTTAGGGATAGGGAAAAACTTCAAGCGAACAGAGAAGGGGGATTGGAGAAGCTTTCTTCTTGCGACTGCCGAGAGCCCGTGGCGAGTGACGACATTTCTTCGTCGAGAGGCGATAGTGAGTTCTGGCCAAACTAGAGCGGTGACCAGCGATCGACGACAGGGCTTCGACGAGCGGCGACATTCCTTCGACGAGCGGCGACACTACTTCGACGAGTGGCGATATTCCTTCGACGAGCGGCGACAGACCTTTGATGAGCGGCGACATTCCTTCGAAGAGCGGCGAGTGGCGACAGTAACTCATTTGTTCCAGTATTCTGGCGAATGGTACTGCATGCCTACGTTTATTGATGAGCAAAATATTTTTTGGCGAATGGTGCTTACTGCTTTGATGTCAGACTTTGAAGATATGGTAAGGTTCCAGTGTTCTTGTATTCTTTTGACTGAATTAATGTCTAATTGTTTGTAATGTTGTTTTGTTTTGTTTCTCCCATGATCATAATTTCTAATATTTTTTATTGTTTTAAGACTTCTGAAGACATTTTTGTGATTCTACCCTCTCTTGATGATGTCATGAATGAAGTCCTTGAAGCCAAGTCTTGGTTGACGCTTTCAAAGCCCTTTTTAGATTCTTTTTTTTCTCCAGTTAACACATTCAATTCCTTCTGGAATTTAAGAAGCTAAAGATTTGACGTCAACATTTTTTTTTCAACAAGTCAAAACGCTTTGATCTTATAGAGTCTGAATCTTTGAACCAGTGTATTTCACGTAGCTTTCATTTTATAGTTCTATTTTAACATACTTGTTATATTTTTATTAGGATAGATATTACTATGAATGAGAAAACAAAACGACGCAAACGTGAAAGTAAAGCATGAGATCACTTCACAAAGAAAGATTCTAAAAACGGAATAAGTAGAGCACATTGCAACTATTGTCCGACCACATATGTCTGTGATACTGGAAAAATGGAACTTCGAACTTGCACAGACATCTAGGTAAATGTGCGAACTTCTTAGACTCTTTGGACAATAAACAAAAGAATATATTTTTTAAGAAAATAGATACTGAGGGAGAAGGGGTTGAGTCATCAAATTCGATGAGTTTGAAGGTCTTTAATGAAGAACGATGTCGTCAGAAGCTTGCTAGAATGATTGTGATGGAAGAATTACTTTTTCAGATTGTAGAAAGTAAGTGGTTTAAAGATCTATTTAGTGAACTACAGCCTAGGTTTGATGTTCAATCTCGCAAAACTATTGCGAATGATATATTCAAGATGTACATGGGCGAGACGAGAAAGTTAGCTAGCAACTTTGGACAATTGAATTCAAGTATTTGAGTAACCACTGATACATGAACTTAAATTCAGAATATAAATTATATGGTTCTTATTGCCTATTTTATAGATTCTTTTTGGGTTTTGCAGAGGAAGATTATTAACTTTTGCGTCATTTCAGATCACAAAGGAGAAACAATTGCTACGATCATCGAAAAATGCTTGTCGAATCGGAAAATAGATAGAGTTTTGACAGGTGCACAAATTTCATGCAATAGTAATGTATGTCTTGATGTTCCAATAAAGTAGAATTCGACATACTTGATGCTACAAATTATAGCTAAATTTGAGAAGGCATTTGATAAATTGGCTGAGTGTGACGTTGCCTACATGTCCGACTTTGTGCAAGATGGCATCTTAACCACCCCACCTCGTGAAGAAGATTGGAATGTCGCTCGAGAATTTGTATCACTATTGAAGGTATTTTATGACGTCACATTTTAAAAGTCTCACCGACTTTACGCATTACAGTTAATGTCTTCTTCGCAGAATTATGCAAACTTCATCTCATAATCAAGAAGTATGCTGCAAGTGACAACACACTTCTTAGTTCTACAACCTTGAATATGCAGATAAAATTTGAAAAGTATTGAGGGAATTACACTCAAAGCAATCACTTCATGTACATGGTTGTAGTGGTTGATCCACGTTTCAAATTAAAGTTCGTAAGACATTGCCTCTTGAAATTGCATTCGCCAGAACTGACCACTGAGATACTCATAGCATTGAATGATACAATTAGACTATTGTATGCTGAATATAAAGTACAGTTACCAAGACCTATTGAAGTTGAGGATGATTCTATGAATATAGTTGAAGATTTTGAAGTAGAGTCTACCTTTAAGGCTTAAGTTAACAGTGAAAATGATTTAGGTCAAGCAAATGAAGTAGATCGTTGTTTTTCTGCAAAACTTGAAGAATTCACCGATGACGGTGACTTATTGCATTGGTGGAAAATGCACTCGTCTGAGTACCCTACTTTGATTCGAATAGCGAGAGATGTTCCTACTATTCTTATTTCAACAGTTGCATCAGAGTCGTCTTACAGCTGTGGAGGTCGAGTTTCGGATCTTTTTCGGAATTCTTTGGCTCCGAAAGACGGTAGAAAGCATTATTTGTCTCCAAAGTTGGATTCGTGATGCCGATAGACAATCTATTGTTTACGACTCATTAGAAGAAGTAACGGAATTCGAAACAGGTATAATAATTTTCTGCTATTTAATAAATAATAAGTTTATTTGTTTATAATGCATAATTGAATTGTTCTAATATAATTCTGTTTATTTGATGGTTAGCTTTGGTTGATATGATTGAGACATCAAAGAAGTGATCATATAACTGAACCACCGTTATGAACCTATGGTAATCCTTTCTTCATTGTCATTTTGTGCATAATCTCTTCTTTATTAGTTAAGCTTTTAAGCTTTTAAGTTTTATAGTTGTATAAACTTTAGTTTTACTTTTAATCGTTGCTCTTAGTCTTGGATAATGGATGAAATGAAGTTTTTTAAGTATGAAATGAAGTTGATTAAAATCGACTCATAAATGAGGTAAAATAGACCCGAAATCGACCTAAAATCGTCCAATCCAACCCAAATTCGATGCTGACCCAACCCAAAACCAATGTTGACCCGACCCAAAACTGACCTAACCCATAAACCAACTTGTATCCCAACCCATATAAATTAACCGAAATCGAACCGAACCCAAACCAAAATTTTGGATCGGTTACGAATCGGTTATGGTAACTGATCAGTTCCGGCTTGGTTACCATCATTGAATAACCGAAACGGCGGGTCGGTTATTTTTTGCCAAAAAAATGGAACCCGTGGGTGTCACTCCTACCATAAAGAATTCTAATTAGAAAACTCTTCAGAAGTTGTTATTAAATAAAGCTCATAAAATAGATTTGACCCAGCACAATGTATATTTCTAGACAAGTGACATAAAAATCATTGCCTAAATATCTCAACCTACCAGTTTATCATCCAAAAGTTAAATAAATGTAATAAATACGAAATGCATCTCCCGTACACATTGCTTATGTTATAGCAAGTGAAATGATACCAATGTATGCAACCATGCAACGATAAGTGAAGCACATCATGTCAATATACCATTTTATTTTATTAAGTATAAATGCGTTATTCATAATCCATATCAATATATGATGTGAATATTGATCTTGATTATTATCACTCCACATCTGTAAAGCTGCACACATACATGCATTCCTTGACTATTTCACATTAATGTATGCATTTCAGCATAATCTCTGCATTGTTAAGGATTTGAAATCCAAAGTGAACTCATAGTGATTTGAATCCAAATGTGACTAACCATATTTCATGAAATACGAATAATAAATGTTCATATATTAACCATGCATGTGAATTCAACATGAAAATATATGACAAGAAAAATGATATGTGCATGTACATACATGGCTAACCGTCTCATGCACAATTTTTTGAGAGTAAAAACTAAAAAAGGCTTGAATTTTGGTTAAATAGGCCGATTCAGGCCTCAGCATTGAAAAAAACTTGGGCTTCTCGGACATCCGACACAGACGATTTGACCCCCCATCGGACGCACTATTCGTCTGAGCCTCGAAATTTTTTTTTATTAAATTTTTTATTTTTAATTAATTTGGCTAACCAAATATTATTATAATAACTTGAAATTTTAATCACACATTTAACACAATAAAAGACACAAATCTAAAAATTTGCAAACTTTTTCAACAATTGTATGATTTACTATAATTTTTTTAATACATAAAAAACAAATTTTGTTAAAATTACATACATCAATAAAAATTCTTGAAAATTTTGTCACATATTTAGAGCACTGTAGTAAATTATTCCACAAAATTTTGTGAATTTGTAATGATTTTAAGATTTACTAAAATTTTGTTAATACATAAACAAGTAAATTTTGTTAAAATTACATACATCAATAAAATGTTTGACACTTTTTTCACACATTTAGCGCACTTTAAGACAATAGTTTACAAAGTTTTGTCAATTTTTAACATTTGTACAATTTACTAAAATTTTGTTAATACATAAAAAATGAATTTTGTTTAAACTACATACGTCAATAAAATTTTTTGAAACTTTTTTCACACATTTAGAACACTGTAAGACAATACTTTACAAAATTTTGTAAATTTTTATTGACGTATGTAATTTTAAAAAAAAATTATTTGTTTATGTGTTAACAAAATTTTAGTAAATTTTAAAATTATTGAAAATTCTTGAAACTTTATAGACTATTATCTTACCGTGCTTTAAATGTATGAAAAATGTTTCAAGAATTTTTAATGACGTATGTAATTTCAACAAAATTTGTTTGTTTATGTATTAAAAAAATTATAGTAAATCATAAAATTTTTGAAAAAGTTTAAAAATTTTCATATCAGTGTCTTTTATTGTTGTAAATGTGTGGTTAAAATTTCAAGTCATTCCAATAATATTTTCTTTGCTAAATTAATTAAAAACAAAAAAGTTAAAAAAAAAAATTGGGTGCTCAAACGTATAATGCGTCTGTATCGGACCCAACTTGCGTGCAATGGGGGTCAGAAGTCTATAGTTAATGTCCCCACCTTATTTGTTGCATCCATACATAGTTTTGAAGTTTAATGAGGCAAATAATATAAATCATGCAACTTATATTATCAGTTAAACTTTTATATAATCTATTTTAACTTCTTTGTTTACAATTTCTTTGGTCGTATTTTCAAACTCTATTGGAAGAACGGATGGAACAATTTTCAAATTTGTTAAAAACACTATTGAATTTCATAAAATTTGAGCTTTTTCCTAATATTATTATCAAATTTCATCGACAAAACGTTCAAACATCGTAGTATACCTAACTTAATACCGACCAATGACATTAACTCATATAAAGTAAACTACGATCCTTGCATGAGATCAAGTCCGAATCAAACGAATCTATGTCTAAGAATGCATCAACCTTGAAGGGCCCATCTCCAAATTTTGCCTCGAAAACAAGGTCGACTTACAAGTAAGAGATTTTTAATAAATATTACCGTATAAAAAGAAAGTTATAATGATATAGGAGTGAATTTTACAGTAGACAACGTGATGATCTTTTGTATAAACTCTTGGGCGAATTACTAGTTTGTGTTTATCCAGATTTTTGATGTTTTATTGTGCAAATCCCATTGTCTTTTAACGAGTAGATTAATAATGAAACAAATCAAGATCTCTTATTTTTCTTCGCAAAATAGAATACAATTATATAAGAGAAGATTTTATAGTCCACCTAATAATTCATTTATAGAATGGACCGTGGAGTGCGTCAACAATGTTAAACTCCGTCCACAAATCCAGATGGCTTGCTTCAAGTGTTGCTTACACATGAGCAAGTATGAATGTTAGTTTTATCTTCTTAGCATATTTTTTACTGTAAACACTGACGCATTGGGTTGTAATTGATCTAGTTAAAGTAGATTTAATGCATTACAATTAAAATAATTATTTATAAAACTTATTGCATCAATCACAGCTCGACACGTCATCATATATAATAAAATATATGTTATGAAGGTACTATTACCTCAAAGGTCGAAGGTATTTAGTGTTGGCTGAACCACAGCAAAGGAGTCTATGGCTACAGTGAGCCGAATTTGAGAGGTTTGACAGCATGTCAAACATGAAGACTTATTTTGTTAGATTAAATTTTGAGATTTATTTTCTTGATTTTTATTTTACAGTATATTCAAAGCAAAGTAGTTCTATAGTTTTGGGTCAATTTTATATTTTTAATTGTATTTATGTGGATTTGGACCTTTTTATATCTATAATTTGTAATTTTTCAATGTAAAATCTAATTACTTGTGTAAATGTCACAACTTAATCCGTTCTTTAACGAATGACCCATTTTTCAGTTCAGCTCGACTTCATAGTCAATTTTGCCAAAATTAAAACGGAATAGATTTCAAACTGAACAAATTAGCAATGGGCCGAATTTATTGAGACTGGTAAAGCTCTCCCCATGAATTTATTGTACACAATCACACAATAAAATAAATAATCACTCTAATTTCTGTCATCCTCGGTCACTTTCTACTCGACGACACGAAGTATCATGTCATCATCTCCATATGGAATAAGTTTCAAAATGAAGTTCCAGATCATAGAAAGCCAATCATAAAATGGGGAGTTAAGAATTTCGATCTCTGTCGAAGCATCTCCGTCTATCAAGTATGGGAGAACGTATTTTTTCATGTCGCTACGAGATATCTGCAGATGACCCCCTGTCACATTTACGAACGTCACTTTTCCAGCTTCGTCCAAACTCTTCAATCCAATCCAATCTTCGGTGTAGAGAGGAGTCTACAAAGATTGAAAATATGGTGTCATATAAATAAATAAATTCATCTTGACCCAACAACTAATCTTTTGAAATATTGTTAATTTATAATAGTCTCAAAAGAGACAGTTTAATCTCCGACCGTAACCACCAAATCTATTTGAAACATAAACACTATAATATATAGTTGTTTAAAAAAATTTAGTGTAAAATTGATAGATTTAAAGAGCAGGCAAAGCAAAATTACCACTTGTGCAGGCAAAACAGGACCATAAGCTCCATCTGGGTAGTATCCAAACAAAGAGGTTTCTCTTGGTACCAAAACGTTATCCTGCTCAAACTAAAACCAGAACCATACGGAAGGACTGAGCAATTAAGATCAAGTTCTTTGAATTTTGTAAGAAATAAATCTCGAAGTCACCATGATAAGCACTAATTTCTCGAGGCTGGAAAACCGTTCCTTGTACGTAGAATTTGTCATGTTATGTATCTCGTTGTTGAGTTTGGGAAGAAATCTACAGTCTTTCATGTAAGTCGTGATGTCCTGAAAATTTGAAAAAGATAATGTTCAGCACAAAAACTTGTTGGAAGATAGTCGCATAGTAAATCCATCTAGAACTCGTTCTTGGAAGTAGTTTTCTGTCTAAATGGACAAGAAAAAACATGTTTTATCGAGCATGAAATTGATTTTCTGTTCCATAGGTATGAACAAGTTCGATACAGAGAAACTAATTTTAAGCAAGCCGAATGTTTACTCACAGTTGGAATTTTAATGAAACCACTTGGGGCCAGATGTTCCTGCCATATCATCATAAGCTTTAGATAGTTCGGTTAAGCAAATATGTATACTAAAGCAGTAGAAAAATTGTAATAAATTAAAGAAAAAATAGTAAAGCTGAAGTGAAAATATTAAAAAAATGACAAGACATTGATGAATTAAGAGAGCAAGACATTGATATGCGAAGCCAATGCTTCTATCTCTGATAACAAAGATTAACAGACAAATTCATTTTTTCATTGATAGTTAAAAGATAGCTGATATAAACCCACCAACCACTGTTTATAGAAAATAAACTCTTTCAAATACTTACACTACCCCCTTGAATATATACTACTAATATTTAAATAACCCCTAAAACATGTGTAACACAATGAATAAGTGAAAATGCAGCAGCTTCTACCTGGACGTAAGTGCTGTACACCTCCCATTTCATTAAATTATCCAAGAAAACACAAAACCGTTTATCCTGCAAAAAAAACTAAATTAAATACTTGACACCGTCAATTCATGTTTCTGATGTTTAAAGATCAACCATCGATAAGAATAAATGAAAAATTGGAAAGAAAACTCTGACCAAAAGGGGAGATGAAGTGGGTAAAAAACACAGAAGAAAAGGTGCATACTCTACAGAAAGGAATTGTTGCGATTCCAGCATGTGGACCAGCCAACGATATATATTTCTTAACCTGTATGTTAGGTATTCGAGTTGAAAAATAAGATAAGATACAAGATGAAGAATGTGAGAGTAACAACAGAAATACAGATTTATCAATACTTATGACGCTGCCACCGCCTTGGAAAAAACATTCATTTTGTGACAGTGCAATATTTTCTTAGATATTAATAGCAAAAACTGATTCTAAGGACATCCATTGCTGCATTTAAGTTTTTAGTGGCTATGGAATTAAATTACTTACAGCAGGTGAGCCATCACAGAATTCGATAAGTCCTCGAGCGATCATGTTACCCTATTAAACATAACGACCATAGAATTTGATATAAAAGAGGAATACTCGATTAGTGAAAAGCAAAAGAATAAGAAATTTCACCTGTGATAACCCAACTAGGTTATATCCATCACTCAATTCTTTCATATTCTTCACCTAAAATAATTTCCAAAAAATCTTTCAGAATCAAATCGACTGCTCTTTTTTCATTAGTAATGGGGATGATCATTGCAAAACAAAGAGTCTACCTTCTCACAAGCAATAGCCGTCTGAAAAAAAGGGGGAAAAGGCCGTTAAATTTTCTAATTCGAATTTCTGCAAATTGTTGCATTTCATAATGAATTAACTAAATGCTCACTTGTTCAATTATGGGCATGGTCCAAGAATCCCACCCTCCATCTCCAATCTCTCTATGGCCATTTAACTTTTCAAGTTAATCATCAGACTATTATAGACTCTAAAGATAACTTGTCATCGAAGAGAGCAATTTGAAATAAAAATGCATTTTTATCTAGGTAAGCAGCTTTGATGAATCGTTTTCTGAACAGATAGTTAGCTGGACTGCTTAAGAAGAGCTTTTTGTCTTGATAAGCTTCGATTTCTATCGAGTAACTATAGGCTAAACCTTAGTTAAATATAACGAGTAAAGCATGGGAAAACCATTTTGGTAACATGAACAGAAAATAATATGACAGCATACATGCAATATCCTTGAGAACCAGACCAGTTGGTTAAAAGCGTGGTGAAGCGTTCTACTCCGGGATGGCTGCATTTATCACTGATACCTGAGATAACATTATGTTAAGTACAAAAAATAAGAAAATATTTAAGACAACTTCATGGGAATCTAAAGGCATTCGATTGGTTAAGACAATTCCGGTCAGAGTTCGATCTGAAAACAAAATTGGAATTGAAATATTTTCCCTCGCAGCTTCTACAATTTTAAACATTTCATTATTTTATGAAACTTTAACATTTGAAAACTAGTGAATTACACGTTACAAAGGAAATTAAGTAGTCAGAAAGAAAATGCCAGCACTCTTTTCAGAGGAATATCATCAAACAGGTAACAGGCTCTACACAGAAATTCACCATAAACATAAACAGAGCATGCCTATGACAACTTAGTCAAAGAGCATGAAAAGAGCAAGATCGGAGAGATTACCGTGTAGAACTACAAAAGGGAGTGAGTTTGAGGACGGGATGAAATTGAAAGTAACAACGAATAAGAGGAGAAATATGGGAGGGAGTGATTGCAAAGAAAAAACAGCCATTGCTGAGAATGGATTCCGAAGCACTTCTTGAAAGAGAGAGGGCGCAGTATGTCTGGTTTGACATTACGAAGACAGCGCGCCAACTACCGGTCTCGGAGGCCATGGTTGACTGTTCAGCGACCGTACTACCACAGAAGACACGCTTCCTCAGTATATTCGTCACATATTTTATAGTACGGTCTATGTATTTTGCAAGAGAAAACTATAAACGGAGAAAATTCAAATATAATCGAGAATTACAGAAAAGAAACAAAGCTGTGGCATAAACGGCTTGGTCATATAAGTGCACGGGGTCTATTGAAATTACAAAACAGAATTTATTGAAGGGCTGCAAATGTATAAATTTGAAATTCTGTGAAAATTGCATTCTTGGAAAAAGCACGAGAGTTAAATTCAGTCGATCTGTGCATAAAACAGAATCGGTTCCAGATTATGTACATTCTGATTTATGGGGACTTGAGAAGATTGCATCATGTGGGGGAGCACATTATTTCCTCACAATCATTGATGATTATTCAAGGAAGTTATGACTTTATTGCTTAAAGTCAAATGATCAAGTCTTTGGTACTTTTAAGACTTGGAAAAATCTGGTTGAAAACGAAAAAGGAAGAAAGATCAAAATTTTTAAAACAGATAACGACATGGAATTTTGCTCTAAGGAATTCGATAGATTCTGTGAAGCTGTAGGGATTCGGAGGCATAAAACAGTTCGTTTAACACCACAACAAAATGGGTTAGCTGAACGCATGAATCGAACCATCCTTGAACGGGTTTGATGCATGCTGTTAACAGCTAATTTACCTAGAAAATTTTGGGCTGAAGCTGCTAAAACAACAGCATACTTGATCAATTTGAGCCCTTCAACGGCTCTAAATTTTAAAACACCTTTTGAGAAGTGATTCGGTTTTTCTCCCAAGTTAGATATACTAAAAGTTTTTGGGTGTGTAGCTTATTGTCATTATAAGCAAGACAAAACAGAACCAAGAGCTAGAAGATGTATTCTTCTAGGTTATCAAGAAGGGGTGAAAGACTATTGGTTGTGGTGTATAGAATCTAGAAAAATCGGGATACTAATAAGTAGAGATTTAGTGTTTAATGAAGAAGATTTCCCTTACAACACACCATTACAAGTTCTTCGAAATAATACCTTAATACAGAAAAAACAGATTGAATTGGAGTTTTCGAACAAAGAGCATAAGTTAGATCAGATTATTCAAGAAGTTTCAGAGACCATAGAAGCTGAAAATAATGTTCAAGAAAGCTCGAAAAATGAAATAGAAATAGTCCAATCAGAAGTGGATTACCAACTTACAAGGGACATGACAAGAAGAGTTATTAAACCTACACAAAGGCTAGGATATGCAGATATAATTGCATATGCTCTTCAAGTTTCTACAGATTTAAGTAATGCAGAACCGACTAGTTTCAAGAAGTAATTTCAAGACCTGATGCCTAGCAATGGATAATTGCTATGAACGATGAGATAAATTCACTCATGAAGAATGAAATGTGGTCACTAGTTACTAAACTACAATGAAAGAAAGTTATTGGCAGCAAATGAGTTTTCAAATTAAAAGAAGACAATGAGGGGACAGCTCAACCAAAATACAAAGCAAGGCTAGTTACCAAAGATTTTACTCAAAAACAAGGGATATACTATACGAAGATATTTTACCCGGTGGTAAAACAAACATCTATCAGGATGTTTCTATCAATAGTAGCAGTAAAAGACCTAAAGCTGCAACAAATAGATGTAAAAACAACATTTCTACATGGAGAGATTGATGAAGAAATTTACATCGATCAACCCGAAGAGTATGTGGATAAACTGAATGAAAACAAGGTATGTATACTTCACAAATCACTTTATGGGTTAAAACAATCACCTAGATTGTGGAATAAGAAATTTGAAGCACATATAACAGCAATTGGTTTTGCTATAAGCAATTTTGATCACTGTGTTTATGTTAAACAACAAACAAAGACAAAAGATTTAGTTTATATTCTGCTATATGTTGATGACATGTTAATTGCTGGTTTAAATCAAGAAGTTCTAGATGAACTTAAGAGAAGCTTGAGTTTGAAGTTCGAAATGAAAGACATGAGAAATGCAAAGAAAATGTTGGGAATTGAAATTGCTAGAGGCAGAATACAGGGTATCATTACCCTATTACAACAAAATTATCTTAAAAGGGTGCTACATAGGTTCAACTTAAACAATCTAAAGGCGATAAAGACACCTTTGGGAGCACATTTCAACTTAATTAAAGCTCAGTTTCCGTAGACAGAAGAAGATGTATTATTTATGCAAAGACTTCCCTATTGTGGGGAGTATCATGTATGCCATGATTTGCACACGGCCTGATCTAGCTTATTCAGTAAGCATAGTTAGTCGTTTTATGTCAATACCTGGAAGGGAGCATTGACATGCTCTAAAGTGGGTTATGAGATACATCTCATGTACTCTGGATATTTCAATTTTTTTGGGAAAATCGAAGACAAATACAAAAGACATTTGATGATATGTTGACTCTGATTATGCAGGTTGCAAGGACTCTTCTAAGTCAATTTCCAGTTATATGTTTACTATTTATGAAGGGCTAATAAGTTGGAAGGCTAGCCTTCAAAGAACAGTTGCTCTATTGACAACAGAGGCTAAATATATTTCAGCTTGTGAATGGTTTAAAGAAGAATTATGGCTAAAGGGTCTAGCTACGAATTTGGGAGTAAAGAACACTGCAATTACAATGTACTGTGACAACCAAAGCGCGATACATTTGATGAAAAATCCAGTCTTTCATGACCGGACGAAACACATAAGCGTGAAACATCATTTTATCAGGGATGTTATATCTAGCGGGAAAATCAATATTGCAAAAGTAAAGACAGAAGAAAATCCAGCCGATGTTCTAACAAAGGTTCTCGGGGTTACTAAGTTTGAACATTGTTTACACTTAGTAAATCTCATAAATACCTAGATTTACCGAGAAATGAAAAGGTCGATACTTGTTGAAGGGCAGAAGACTCGTCAAGGTGGAGATTGTGAATGAAGTGTTTCATCTTCTGCCACCTGGAAAAGAGAATCTCACGGTTACAGCAGAAAGAATGAAGGAAGAAAATTAGTTGGAGTATTTTGTGATATTCCCGGGTGTGAATAAACATAAATAAAGATATCCAATAGATGACAGCTTCTTAGCATGTTTTATATATAAACGAAGGAATAGAAAGAAAAGAGAGGTGAAGAAAACTTATCTGGAGATCCTGCAAGAGCAGCAGCGGGAGAGCATCTGAATAATCGCTGGGAGAGTCACTGCTGATAGTGAAGGTTCCAGAGACGATCTCTTTACTGTTTTCTATTATACAGAGTTGGATAATAGATCTGGATTTTGTGATGTACTGTGTGCTTTTCTCTTTGAATAAAATGTCGATCGTTTTCACCCGTAGATGTAGGGTAGTCTCACCGACTACCTGAACCACGTAAATCATGCCGTTCATCTTTTATCTCTTATTCTGCATATAAAACGACGTTGTTTTTTCAATTAAAACACAACAGACTCCTCGAGCCCTCGATGGTCGATCGGGCCCTCGACAGTCGACGCCAATGGTGGATCGCGAGCAGAGTCTACGGGCTCGTCATCTTTGCTCGAGCTGGACAAGCAAAGATGGGTTTTATGTCTAGGGGCATTTAAGACTTTTCATTTGCTGAAAATCGATTTTGGCTGATGATGAAAAGGGGCATTGTTGTCACGCTCATGCATAAAGTGATAGAAATGCGATTGAACTATGTCAGTTTTCTAAAATCAATCACAAACATCTTTCGCTCATTGAACTGCGACTTCGCTTCGTCGAGGCACTGACTCACACCCAGCTCCCTCTCGAATCTCCTCCTTTCCGTCCCTGCCAACGGCGCTGTGGATTCATAGGTTTTCTCAGCACAAGATCGTACGAGAAAGAAGAGGAAGAAGACGAGCTATGTAAGATGCCCAGTATTTCTTCTATGAAACACCTTTGAAAATCTCCACTTCGGCAGATTTTGGCCATTCCAACCCTTTTGTTCTGTTCTTTCCATTGACAATCGTATTTCATCTTCCAACTGAAGCTGCGTTTTTGAATTCGCGTTTTTGAATTCCGAGAGAAACGGAATGTCTTATCCGGGGTTTGGAAAGAATTCTGGCCCAGCTGGACCCCCCAATTCGCAACCTTCATTCGGCAATTTTCCTCGCTCCTCTGACTCTTCTTTTCCTTGTTGGGTTAATCCTTCTCCTCCACAACCTCACAGGTCTGTCCTGTTGTTTACCTGTTTTCTTTTTCTTGCCATGGAATTGCTTTTTAGCTCCTCTCATCTGATTTGTATGGACTTGAGGTGATGAAAAGATTTCGCGTATTTTTTTTTAACCTCTTAATTATTTCTTTAATAGTTGTAGTGTGCTGAGCATTCTGTGTTCGTTTGGGTAATAAGATCATGTGTAATGTCCAAGTTAATGTGTTTAAATCTTGCCTAGAATAAATGCTGGCCATTTGTTCTTTAGATTGGTAGTTCTATTCAAGTGGTTGAATTCACAAGGTGCATTACTGAGATACTAAAAACATATTAGCTGGTTCCTTTTACGGCTTCTAGCAATTGGATTCAATTTTTTGGAACAATAATTTTTTGGTTAGTAAAAAAAGTGAAAAATTGTCTTTTCATCTAGTTGTTGTTGGCATGCTATTTCTATTTTTACAGAATAGTCTTTTCCTTGTGATATCTGACGGTAATGGTAGCTCTTTTTATTGAAAATCTTGTTCATTCATGAGTGAAGTGCAATGTCAACAAAAATCGCAAAAGGAATACGCACTAAGATCATTGAAAGTGCTGCAAATTGGAGCAAATTCAATTTGCAAAGGAAGCGTCTATGGATATGTTACTTTCCTGTTTCCACAGTATGATCAAGAAATATTTGTTAACGTTCAAATCCATTTCATACTTGATTTTATAAAAAAAATGAATTGTAAAAAAAATTAATCAAACTTAAGAATTTAGGTCAAGACCTCTTGCTTATGAGTCACGCCATAATGTCAAAGCATTATTGGAGATTTATCGTTGGTGAGTAGGATAACTTTCTGATTTGCTTCTAATTGTAGTGAACATGTGGTACGGAAAGTTCAGCCACCTCTTTTTCAGAACAGTGGTCCTGCATCAAGTTTCTACAACGAATCTACTGGAATTAATTGGTAAGACATACATTTATATTTAGTGAAACTGTTTTATCTTATTTTTGACAGTTTTTATTCGCACACAACACATTTTTGTGGATTCTTGCTGTGAAGAGAATCCACTGTTGGCAAACAAGGTAAAAGAGAGCTTATTATAAATTTTTAGCTTTAGGAAAAGATTTTTGACATTTTTTTATTCGCATAAAACACATTTATCAGCAGCATAACTTTTACAGATCATTATAACGTTTCAAAGTAAGTACCATATGCATCCAAAGGTTTAGGTATTCCATTGCTTGGAACATTGTTGTTCCTACTATTAATCACTTGTTAATTCTCGTTGTAGTTATAGTTTTCTCAGGGTTGGGAAAATGTGCTCTTACTTTGGAAATTGTAATTATAGGGGAGCAGAAGCTGCTGCAAAGATGAGTGTTCCGGCCCCAGGTTTTCAGAGCATCAAATCCGAGGGAAGTCATCCTAATGCTGCAGAAGCTCCTAGGTGAGAGGCCATGAAAATTATCTGTTTCTGTCCCGCCTATCTTTTATGCTCTTTCCTTTTTTGTAAAATAGTACTGTTAGGATGTGTAGATGATTTGAATTATCATTGTTAACTAGGTATCTGATTAGGTGAAGCTCGTATGCTCTATAAACTCATTCTAAAGTTAATGTTCCATAGCTTCAATTATCTTCAAATGAAGGCCAAATGCCTTAATGAAGAAAGTCCTAGAACCTTAATTCCTCAACTGTTTTATTCCTCTGTATATAGATATTTTATAATGCTAATAAATTATATACTCATACATGAATGATAACAAACTTAAAAAGTGAGCATAATCTCCACCATTTATGCTGTGTTGAAACTCTATAATTGTTCTCTCAAACCACTTTTTATACCATGTAAATCTTGCAGCTGATTTTACTAATTATGAGGCACGTTTTTAGAGACTGCAAGCTTATATTTTTTTGTTTTACTAAAGACTTTGGCGTTTAGTGCAAGTCCACATGGGATATATTTTTCTATTTTAGTTTTAAATATCATTTCATCTTCTTGTATCACTGTGAATCATATGGAAACCCATCAATTTTTGATTTTCTTTCGAGGAACTATCGATTTATGTGCTTGAAGACATTGATAACACATACCAGTTTTATTTTTTCTGCCTCCTTCAATTTTATGACTTAATCTAGACTAGAGAAATTTATTCACTTTCCTTTGTCATTTTCCACTTGATTGCAATCTCTCTTTATCTATGTTACCATCTGGACAGGCCCCTTTCCAATACTCCTGTACTGCCCAGTTTTCCAAAAAACGTTTCTGGCAACTATTCCAACTTAAATGATCATCGAGCACAGTCAGTAGTCCAATCTTCTGTTGGAATTTTTCCTATTGGCTCCAGTGAGGCTCAGGCAACAAAGAGATCCAGGTCCCCAATATTACCATCAGTGAATAACATTCACTTCAACAATTCTCAACCTGCTCAGAATATTCATACAAGGTAACCTATTTTACTGTTACGAACAGTTATATTTTTCTGTCTTTTCTTTTTTTGATACATTATTCACTACATAAGTAGTTAGAAATATGAGCTTGTTCAACAGTGGCTGCTAGTCTGGTTCTAAAATCATCCACCTATAAACAAAATTGTTGTCCTGAACAGCAGCCCCTATACTATTTGCTTCTGTGAAAAAAATAGCTTAGTTGAAATGTTTTGGTAACGTTGATGGAACATTTTGAATCCTTGACCTGCAAGATATCAATGATTTCACATTTTTTTGGAGATAACTACTAGGATGAAGTGTATTTCCATGACAGGACTTCCGTATCCCCTCCTGGAAAGGGTAGATCAGATGGTAATTATGGGGCTTCTTATTCAAATACCTGGACTCGTTCTGAACCTAACAAGTCTTTTGAAACCACTGCAACTAAGGCCACTACCGCACCAATCCCCAAAAGAACACGGTCGCCTCCATTGGAACAAGACTTTGAAGGATGTTTGAATACTCCCCTTGATGAGTCCGAAAGGTATGACTTTCATTTGCATTTGTTCGGTTAAAATGCATTGACAAGTATGTATTCCTAAAAACCACTGCTTTTTAGTTTGAACTTTATGTGTAAATTTTTAGAGAAATCCAAGCCAAGGCAAAAAGACTGGCTCGTTTTAAAACTGAATTAAGTGAAAGTGCACAAAAAGGTGATGAAGTTGTGGACAAAAATGCTCCTGTGAACAAACAGGAACTGTCCATGGGCAAACCAAAATCTGCAGTTAATCGAGCTACTGATATAACTGCTGATTCCACCACTGTCAATCCAGTATCTGATTATGAAGATCAGGATTCATCAGGCATTATAATTGGGTTATGTCCCGATATGTGTCCAGGTATGTCACCAAACTACGGGGTCTTTTAAAACCAAGGTTAAAACTATATATTTTTCATTTCTAATCCTCTTCAAGATCATATTACTCGTCTCCAACAATTGTGAAAAATCATCTTTTTCTTCCTACAAAAACATCTGTTTTTTTTTTTTACTTTTTTATCGTTCTACTTCGGTTGCAGTGAAATTTTTTTGGCATCGTTATTGTTATTCTTATTACTTATGTGGTAGTCTTCTGGTTTTTCTTCAGAGTCAGAAAGGGAAGAACGAGAAAGGAAAGGGGATCTGGATCGTTATGAAAGGTTGGATGGTGATAGAAATCAAACTAACAAATTCCTTGCTGTTAAAAAGGTAGTCATGTTACTTTTATTTAAATTGTGACTGGTTCCTTTTGCCTTTGTCTTGATATTTTAGTTTAATGCTGGCTATTAAGAAGCATGGAATAATTTTCTTATGTTTTTCATGTCTCCAGTACACCAGGACAGCTGAACGTGAAGCGAGCCTGATAAGACCTATCACAGTCCTCCAGAAAACAATTGATTACCTTCTTAGTTTGTTAGATCAACCTTACGATGAGAGTTTGCTTGGCATATATAACTTCTTGTGGGATAGGATGAGGGCAATTCGGATGGACCTAAGAATGCAGCATATTTTTAACCAGGAAGCTGTTATCATGCTTGAACAAATGGTGAATCTTCATGAGATAGATGTTTCTTTTTTTCTTTTGAGATGGTGTAAACTCTTTTCAGATTACATTTTTTCTCATTCCTGTGATGAATAATGCGCTTAAAGGAGTTCATATGACTTAATATCATGAAAATAGTAACTCTTAAAGTGTTTGAGATTTCTAAATTTGTGTTAGCATTTTACAGAAACAATCTAACTATACCATTTCACTTCAAATTCTATATTATTTTTTATTATTAGTATTATTTGCAATGAAGCAATTGCTTGGTAATATTATCAGAATTCTTGAGGACTAATACTGTGGTTGTTGGTTGAGCAGATAAGACTTCACATTATTGCAATGCATGAATTATGTGAATACTCAAAAGGAGAAGGCTTTTCAGAAGGTTTTGACGCACATCTTAACATTGAACAAATGAATAAAACATCAGTAGAGTTGTTTCAAATGTATAATGACCACAGAAAGAAAGGGATACATCTACCTTCTGAGAAAGATTTTCGAGGTTACTATGCACTTCTCAAGTTGGACAAACATCCTGGGTACAGAGTAAGTGATCTGCAGGGAACTACAGTTTTATGTGTCTCGTCTTTTTTATGCCTTTGAATACAAGAGAATTCCTTCTAGGTTGAACCTGCAGAACTCTCACTTGATCTTGCAAAGATGACTCCTGAAATAAGACAAACTCCAGAAGTTTTGTTTGCCCGTGATGTAGCAAGGTTTTATTTTTGTTTTCTCTCTCTAATTTTGTATGTATACTCTTTCTAGTTGTGCTAGTGATTAGTAATTTATGTCTAATTATTGAATTTTATTTTAACAGAGCTTGCAGGGCAGGTAATTTCATTTCCTTTTTTCGTCTTGCGAGGAAGGCAAGTTACCTTCAAGCATGCTTGATGCATGCTCACTTTTCAAAGGTATAAGTAACAGCTCTTGTTTCTATTGTTCTTGAAGAACACTTGCAGTCTTTTGAGAGTTGTTTTTACCTTTTCTGTCAAGTGTCAGAGCAAGGTCAGGGAGTAACAATCATGGATTAAGACATGACATGTTTAGATAAACCTCCAGTATTTTGTAGGAAGACAACTGAATTTATTACACCGCACCTCTATCTATTTTTAATTTTAGAGATAGAAACTATTGTGTATTTTGAACGAGCTGCATTGAGTTTTAACTGTCTTATTGCATGGATACGTGATTTCTGTGTCCGTTTTGTATATTTTTCTTTTAAGGTTGATGCATTTACGTTGCTCAAGGAACGGGAAAGGCCTATATTTAAAGAATGATTTTCCGGTCTAATGAAGCTTATCCTTAAGGGATATTGAAATTAGGCTACAAACTGTGATTGGACTTCGGAAGATAAAAATAATTTTTTCCTTCTGTTTTCCATATCAATGACAAGCTTTGCAGAAGATTGGTAATGCTTATAGTTTATGGTTGTGGCCAGTGGCTGTGTGCTGCTAATTATGTTTTCAGCTCATTATAATGTAAGGGGGATTGTACATACATCACGTTTTCTAGTTATCTGTATTTTTTGTATTTTTATTAAGCATCGACATTTAAGTTTTACTGTATTTATTAACTGCAGTATTTTATTTATTTATCAGCTTCGGACCCAGGCTCTCGCTTCACTGCACTCTGGTCTGCCAAATAATCAAGGTTTACCTGTCTCTCATGTTGCCAAGTGGCTGGGGATGGAGGTACTTGATTCTTCACGGAATGCGGTTGTCCTTTATGTACTTCATTTGAACTGTCGAGGGTGTCTTATGTTGTCTAAATGGTCTGCCAGGAAGAGGACATCGAGAGCCTTTTGGAGTATCATGGTTTTCAGCTGAAGATTTTTGAAGAGCCTTATGCGGTTAGGGATGGTCCATTTCTCAATAGAGATAAAGACTATCCTACCAAGTGTTCTAAACTAGTACTCATGAAGAAGTCAAATAGAATAGTTGTGGATGTGTCTCCTGCCAATCAGATCATAAACTTGCCTGCTGAAGCTACGAAACAAATTCAGTCTCCTAAGATAAGTAAGGAACCAAAAAGGGTTCTATCTTTTGAAAAGAAATTTTCTTTTGACGCGTCATATCCTAGGAAGGAAGATTCTGTTCAAGTGATCGATGAAGAGATGCCAGAAATGGAGACCTCACTCCAGGAAGGTCTCCACAATGTACAACCACCCATTGTAACGCCAGTAGTTGGTAGATTGCATGATGATCATCAAATAGCTCATGTTTTTCCTGCAGCTTCTGAAGGTTTTCAGGCACCTTTCAGTATTTCCATGTTGACACCTCCATCTACCGAAGTTAAATATGCTGGAAAACAAAGTTTTGATGGTATTTTTTACCGCTCTCAAGTGAAAAGTAAGTTCCCAAGCACAGAGAAGTTACCACTTCCAATCGTATCAATAGCCACTCCACAAGATCGATCTCTTGGTAGTAAGCATTATTATCCGGAGGAAAACCTATTACCCCCTCAGAGCTCATTCCTTAGAAATTTGAAAGATGAAGAACTTTCACCCAGCAAGCAAACAGATAAAAATGATGAAATTGTGGCTCATCAGGAAAAAGAAGTTGCTGAGGCAAATCTCAAGTTGATCATAAGGTTTGGTATCTTGTCCTATTTCCTTAATTTCCTTATTAAGGTCATTATCCTTCCCAACCCAAATCCTATTTTTCTCTCTTCTTAGATTGTGGAAGCGCCGATCTAAGAAGAAAAAGGAACTACGGGAACAAAGAATATTAGCAGCAAATACTGCATTAAATTTTCTATCCATGGGGCCTCCCATCCAGATGAACAAGGAGGTAATTTTTTTTCTAGTCTCTAGTTCAATATCCTTTTTCTCCCTCAAATTTCCGCTCTCCTTCCGCAGACACTTTTAAAAAGTAGAAAACTCCCTCTCTTCAGTGTATATTTTGAACTTTGCTCAAGAGACAGACAAGCTACTGATCTCATTCTTATTTTGCTCTACTTTTTTCTGACCGACCTTCAATTATTAGTTCTAATAAACCATCTTATTTGTATTTGTTTTGATGTGTTCTGCCAAAAAACTATTTAATTGTGAATTGAAGTTTTTAGACCTGATTTCTTTCATCCTGATGCTACAAGTACTATTTCGATACAGCAAGCAGGTACTTTTGGTGGATTTGACATTGACAATGCTATGATGGAGCGACATAAGAGGCACCAACTATCATGGTCTAGCCTTGATGTTTCTGATGTTGTTGTTGAAAAGTTGAAGCATAGAAATCCTTTCAGTAAATGTATATGCTGGAAAGTTGTAGTGTGCTCTCAATGGAGTTACATGCCGCCAGATAATCAAGGACAGAATAGCCAAGTTGCTCATTCGACAGCAGGAGCCTGGGTGCTTTCAAAAGTAATGCCCTCCAACAAAAGTGATGTTAATCTTGTTTTCTCGTCCCCTGGCCTTGCTATATGGAAGAAATGGGCTTTCAACCAACCTGATATCAATGGGACATGCTGCCTCTCTATTGTAAAGGATGTACAATTAGACAACCTTGATAAGACGATGGCTGGGGCAGGCGCAATTTTGTTTGTTATATCTGAAAACACCCCTTGGGACCTTCAAAAGGTCCAACTCCACAGGCTGGTGATGTCAATTCCTTTAGGTTCTTCCTTACCCCTCTTAATTTTAGTTGGGTTGTATAACCACGAGATTTCAGATATTTCTTCCACTTTGACTGATGGACTGAGTCTTCATGAGATAGATAAGACTCGAGTAAGTAGCTTTCTGGTTGTTCCTTTGGTCGAAAAACATGAAATGGGACATTCGGAAGCCTTTTTCAGTGACAAGCAACTAAGGGAGGGCTTTCAGTGGCTTGCAGAGGAAGCACCTCACCAACCTGTTATTCATTCTGTAAGAACAAATGAACTTGTTCTTACTCACTTGAATTCATCATTGGCGGTGCTTGATGATTTGAAAGACTATGAAGTAGGTCCAAATGACTGTATCTCAGCATTCAATAATGCCTTAGATAGGGCACTTGCAGAAGTTTGTACCGCAGCCAAAGAAAACCCTACCCATTGGCCTTGTCCAGAGGTTTCTCTGCTCCCAGAGTCAAGCGAGGAGCAGACAATGGTGGGCAGCTGGTTGCCTACCATAGGATGGAGCTTGGCAGAGAATATCAAACCAGTTAAGGATGCATTAATGGATCTTAAGCTTCCTCCTTTTCACGACAATATCTTTCAGTTAACTTTGAGTTCTAACATGCGCCAGGACATAGACATCCACAGAGCTCATCTCGAGACTTGTTTGGTAAGATATTTGACCAAATCGAGTAGAATACTGGGAGGTGGGCTAGCAACAAAGGAAGCATGTATAATGCTTCAGAGATATGCATGTCTTCAGCATAATAATTTAGGCTACTCTATTGTTCCAAAGTGGATCATGATTTTCAGGCGGATATTCAACTGGCGCCTAATGAGTTTAATCGGCGGAATTCATTCTTTCACTTATGTATTGGATTCCCATCATCACAATTATCCAGCTTCACGAGATATTAACAGCGACCTTCATATATTACTGCCAAATCATCTAAATCGGCCATCTTTGGATGAAATCATCGAAGTGAGCTATGGCACTCTTTCGCGGGAAAGGGATCAACCACGGCCAGAATCTAATCAACCTCTTCCAAATGGTACAACGCAAGAGATCAACAAAGTAAGTTGCTCAAAAGTGGATCAAACGGTTGGTTTTGTTAGCTCTGACATGATCCCTTGCTTTAGTTCTGGATTAGAAGAAACTGGTAGGGACATAGTTGCTTGCAGAGTCAACAAGGAAGCACAAAACTTAAGCCAGTTGTTGGAGCAGTGTAACGCATTGCAGAACATGATAGATGATAAGCTGTCTGTATACTTCTGATTACAACCAATGTGTCAATAACGGAGCATTATCTAGAAGAATCAAGCGATATTTTTCTTGAATTCTTTGTTAGATTTCACGTTCTCATGCCACACCCAACAAAATAAAGCACCATGGGCAGAGCCAAACATGAGGTCCATATTTGCTACTCTAATTATTCTTTCATTATTTTTGGATAAAATGGTTCAATCTTAGATGTCTAGGTTTAACAAAAAGCAGGCCGTGGCATTACTTGACAAAATGCATATAACGTGTGACAAGAATCTACTAAAATTCGTATTACACCAAATCTTATTACTTCTTTTGTTCGTTCGACCTCACATCAAGCAATCTTCATCTTTTTAGAAGCAGATCTAGCAAGTGAAACCCACTTCAGCTCCTAAGGAGAAAGATTACCCAGAAATGCAGGTGTAGTTAGAACTCAGAAGCCGGCAAGTCAAACAAGTCTCGTCTGCCTCGAGAACACACCATCCAAACAAGTGCATCAAATCTGGGTAAAAACATCTGAATCTGAACTGAAAAACAGAAAATGGGAAAACCAAAGTACAATATGCTGAGTTGTAAATTGTATAAACTCGTCGGATGAGACTTAAAAAAGGTTGCCAATAATGCCTGGGCTTTCTTTTCAAGCTTCAATCAGCCACGCATGTAAAGAGATAGAAATTCCCTGGCCATCCAAGAATACTAGACGGGGGACTTAATGACCCACCACTTCCAACGGTCTGAGATGTGTCGGAGATGGGACAACAATGGCTGGGCTCCAATTTGTCCAGGCCACAGGATGCTAAGTTGGTAGATTGGCAAACTCGCTTCTTGCCTATCGATAAATGTCAGCCCCACTGATGTTCTAAGATAGCTCAAATGTTCCTTTCAAAGGCCATGCAGGCCTAATTCTCATCATGCTAGATCCAGCCCTTGCAGTAGCTCCTGACTACATGTGATAACATAATCCTACCAATAACACTTTGAACAATTTCAGATCATTTTTAACAGCCGGGCATCAATTTATCACACCACAGAGAACTCTGAGTATAATATTCACCATGAAACAATGAGAAGATGGTGAATTCTCACGTTAGACAAGCCTGTGATATGAACAATCATTATTGTAATATCATCAGTCCGGTTTTCATTTTCCAGCCATAGTTTGTAAGATTCTCCAGCAATTGCAGAGCAAGCATCACGAGGATCCGGATATGTCGATATCTAGCAGAAAAAGGATACAAGAAATTCCATTAATAGGAGAAATATTCAGATTGCAAGTTATGTTTTAAAAACCAGAAAATCGATCGAAACGAATTAGTAACACAAGTATATCAAGATCTAGAAAGTTAACCATGCTCCACTGAACATGCTTATCAGATCAAAACCAACCCAAGACAAGGAAGCTTTATCGAAATCTATAAGAAAAGCTCAAAAATAACATTGCTGGTTATAAATGACAAACCTTATTAACCAAGACAGATTTTCAACCAAAACAAAAATCAAAGCAAAAAAGTTCACTGTAAAGCCCATACCATGTCAACAACAGTTTGGCTGGACAAGAACTCCAAAACTCCATCACTTGCACCGACGAAGAAAAGATGATCCGGCGTTAGCCGGATCATGGACACTTCGGGCTCTGCAACAACACCAATACCCTCAGCTATCCTATCTCCAACGCTCCTTGTAAATGCAGTGCCTGGATACATCCAGGCTTGGACCCACAATCTGGGAGGATCGCCCCCTTCACTTTCCTCATCTCCCCAGCTTTGAATATCAGGATCCTTGAGCCCTTCCACTTGATCAACGCTCAGGACCCTAGCGCCACACAACTTCACCCTCTTGCACTCATCCTTTCTAAAGGGTGTTTGATCATGAGATAGATCCTCGGCCACAATTTGATTCCCTTCTTTAACAGCAATCACCGCCCTAGAATCTCCTACATTTGCAACCAAAAGGGTCTCCCCAATCAGAAGAACAGTGATGTGGTGCCACTTAGTGAATCATCGATTTTGCTTTCGTGTAGTTCACGATTTGTGGTCGAAAATGCCAGACTGAAGGCTTTGACTGGATCGTCCAACAAAATGGAGTCGTTTGACAAGGTTTCTACTAGCCTTTCTTTGACCAAGTTAGAACATTCAGCGCCAAATTGACCATGCCCATCAAAAACTCCAAAGAAATGCATACTTGGGTCGCTTTGGATTTGGTTCTGATGCAGAAACTATCTTGGTTTTCCTTGTCTGGAGTGTCGGGGTAATGCCCTCGCTGGGAAAGAACAGAGTATTCCAGATGGTAATCGTGGGAGGGAACAGATACACCCTCCAATGATCTCTCAGTTAAAACGTGTTTCCCTTGCACACTGACGGGACCGGTTTCGCGGGATTCCGGCGAGTCTCCGTCCGACGAGCAAGGGTACCGGCTACAACATTTACCATGAACACAACCCATGATTCAAACAGCAGTCCAGATGTTATGAGCTATATCTACGACAAAAGGCAAATTAATCAAACCTGGAACTTATTTGAAACCCAATTGTGGACAAGGTACCCTGCAATCCGATATTTTGGGACTTTTCACGTGGTGGAATCGCGAAGAATGCCCAGTCGGAAAGCTAATAAAGAAGAGAAATTAAAAACTCCCGCAAGCAGAAGACCCAGTAATGCAGGTGATCAGAGACAATCAGTTTATCACATGGGCCCCTGCCCAAGAAAGGGTTTCCAGAAACTTTTTCGGCAGACGAAACGAAGACGATTTCCGAGACTTTTCGAGCAGAACGTGCGGTGGGGTTTCAGCGGAATTCAAAAAGATCACGCCCCAAGATCACCAACGCCACAATAAATATTCAAGAAATGAAGAGACGATGGGGCCGGGTGGGCGAATCCAACCCAACCCGACGATCCGATCCGATCTGATTCGATTTGATCGGATCGGATTGGATAAGGTAATCGGTAAGGTTATGAAAAAATCAATCCGATTTTCGGATTGGGATATTTTTAATAACCCCGATTCTGAACCCCGAGTCTTTGAATGTCTTCGATCGATCTTCATCTGATCGATTCGGAGTCTCTGACCAGCTTCATCGCCCAACGCCGACGAACGCTCAGCTCAGCGTAGGCCTCCGAGTCTCCGACCCTGAACGAACTCCGAACGCCGACGACCCTAACCACATCGCTCTGCTGCTCCGTCGAGGTATAAATTTCTTAATTTTTTTTTTTAATCTGAATGCATGTATTTTTTTTAATCTGTCAGATTTCTTGTTCAATCACTGCATACATTTGTCGAATTTCAGTTTCCAAAACTCACAATCAACTTTTGCTAATGAAGGTTTGCTCTTGCACTGCATTGGATGGATTATCAGAGGAAGTTTTTTTTTGTCAATTTATCGGATCTGATCCGATCGGATATGTCGGATTCAGATCGGATTCGGATTCAGGTGTTTTGAGTTTTCAACGCTAATCGGATCAGATCCGATAATCCGTAAATGATCGGATTTACAGAAATCGGATCGGATCGATCTGATCCGATCCGATGCCCACCCCTAGATGGGGGGTCGAGGGAGAGGGCAACAAGACGCGAATCGTGCATGAGTGGGTTGGAGCGAAGAAAGCTCGTCTTCCAAGAAAACACAGCTACCCGCCATTGCATTGTTCCTGAGAAAATAAAATCGAAGGACGGGACAAAAGCAAGCAACCAAGATTCTAGAGAGAGAAGAGGCGACAATTCAGGCAAAACGACGATAATCGTTTGGTTCAGGTTTTGGTTCAACAATCAATTTTGAGTTGGATTAATTTATTGATTTTTTAGTTCAGTTTAGTTTTTGATTTTTGTTCTAAAACTCAAACCAAATCGTTTAAACAGTTCCATCCTTCAGTCATTCACCTAACTTTCGAGGCTCATAACTCTTTCTATACTTATCCAAATTCGTATGAAGAAATCGTAGCCAAATTTGTACCTGACAACCCACTAAAACATACGTTTACTGAAATCAGTCAGTTTCGTCTTATATTTTTTAAACCTTAAGTTTTCACTAAAAATTTCTTGCATGCAAGTCTATTTAACAGTAATCCTATCATCTTACTCTTCAATTTCATAAATTGAACATACTAGTAGTAGAAATATGTACTTAGGCTTCAACTTTCATAGTTCAAATTTCCAAGACACATCTCAAGCTTCTGAGACACGTCTTTGTACCAATTTGAGTACCAAACTCGAAAACTCACTCTCAAACACTCATAAAACTCACAAAATCTTATTTGGAGGTTGATAGAACTCAGGAGAGAGAAGAGGGAGATCGGGAAAATGAGTTAGTAGCTGAGATAAATGAGTTTTTAAACAATTTCAGGCGTGAAAGACGAAGAGTTTTCAGATATTATCGAGGAGCAGTCAACACTTTAAACTAGGTGTCGACCTACCACTGTTCATAGGTCGACCTTTATAGCTTGAAATGTCAAGGTGTCGACTGCTCGTGTCAAAGTGTCGATCGGTTTTCAAACCCGAGAATTTTAAGGTGTCGACCGCCAGTTAAAACTTTGATAAATTTTTTTCTACAACTTAGATTTCTATGATTAAAATGTCATTCTTTTCCTTATTGAGTCTAGTTTAACTTTGTAGAAGACATAAACTTCAAATTCAGAGCGTAAAGGTATCAAATATACGACACACCAAATATCGCTCAAAAGGTCATGTTTTCTTAGTCCAGTTTTCATTTGTCAACTTCTAACATACATAACTTTTGCACTACAATTTCAATTAAGTTGTTCAACCCATAAATCTTCTCCTTTTGACGTCTTCTATAATTTCTTAGAAGATTACTTTGTCACATAAGCTTATCTATAACATGATAAAACAGGAAAACTGAAACTACCAAGTTATCGATTTTCAACCCGGTAGTTGTTACTAACTGTAAATTTCCAAACCTATAACTTTCTCTACAAACCTCCAAATTGATTAATTTTTGTTGCTATAGTTCCATCAACTAATTCACTTAATTTCATTAGAAGAAATTAAACTCGTTTAAAGCATTTATCTCCTTGAAAATCAACTAATCTTAACGGTCAACATATGTTAACTTCGTTCATCATTTAACATTGATAAAACTTAAAGTACATGAAAAAAGTCGAGTGTTACAGTAGAGATGCGATAGGAAGATTTTAGAGCTCTAAAAGAGAATAGAGAAGTAGATCAATTACCAGGAATTGAAGCGCTGAGGCAGGATAGTACCGCAGGAGCTAAATCTCATAGTCAAGAAGTTTTATTTAAGATTAAGGTTTTCGTCTCTGTTTTGTAACTTTAAAAGCGACGCAGTCAACACATTGTAAATGCGGTCGACACCTTGTAGTTGCGGTCGACACTTTGCACATCGAAAATAACAATTGTGAGTGATCGTTACAATTTATTTATACTTTTAATTTTTTTTTAATTTGATATGTGAACCAAACCAAACCAACAAAACTCAAAACGAAACCGTTTGGTTTGGGTCGAAATATTTTTTTTAGTTTGGGTCGAGTTTTAGGTTTTCCTTTTATCCCAAAACCCATTTGATTTGGGTCAGTCAGGTAAGAATCTGACCCAACCCAAACTGTGCCTACCCTTAATTGGAGTGACTTGATCGCAGGCCGAGGCGAGGGAAATGGGGTTTCTCTTCGAATCGCAACTTCCATTATCATCTTACTCGCTTCTTCATCCATCGACCATCAGTATGCCAATCCTTTTTCCACGATCTTCGAGCCTGGCGCAAGGTTGTTCATAGTCTGGGTCTACTAGCCTCGCTACCAGGGTCCGGCGACACTTCGGCAGCATACTTCCTCTTCTCAATGGCTGATCTTTTCGCCTGCAAAGAAATGATTGATATTTTTTAGTTTGAATGTCTTGATTGCATAGCATCACGAGTCAATTAGTCCATCAAATGTTGAAATTCCAAAGGTAAATATCAAACTCACTGGATAAGATTGGGAGCCTTTACGAATAAGCATGGCTGACTTTGGTTCGGGTTGATTTTGGGCCGACTTGAGCATAATGGTTCGAATTTTTTTCTGATGACAAAAAACCCAAAAAACTGACCAACTGAACCTGATTGCTGAAACCTAATCATTCCACGGTTTTTTTAATAACATTTGTTTAAAAAAAGATAAATAAACTGAACCATCTCAAAAAGCCCGGTTCAGTTTGGTTGAATTCAATCCAATATCATAATTGAATGATTCAGATCGGTTTTGTTTCGGAGTTTGGGTTCCTCATCTTATTAAAAAATATTTTAATTAAAAAACATAAATCATGTAGGAACAACTTGAAAATTTCATTTGGACTCTAAAATTCACGGTTTTCGATTATAACTTCTGAGATGAAACGGATCAGTTTTGCTCAGATCGGTTCCAGAACGGATGGGTCTCTAACCCAAGCATGCATCCCTAACACTCGTCCCTCGTAAAGGAATACTAGTTTAATTAGGAGGGAGTGAGGGGGTTTAATAAGATACTATCATCAATATTATCTTACTAATATTTTAAAAAGGAAATAAAGAGAAAAGGATCAAAATCAACGACCAGCATGATTCGTATTTGCATATCCACGCTCCACTCCACATCATAGGCGTGATATTCCAACATATCACACGGCCATAGCTTCGTGGACCCCATTTTTTAAATAAATATTTTTTAATTTTACTTTAACAAATCACTTTCTTCCACGTCATCGACATCGTTTAGCTACAGCCTACTCACCCTGGCCTCGCTCGTATCATTTCAATTTTTTCACTGTTAGCGTGCGGCGGTATTTTGCCCTACTTCCGGCGAACATTAAACGTCTGGTATACAACGCTCCCAGCGCCGGGGAACTCGTCAGCTGAGCAACTCCGTCGTTTAAATCCGAGAGGGTCGAGAGCACCAGCTATGCGTGTCCACACCTCATAGCCTACGCCGGTGGTGGATACCGACATCGTCGAAGGCCGGAAAATCTGGACCACCTTTTTCATCATCCGGAACAACTCGTCGGGATCGTCGTACACCGATCCCATGCATTCGAAGCTAGCGTAGCTGTAACCATCTTCCGGCGTGACGTGGATGGTCGAGTAGTGGTCTCCGTCAATTCCGTTCATCGAGTATCCGCACGGATCGAAAGAAAAATAGCAAACGAGAGCGTTCCGATTGATGTCGCCTATTCCTGTGATTTCGGTAATTTCTTTTCCGGCAGAGTCGCCGGTCTTGCAGTCGCCCGGACGGCGGAAGAATTTCCGGGAAAGAACGCGGTCAAGCTCCGTCATGCAGATTTCAACGGTGTAGTACGGCTCCGGCTGATGAATCATTGCCCGGGCTTCGTCGGTGGCCGCAAAGACGTGCCACGAGTGAGAAGCGAGTTTGGACGGCATAACTGAGGCTTTTCTGAAGCAAAGATGAATGGGTAAACTCTCTTCTAAGTAGATAACTTCTTCTTTAAAACTCGTGTGTGGAAAAGGCTGCGCTTTGGGGAAGATGAAGCTGCCTCTGGTGTACCGGCAAGAACAGATTGTGAGGCCCAGACGATTTGCATACTGAATCAACGGCCGGACTGCTTTGAGTAGCTGCGTGGTCCCACATGTTTTGATTATGATCTTCGTCGGATAAACGAAGAGGCTCGATTCCGATAACACGTAAGCGTCGAAGAAGTGGTTGCCGACGGCGGAGACGACGGTGCATTGGACGGAGTGGAGGACGTGTTGCAGCGACTCGTAGTCCAAGCGTCGTAGACCCATTTGCACTACCGGGTTGTCGCCGAAGAAATGGAGCTCCAACCTCTTCTCAAAGCCCTCAAAGCCAGAAACCGCCATTGAAATGCAGGTCGGAGATTCCCAAATGATCGGAGCTCTTTCAGACGTGGATTCAGCTGAGATGGAGGTGGATGGGTGATGGAATATGGTGGGGTTATTATGGGATTTTATAGAGAGAGAAGGCATGCGGACGAGAGGCAAGCAAGAATAATTATTATAGGAATATAATGGAGTGAATTAGATGATGAAGGTGCAGTGCAATAATTCTTCTCGGTTTCTGTCATCAAAGTAGGAAAGGATTAAATATTAAATATTTTAATTTTGTGGAGTTAAAATTGAGTAAAGGCGAACACTTTAGGGCTTAATTAACAACCTAATATACAGGCTAATTAAGGCTTAAACTGTCGCAGAATAATTTACTGATCATGATCGTGTTTGGCTGCAGCAATGTAAATATTTGTTACAAAAAAAAAAATTTCTCGCCTCCAAATCTTCCTACTTTAATCTGACAGTTTATAGAAGGGTAAGTTATAATTACTAATAATGCTAGAGATGAGAGACATTTTGTCTACGTCCACAAAGAACTATCCTATATTTGGCAGTAATAATAATCATTCATCTTGTTAGTAAGAACCAAAGCTATCAAGACGAAAGTGAAACACTACATAACTATCAAGGTTCCACGTCCAATGTGCTCTCATTAATAGCATACAAAGTGAAACACGACAGAAAGCGTAGTTTATGGTTCCTCGTAATTTTTGTTTACTTAAAATAAATGTTGGAAAAGAAAAGGAGGCAAGACGTGCCGAGGGTTATATCAGCAGAAAATGATGGGCAACCATCTTACTATGCTTATTTCCATTTTTTTATGTATTATTGCTTAGATTCAAGTCTTTGAAGTCAATAAACATACACATACACAAATACAATGTATATATATATATACACACACATATGTGCGCACATACACTCGTTACAACGAAGAAATATCGATTGTTTTATCAATCTTTTACGTAAAACACGATTTTCTTCAAGTTAATTCTTGATAGATTACCTTGATAGTTTTAGTTCTTACTAACAAGTTCAGTCTGAATCAAGTTTCTTGTTTGATAACTTTAGTTTCGTCGACAATGTTAGATTATGGTCAAGTTCCTCATACTTGATTCAAATGCGATGTAAGTAATAAGCATCATATTTTGCTTCGTGAAAGGTCTTGGGTTTGATATACACGTAGTTTTCATCAGATTATGATTTTATTTTTGACATGAAATAAATAATATTATACTGAAAATAGTGAAAAAATTTCACAAGATAGGAAATCGCATAGAGTAAGAGTCTCTACAACTGAATGAAAAACATAACAAAACCCTAATTTAAAACGGAAAATAAAAGAAACCCCAATGACAAAATGTGCTAAACGATCACTACTTATATCGTACAGTAGACTTTTGAGCAAACAATAAGAGAAAATGGAAGGAGGCGTGGCAGAGAAATGGGGGAAGGAAGGGGGCCTGAACGTGAGATAAAAAGCATGCATGCATGGAAAATCTATAATGTTGGATGAAGGAACCCATCATTTCTTTGCTTCTCCTTTCTCCCCTTCCTTCTCGACTATCCACAATTATTATTGTTCAAAGAGGAATCAGATCCTCCGCTATGACTGTCGAGGAACTTGGTCGGGAAAAAGAGCAGTGTCGGGTTTGATTTCATGATGGCAGGTACATAATTTCGAAGCATAAAGGATAGTAATGACTATGGAGCTTTATAAACAAGTTTCTTAAGTTGGCATTAACTCTCTGAATATGATTTAGAGAAGAGTATTGAAGAACATTCAACGTTGAAATATGAATGTGTTCCAACTCGTTTGAAAATGTAGCGCATCAAATTGAAATTTAAGGTTGTGTGACACGTTTGTCTCGTCATATGATTCAAAGTCAGAAGATTATTACAAGTTTTTCATCGAATCAAAACTAGAAATATTGTCTTTCAATACTTTGAATTCGATGTCTTATCTTTTGAGATTGTTGATAATTTAAGTGGTAGACTCCGGGTATTGGTGGTAGCAAACCCTAATCACCCATCATGACAACAAACCCATTCTTCAAGTGATGGGCGGCATGCGCCAACCCCCCACCACCAACCCGAACCCTTGCTCTCACGCACAAACACATTATCTAATTCTCAACTATCGTCGAGAATGGAGAAACCACTAACCAAATCTTTTAGAACGAAAATCTTTACTTGAAAAGCAACAACCACGACACTTGAGTCGAGAGAGGGAGGAAGAGAGAAGTCCCAAGGCAATGTGAGATATCCATGATCTTCCATCGTAAAATCTGTCTTTTCTATTGGAAAACCCAAGAGAAAAAAGGCAATTTTTGAAGGTTTTCGAGACCTTTTTTAGGGTTGATGCTAGTGTTGGTCCCCCTTTTGCTGGCTTGTAGAAACCCAATAAGCACGGCCATTGCCAACGCCACTTTCTTTTGCTTTACCCATATTATGCAGCCCCCACACACCGGCACTTTGCGCCCCTCCAATCACACCCATGCCCACCATCCATCCACCTAAGCACCATCTAATCTATCATGTGCCCCAACACCTTCATTCCTCCTTGATCACCCTTCTTTCCTTTCTTTCGGCAGCTCGACCCCACTTACCTATTTTTGTTCCCCGGCATTCGTATTCTAGCTGCCACCCACTCGTACACTTGTAAATTGCCAGAATTCTAATCGCTCACAAAGAATTAGATTAGAATCGGGTTTTGCTCAATGAGCGTTATTGCATATGAAAGCGAGATTAGCGGATAAAAATCGAGCAACCGATATTTTACTCAAAAGTATAAATGTTTTGTGGATGAATAGTGCCTAAATGATGGGTGGGCCACATTAATATTGGGTCGTTTTGATCAAGGAATATCACTCTCGTGCTTTTTATCCCATTTGTTAATGAGATTGAAGAGTTCATTGGAGCATTTTGACAAACAGATAGAGTGCATCAGCGTGTTGGTCTGAAAAGTCATAGTCCTTTGCCTCGCTTAAAAAATACACCCTATCTAGGCGTGCGCGTTTCAACTCACTTGACTTTCAATCTGCGCAGCCATCGATTACGAAAACTAAGCAAAATTCCTTTAATCTTCAAACGACGCTCAACCAGTGTGTCTCTCAAAAGTGAAAATGGTGGAAAAGAGCTGAAAATCTCCTCTTCCGATGGACATAAAGAAAGCAGCGAGAAGTATAAGATTATAACGATTACCATCATTTCGCAGACCACTCCTCACAACAGGCCATCAGCATTAAAATAAGCATATTTCATGGGTGACATAATCTTAGTGTCGAAGAGTAAAGCCAGAAGACAAGAACATAATCCAGCAAATAAATGATTAATGATTACTTTAAAGATGTCGCGGTCGTCCCTCGAGCCCCACTGCGAGTCCCTGCGATCAGAGGGCGCCTGATGAAGAAAATCCACGCGCCCCATCATGCTCTCTCTTGTTCCTTACAACCCCTGCCGACTGCCGTACATGATAAGGTTTTGTGGCTTTTGAATCACACTCGAATCGCTTTTTTCCCTTCTCATGTTTTTTGTTTTGTTTTTGGGGTTATGTCAGCAGACGCATGGAGGGCGTCATCAACATCCGTATTCCCTACTCTCTCATCTCTACTCTACCATTCCGGGTGAATCGGGTCAGTCGAACTAAAAAATTTCTAACTCGTTAATCTTTTCAAGACGAGCTTGTCAAGCCTGTCGAGTATAATCGATCTGTGCATGTCTAGTTTTTTTTTTTTAAAAATTTACTCGAGTGAACTCGCAAACCTTAAGCCTAACACGAGTCGAGTCGGTCGACCCTAAACGAGTTGAGCTAAACGAACCTACATACATAAATAACCTTAATTTATATTCAATTTTCACAAATATTTCGTAGCATATTATTTGAAATTTAATGTATAATTAAACAATTAGTAATGTATTATAGATATTTTATTGAGCTATTTAATATAAAATATATATTTATTATTATTAAAAAAATTATATATAGTTGAAAAATTAAATTTGACAAACAAATATGACATTTATGTCATTACATATTAGATATATTCAAACTAGGTTGACACTCATTTAGTTTTCAATCACGTGCAAAATATAAAAAAATTACAAGTATAAAATTACGGTTTAGAACTTAAAAAATAAAAAAAAAATTTGAATTCTAAATTTTTTAATTCATATACTAAAGCATTCTCTCGTTATTGGTCTCTAATAACGGCATCCCTCTAGTCCTTCATGCATATTAGTGCCTCCACGAGATTTGGTGCTCTCAAAGATGCCGAATCTGAACTTTCGATGTTGCCGAAGATGCCGACTGACGAGTGGCCGAGACTCTGAAACAGCCGGTGAAGTCTTCGATGAAGACAACATTCGGCGACTCATCATGAGGTGCGACGACGGTGATAAATGACAAAGGAGGACGAGAATGCGTTGTCGCCGGCAAATGCTCGCGATTCGGGGGAGGAGAGGGCGAAGAATCTCGGCCGGGGCTGGGGCTCGGAGAAGAATTGAAATTTCTAATTAAACTTCAACGTTGGGTTACGACTAAAATCTTAAATAAGATCTACCCATAAAGTCAAATCTCGGTTCTAGCCTCTGCCAAATGCATTCGCAGTCATCTACAGTTTAAGATATAAATTGTTTATGTCCATTTTCTGTAATGTCCTCAAACTCTATCAAGCACGAGTCTAAACATAGAAACTCAAAAAATAATATTTAAATTGCTTACAACACCTAATACTTATATGTCTCCACACCGATCACTTATACGCATCAATTTTAATTCAAAACATAGATCATGGTCCATTATTTCTTTACTCTTTAATTTGATCGTCATCAATTCTTAGGTTATAAAATTCATCTACGAGACCGAAAGCAACAGTAAGGTGCCAATGAAACCTATCCAATATCACATTTCAAAGAGTTCAAAGTGTTGAATACAAGCACGAGATGTCGACCTCTCGAGACAGGGTGCCAATGAGACCCAAACAATGATGTGTCAACCTCTCAAGAAAAGATGTTAATGAGACCGAAGCAAATGTTGATCGAACTCTTCCCAATAGCAGCAAGGTGTCGACCTCGACCGCTCAAGGAGAAAGTGTCGATTGGAGCCCCAATGCTAAAATAAATATGTTTCACAAGTTAACAATGTGTCAACCAAAGCAACAGTATAGGTTGGTCAAACTTGAGAAATGGTTCGAAAATCTATAAATAGAAAAATTGGAGGCCAATAGAAGAAACTATGCACTCAAAAGAATTCCACAATAAATTGATGGTAAAATTTATACTCCGAGTCACATCTCGACTCTTAAACCTTAGATTGTACATTTAGAGAGCGAGTTACATTTGTCGTAAATCTTTTTTATTATTCCATTATGAGAGTTCGTAAAAGGGTGACCCCTATAAGTAAAAGTTAAATTGTAAAGCTTGGACTAACGGATGAAAGTTCAATCAACGCTTCTCAACTTAAATTGAAAAAGGAAAAAGGAAGTAGAAACAAGAGGAAATTTCGGGCCGAACTGCCTTTAGGTTACTTGAATAAGACGAGCCTCTCAACTTAAATTGAATGCTGGAGTTATGAGTTTTCAGCAGAGAAATTCGAGGTAATGTCAAGTAATGGACACCCTGCTGGCTGGGACCTATTGCCGAAAATCCAACTGACGTCAATCCTAGGTGGCCTAGAGAGGACTTTGAGATAGATGAATTTCAGGATGCTGATTGGAATGATTTCACTGAAGCCAAGCTTGAAGAACTTGTTTTGATCAATTTAAACGTCATTTTCAGGAGTGCAATTAAGAAAATTGTTGCTTGTGGCTACACCGCAGAAGCTGCTAAGAAAGCTGTATCGAGGTCTGGCATCTGTTATGGATGTTAGACACTGTCTCAAACATAGTGGATAATGGCTTGACATTTCTTAGAACGGGCCAGGAGATTGATTATTCAAGGGAGCACTTCTTTGAAGATTTAAAGCTGTTGGAGAAATATATATTATCAGAACTGGTTTGTGTTCTTCGAGAGGTAAGGCCATTCTTTAGCAATGGAGATGCTATGTGGTGCTTGGCCAGTGCTGGGACTTCAAATCTGAATTTTCCCACTAAGGTAAAATCAGAGACCAAGAGCTCTGATAATTCTAGTGACACAAATCATCCTATCACATGTTCTCATAGCCTAGCAGGGTTTTCAAATAATTCTAAATCTAAGAATTCATGTGTTCATAATGAGGAGGCTTTTGATGAAAATAGCACAAATACCACGTGTCAATGAGGAAAGATTGGGAACCGCAAAAAGTTTCAATCTAATGCTGCCAAAATGAAGTATATTCTACGACAGAAATCACTTCATTTAGAGAAAAGCTATCGGGCCTATGGATCTAAGGCATCTTCAAGAGCACTGAGTGGGATGGGGGGTGTACTTTTTTATCAGAAATTAAAAGCTGTTTCTGGCTCTATCGAGCTAAATCTAAAGAGTGGTTCATTGAAAATAAGCAAGGGTATGGGAATTGCCTGTGATAATGAGAATGATAATTTATCAACAGCTGCTTTCTCCTCTTCCAATGTGGTACCCTACTCAGAAGATGTTGATACCAATCCTGGTTTCCTTAAGAATGATACTGAACCTTCTCTCTCTTTCCCAACAAAAAGACAATATTATTTCAATGCCCATCAGCTTCGATGAGGATTCTAATGTTAATCATGCTGGGAAACCATTTACGAAGTCCCTTGGGCGGTGTGTTCCTCATGAAACGAAAGATGAGATGATGGTAAAGCTAATTCGTAGAGTGCGAGAACTTCAAATTCAGCTCCAAGAATGGACTGAGTGTGCCAATCAAAGGGTTATGCAGGCTGCGCGTAGGCTTGGCAAGGATAAAGCTGAACTGAAGACTCTAAGGCATGAGAAAGATGAAGTGAAAAGCTGAAAAAGAGAAGCAGACTCTGAAAGAAAATACAATGAAGAAGCTTTCAGAGATGGAAAATGCATTGTGCAAGGCTAGTGGCGAGGCTGAATTAGAGAATGCTTCACTGAGGCAAGAGATGGAGAGCGAGCTGCCGAATCTGCTGCCAGCTCTCAGGAGGTATCAAAGAGAGAGAAGAAGACACTGATGAAGTTTCATTCTTGGGAAAAACAGAAAACTGCGGTTCAGGAAGAACTCATGGCTGAAAAACGCCTATTAACACATCTATTACTTGAACTAGAACAAGCTAAGAATGTCCAAGAGCAGCATGAGGTATGTTTTTATCAGCTCACCTTCATTTTCCATTTCCTTGTTCATCTTAATTCCTAATTTGGTCACAAGCTGGGATACAACAAATTGGAATTCAACAAATAAGGTTTTTAGTGTCTGGGATAGTTATGCACTATCTATTTTAGCAATATTTCATCTACCATCCACACGTATTGTAAAAAAAATAAATAGAAAACACGCCTTTTCCAAGTCGTTTACTCTGATTTCCGAGCAGCCGGAAACACAGCTCTTGCCCCATCCCCTGGCTAAGACTGCAGCATGGGAAGTCACTCCTCCTCTGGCTGTTAAGATGCCTGTGGCTGCATGCATTCCCCCAACATCCTCAGGGCTTGTCTCTGTTCTTACCTTGATAAACACATTTTTCATGGTTGGTGTTCTAATTCCGGCAACTACATCCTCTCCCTGAAGAAAAATCAAAATGAACATGATAGGATCAATAACGATCCTTTGTATTATTCGACATTGACACGGACAAAAAGAACACACCCGAGAGTTTTCGAGGCCTCCCAAACCTCCACACAGAATATACTTTTCTCTAATGATCTCCTATCAAATCTATATTCTATTTAATATTTTTCTAATTCCTAACTTCCCTTAACTCCTTACAACTTCTATTAACTACCTTTAATTTCTACCAACTTTCTATATATAATGATAATAAAGTCATAACAGAATCCTGGAGAATGATCGAAAGACAAAGATAGATTGATCTATGTAACCTGGGCATTGATTAAGAACTCTCCGTAGAGCTTCCTCTCCCCTGTACTAGGATTCCTCGTAAATAGAACACCTGTGCCGGACGAATTGCCCATGTTTCCAAACACCATACACTGAATGTTCACTGCAGTTCCCTTCAACCGAGTTATTTGATTGATACTTCGATATTTGATGGCTCTTGGGCTGTCCCAAGAATCGGAAACGGCTAGCTGCAATTTTTCTTTTGGATCTGCACAGATTGCAGAATGATTATTATCATCGTTTGAGTTTGAAATTACAACTATTCAATCGTCGTAAAAGTAGGACCTGAAGGAAACTTTTTTTCCAGTGGCTTCGAGATAGACGCCCTTGTATTGTTCAACCAGCTCTTTGAGATCGGAGGTTGTTAAATCAGTATGAGTTTTGCAGCTTTTTCGTTCTTCAATAGTTCCAACTTTTCCTCAAATAAATGAGCGAGGAATTCCCATCACCTTCAGAGAGAAAATTGGAAGAGCCAATTTTCATTGAGAAATGACCGTGCATTATTCAGACATTAAAAGTTAAAAAGCTTAAACATCTCCAAACATGTCTAGAAACCGTCGATAAGATTCGTAAGCAAATCGTTCCCCGCTTTTCGCAGCCAATCCAGCAACCACTTGATCATTCAAGCCGAGATTTAGGACAGTGTCCATCATTCCAGGCATCGAGATCTAAACACGATAGAAAACTATGAAATTTCAGAGGCCAAAAATAGAGATTTTTCATGCAAGAAAAACACCTACAGCAGCACCAGATCGGACAGAGAGGAGAAGAGGCTTAGAAGGATCGCCGAGAAATGCTCCTATGACTTATTCTACGCTCTTCAAACCTTCAAAAATCTCCTCCCATAAGCCGCTCTGCAAATTCTTCTCGTTCTGCTGGTATTCGTGGCATGCTTCAGTGGAGATAGTGAGTCCAGAAGGAACAGATAATCCAATGCTTGCCATTTCTGCCAGGTTTGCTCCCTTCCCCCCAAGCTACGGGGATCAAACAAGCTTTTAAAATCAACAATTCATACACTATCCAAACAGACTTCACTTTCAAAATTTATGAAGAACGACGTGCCGAAATACAAAACAGAAGTTCAAAAAAAGCATAATAACAAAACAACAAATAATTTTCCGAGGTTCAAATTGGGATGAAACCAACCCATGAAACAACAGTCTCTACTCTTTTATTGGGAAAACTTTCTAGAAGCAATCAACAAACTGAACAAAATGAGCTCCAAATTTCATAATGCATGATTTTTGTCGGCTTCCAAGCTTTCGAAGAACTCTGATGACGAAATAGAAACTGTGTATTTAGAAAGGCAAAGAGAACATTACAACGACTTCATGCCTTTGGTGCCACCGCTGTTCCCTTTTCCAAATGTGAATACTCGCTGCGCTTAAGCAAAAAAAGATCAAAATGAAGAACTCTAGAGAGAGAGAGAGAGAGGATTCGAACCTTTTTGGTCGTGGGTGGGGAAAGAATCGATCGTACTCTTAAGCGGTCGAAACCTGATAGCCACCGGGTTTTGGGCCATTAAACTTGAAGTCGAACTCGTGGGATTTGGTGCTTCTAACTCGGCCCCATCGCGGCTCTCGCAAGCACAAGACAGAAGTGTGATCCACATCTTTCCACCTCAATACTCTTCCACTGCACACTTCTGGTGTTGTTCGAATCAGTGTTCCTTGCATCGCCGACGATATATTTTACTCTTTACTCTTCCTACTCCCACCAAAAACATAGCACTGTCATAACTATCTCGTCAAAGTAATGAAGAAGAAAGACTGAAAAGCTTGAAATCGACATCGAAAACAGCGAAAAGGAGATAATCAGGACGAGGGTATTGAAGCACAATCCATGAGAATCAACTGGAAGCTCCGAGTATAAAAATTTTAAGCTCAAATAAAGAAATCTGCTTGGCGAACCTTGTACGATTTTCAGATGTCCCTGATGCAGATACTGATTGTGAATGGAGCTAAAGATCAGAGCTTTTGAAAACCCAAAAGAAATGGCGATTGGTGATCAGTATTTTTCTTTTTTATTTTTATTTTTATTTTTCCCAGTTGTTCATCCTGTTTTTGAAGAGTGGCATGAGTGGATGAAAATACAGTTACGCCGCTAAGTCAATCGTAGAACAAATCTTGGACTTTAATTCCTATTCCGAATTACTCGGAATACCCTTGGAGAGGAATTTCGTCTAAGCCAACACGTGGCAGTCTTCCATCGGAAGATACCCGAGACACGTGGCACACAATTCTAGAAGTGACAGATTAAGCAATACCTCAATTGAAGAGGGGTGGTATGTCAGAAGATTTATTTTCGACAAAAAAGAGAGAAGGTGGGCAGAAGAATATACTTCTGATTCCACGAAGTCTGGACACGTGGCAAGAAACTGGATGTAGGCGTATCCTTCCTCTGAATTTTTTATAAGGTAAAAATAAAAAAAAAATCTGACTTTCAGATAAATATATTAAATTTTAACAATATTTATTTATTTATTTATTAAATAAATTAGAGTAAATCGTACCCTTGTTTAAAATTCACGAAACTTTATAAAATATTATTTTACAGTACTGTAAATGTATGATACAAGTTTTAAAAAAAAATATTTGTATTTATTTATATATTAAAAACTTATTGTAAATCGTACAATTGTAAAAAAAAATTAAAAATTTTCAGATTACTATCTATTATTGTTGTGAACGTGTGGTAAAAATTTCAAGTAATTATGATACGATTTGTTTAGCTAAATTAATTAAAAACAAAAAATTAAAAAAATAAGTCCTTATGCAAGTTACGTCCGAGTGGAAGTTATTAAGTCTTTATTACCTGAAAGTCATGTCCGTTTTTAGTTTTTACCCTTTTTTTATATAAACGAACCGAACTGCTCAGGTTTGGTTTATGCTAAAACCAAACCGAAGTGATGAGAGCTTCAAATTCAAAAAATGGGTTAAGAAGGAAACTTGTCAACGCCATGTTGCTTTCATCAACTTATGATAATCTCATTTTCTTTTTTCTTTTTCTTTTTTATTTCAAGAGTAAGTCTAATTTGTAATTAAATTATTTATAACACGTACAAAAATATTTGTCGAAGAAGATAAGGCGATGTCCCAAGTGCCATTCTGATTAGGGTTTGTTCTTGATTCTGAAAGTATGTTGGCGTTACTTCCGCCTATTCCTCTCTTCAAAGCAGCAATTCTTGAAGACTCGTGCTTTGGTCTTAGCTTGGAAATTTCTTTTTCGAGTTTCTGGATATTATCTTTGTATTGTTTGAGATTCCTTTCGCAGAAGCCTCAATTTGTTCTCTTTCCTTTCCCAATTAAGTAGGTTGAATAGATAGTTCTAGCCGTGCTTACTCTTCCCGCTTCCATTTCGCCTGACATATATATGAGCTCATGAGAATGGATCCACTAGCAAATCCTGAATTTACTAGAACCAAAGAACAAGTCCAAAAGGGCAGAGGATGGAAATTGAACGTGTTGCGAAAGCACGGACAATTTCAAATAGCGTGTAAGCTATTGTACTAAAAAATCACACTAAATAGATTCTCAGGTAAGAGATGTGGGTCACAACGGACAATTTAAAAACCAAGTCTTACCTAGTTAAAATTATCCTAGTAATTTAATAGTACAATAAATCATAACAACTATACCCGATAAAATTATCAAAGAGATATAAGTAATTTCGGAATGAGATAAATTGAATGGGGGGATGAGCTATTTATAGGGTTTAGCTTCCACCCTCATTTCTTGAATTCTCGATGTGGGATGAGAGAGGAAGCCAAAAGTCAACAAATTTCCACATTGACTTACTTCTCAATCCTACCTAAAAATAAATCTTCTCGATCAGACAAATTTTGCAGTGTCTTCGAATTTGCGCCCTCACGCGCCTATTTAAATTTGCAGGATATTAACCAAGTTTAAACAATGTTGAAACTTGGTTCTTGTAACCACTTTATTCAGCATATCTTCAGGATTCTCCAAAGTATGAACCTTCTGGAGAAGTATCTCTTCTTCCTCGATAATTTTCCGCATGAAATGATAGTGAACATCAATATGCTTCGTCTGTGCATGAAAGACTTGATTCTTTGTCAAATGGATAGCACTTTGACTGTTAGAATATACCACAAGTTGTTTCTGACCAACTCCCAAGTCTTTTAGCAACCCATGAAGCCAAATAGCTTCCTTTACAGCTTCTGTAATTGCCATATACTCTGCCTCTGTTGTAGAAAAAGTCACTGTTTGATGCAGAGTAGACTTCCAACTAACTGACGCATTTGCTAAAGAAAACAAATAGCCAGTTCTAGATCGTCGTTTATCCAAATCTCATGCATAGTCAGAATCACAATATCCAACTACACAATGACCAAAAGATTTATCCCGCTCGAATTCTAATCCAACATCTAAGGAATTTTGGAGATACCGCAGAATCCATTTCACAACTAGCCAATGACACTTGCCCAGATCATGCATATATCTGCTCACAACACTAACAACATGTGAAATATCTGGTCTCGTACACATCATTGCATACATCAAGCTTCCAACTACATTTGCATATAAGACTTTTGCCATGTATTCTCGTTCTTCATCTGTTGTTGGAGATAACAGATTACTCAATTTGAAATGAGGAGCAAGTGAGATATTTACAGATTTTGTATTTTCATGAATACCAAAACGCTGTAATATCTTTTTCAAATATTGCTTCTGAGTCAGCCATAACTTGTCTCTCTCCCTCTATCCTTGTTTATCTTCATACTGAGAATCTTCTTAGCTTCTCACAAATCCTTCATCTCGAACTCTTTGCTTAAGTGAGCCTTCAACCTGTCAATCTCAACTTGGCTCTTTGATGCTATCAGCATATCATCAACATACAAGAGTAAGTAGATGTAAGATCCATCTTGAATTCTGCACAAATACACACAATGATCGTATTTGCTTCTTGTGTACTTTTGACCCTTCATAAACTGGTCAAATCGTTTGTATCACTGTCTCGGGGATTGTTTCAGTCCGTACAACGGTTTGTTCAGTCTGCAAACTCAATCTTCTTTTCCATCAATCTTGTGACATGCCTCGGGATCACTTGACAAAACCTGAACCTACCGGAGTCATCACCCGAGCCCGAGCCAAGGAGCTTGCTAACGAATTTTCTCTTTTTGTAGGAAATGTTATGCATGAACTAAACATCATGGAACCAACTTTAATGGACCAAGAGAAACTCAAGCATCTCCTAACTTGGCAAGAGAGCTTTGACATTTCGGCGATGGACGGCAAGGGAGAACCGATGCATGTTGGGGCAATTCATGGAGCCTTGAAGATGGATTGTGAAGGAAAGAGCTCAATACTCAATCAGCCCAAGATAACTTAAAGGAGAGAGAGTTGTGTAATCTTATTTTAGCTGTTAGTTTTGTTTTTTTTTTTGCCCAAAATACTCAGCCAGCTTAAACGTGTGATTGTGCATGAGAATTAAGGGCTCTCTTAGGGTAGCCTTTAGGAACTGCAGCACCCTCATGTAGGCTGGATTTTGGTGGGCTCTAGGGTGGCTCATGCAGGTAGAGGTTGTACCCTAGGGTGTCCCTGTTTCGGTTAGGTCAAAGGGAAACTTTCCCTTCCTTTTTGGTTGCTTGGCCAAATAGGGTAGCTTCTTTTGAGCCATCCGAATTGAGCACTCCGCCCAAGAAACTTGGTGGATGTTTTAAGCTCTTTGCTTGGTTTTTGTAAGGGCCTTTTTTTCAGTTTTCGAAAATCAATAGAGTGCTTAGCATTTCTCTCCTCCTTGGACGTTTTTGCCTCCAAGACTCAGTGTGCTCCAACGATCACTCCGGCGACCCAGAGCTCTCCTTAGGTGTTGACTATTGTTTGAGCTAAAATAGTTAAACCTAGAGCTCTCCTTAGCTTCTATTGTTTGAGCTCTCCTTAGGTGTTGACAATCTTGGCATACCTTCAAGAATGGATCACTTTGCATTCTTCATCATTGTCTAATCGGAGAATCTTTATTTTCCTTCCTGTCTGGTTTTCTATTTCAGTTTTCCATTTAAGGAAAACTCCAAGCACATCATCTTTGTTCTTCATATTGAACACCCAAACTCTTCTGGAAAAATCATCAATGAAAGTGACAAAATAATGTCTCCCTCCGAGAGACGGAGTCTTGGCTAGACCCTATACGTCTGAGTGTACATAATCCATAATCCCCTTGGTATTATGGATTGCAGTACCAAACTTCACTCTTCGTTGTTTTCCAAGAACACAATGCTCGAAAAATTCTAATTTGCAAGTCTTCGCACCTTTCAGCAATCCTTGCTTGACAAGCATTTGCAAGGATTTCTCGCCATCATGTCCCAATCGCATATGTCACAGTTTTGTTGCCTCTGCATCCTTTTTGGGACTTGAAGTTGCTGTTGCGACTGCCCCAACAGCTGTACTACCTTGATAGTAATACAAATTGTTCTTCCTCACGCCTTTCAACATCACTAATGCTCCTGAAGTTGCTTTAAGAATTTCATCTCGCATCATCACAACTAGGTCCTTAGATTCTAGACCCCCCAATGAGATAAGATTTTTCTTTAGCATTGGCACATAACACACATCACGCAAAATTCTGATTGATCCATCATGATTCCTCAGCTTGATTGAACCTATCGTAATTATTTTACATGGATTTTCATTGCCCATGTAAACAACTCATCCATCGATTTCTTGAAAGTCAAAAAGTCATTTCCAAATAGGACATATTTGATAGGTGCAACCAGAATCCAAAATCCACTCATCTGGATGCGATGTTGAACGTGAAACACTTAGAGAATAATCAGATTCTGCATCACTTTTGCATTTAGCAACATTTGAATCTGCAATAACTTTTCCTTTGTCAGACTATCCTCTATTTTTCAATTTGGGGCAATCTTTCTTCCAATGTCTTGTTTCGTGACAAAAGGCACATTCATCTTTACCATTTTGGGTCTCGACTTTGATCTCTCTTTCTTCCCTTTAATCTGGCTTTGTGGACGTCCTCTCACAACTAGAGCTTCTGTAGCTCTACTGGTGCTTCTTTTTTTATCTTTCCTTCGCAGTTTGTAACTGTACAAGGCAGCACACACTTCACTGAGAGTCACATCAGCCTTCCCAAGAAGTAGAGTCGTTTCAAGAAACTCAAACTCCTCACGAAGGGATCCCAACAACATCAAAGCTAGATCTTCATCTTTGAACGTATCATCGATATTCATCAAATCAGCGACTAACTGATTGAAACTCGTGATGTGATCGTTCATTGTGGTACCTGGAACATAATTGAAGCGAAACAGTCTTTTCTTCATGTGGAGTTTATTCTGACTGCTTTTCTTCAAGAATTTTTCTTCAACTGTTATCCATAATTTATTTGCAGAAATTTCCTTTGAAAATGCGTATTTCTGCTTCCTTGATAGACACGATCGAATTGTACCACAAGCTAATTGATTTAGCGATATCCAATCTCTTTGCTCAACATCTTCTGGTTTTTTTTCTTCAATGGCAGCGTCTAGACCTTGTTGAAATAAAGCATCTAGAACTTTACTTTGCCACATGCCAAAATGACTTGTGCCATAAAAAATCTCCACAACAAATCTCGCATTTGACAATATATTTCTTGATAGTATTGAGAAAGTAGAAGGCTTCATTTCTGATGAGTCTGTCATTTCTGCACCAAATAATAATTTATTTAGTAGCCGAGAATCCTAAAGAATTGTTTCTGACGTGGAAGTTCAGACAAAGCTGCAACCATAGAGCATACTACCAAACCTTAGGCTCTGATACCAATTGTTGCGGAAGCTCGGACAATTTCAAATAGCGTGTAATTTATTGTACTAAAAAATTACACTAGATAGATTCTCAGGTAAGAGAGGTGAGTCACAATAGACCACTTAAAAACCAAGTCTTACATAGTTAAAATTATCCTAGTAATTTAATAGTACAATAAATCACAACAACTATACCCGAAAAAATAACAAACAACTATTAAATAAAACAATAAAAGAAACACCAAAATTTAACGAAGTTCGGCCAAATATGCATACGTCCTCGGACACTGCAAAATATATTTCACAAGTAAATATTACAAAAAGAGAAGAAGTAAGACCAAAATTACCAAAGAGATATAAGTAATTTCATAATAGGATGAATTGAATAGAGGGAGGAGGATCTATTTATAGGGTTTAGCTTCCACCCCAATTTCTTTAATTCTCGATATAGGATGGGAGAGGAAGCCAAAAGTCAGCAGAAGGAACATATTAACTCAAAAAGGGATATGCCAAATTATCATGTAAAACTTTTCAATCTTTATGAAATTGGAAACTTCAATTTGGAGAATGAATTAAGACAAGAAAAGAAAAAATTTCAAATCCAACAAATGATTAGTCAGTGTATCATGAACACAAGAAAAGAAAAAGAAATCAAAAAATAAGATAAAGATAATGGAATTGTGCAGGCAATCATCATATTGTTTTGCATATTTTTTTGTGTTTAGAAATTCCGTGTTCTAATATTCATAGTGAATTAACAATCTATTTAAATGGTAAAATATAAAATAACTATATTTTTTGTGTTTAGAAATTCCGTGATCTGATATTCATAGTGAATTTACAATCTATTTAAATGGTAAGATCTCTACTCTGCTACTCCTTTCACGTGAGCAATAATAGATTTAGTTTGAGGGTGTTTGCTGACTTTTAGACAGAGTCATCTTTTAGTGTAGGATCATATGCATTAAAATTAGTGGGTTCTTATGTATTTCCATGCAATGGTGTAGCATTTATTGCATGAGTAAAGTATTTCATAATTTCAAACTAGTTCTCATAATTTGTCTTGACAACCTAGATTTTTTCCACAATATACAGACCATCCCTGACCAAACATTGTCATCATACACACTGGCATATCCAATAGTTTGCGAAACTCGCCTGATTCATCCCTTTACTCGATTTCCAGAACCACCCCTCTTAAAAAAACCAAGGAGATTCAGACTGAAAAACTCGAGAGAGATATATCACAGACGAAACGGAATACCTAGCCAGATATTATCAGATCAGAATTTACATCCGGAGAATTGCTGTAGACATAGCCGGATATTCACCTGACGCGTGACCTGGTATCTTACACCTCGAGCCGGAGAAGACGCCTTAGATCCCTCGTGGCCGAGTCTTCCACTGTCACTGACATCTCTTTTTTCTTATAAAAAGACGGTAACGGGAGCGAGCTCGGCGCCGGAGAAATGTAAAACGCCGATCCGGCATACATGTCGCATTTCACAGCGAACGGCATATTGTCGCCGCCGATCCGGATCTGCTTTGGCACAGCCTCCATATCAACGCCTTCTTTATTAGATTTTTTGCTGCCAATAATCGAATCGAGCGACTGACCTCTTCTCAAGATTGTCACCTTCTCCGCTACAAGGCTATTCATCATTAATCCATCATCGGAGCTCGATCTCTTCATGCTCGAAGGCTCCAAGTGGTTAGAAATGATGCGCTTCCTCAGTTCCGGCCTCTCGGACCGGCCGGCAGTTTTACGGTAAGATCTATAGCTACATCTATTAAAGTTATTATTAACGTTACCATAGCTACACTTCCGGCGATAAAACGACGCCGTCGTGACTCTCGTCCTTTCAATCAAACAATCTCGAGGCAATAGGATCTCAGTCCCCATCGATTCAAATTCCAAAGAAATTAAAAACAAAAACAACAGGCTCCGTCTTCCTAAAACAAACTCCGGTACGTCAAAATACGTTCAGGTCGACTCTTCTTCCCGGAGACGGAGGAGAGGGCTGAGCTGGTAGAGCCTGGAATTGTCGATGGTGGGGAAAAGAGGCAGAGGAAGAGGCTATATATATACACCAGGGGAAGAAGCAGTAACCTCCTCTTCTTACCGCGCGCAGAAGGAGCGAGGACAGGTGGCTGATTTTGACTCGGTCCTCTTTATAGTGGGGCCCAGTTTGTCCGTTTTAACGAATAGTTAGTTCTCCGTTTGGTATTTTTCGTTCTTGTCTTGACCCTTCTTGCGTGACGACGTTAGGGCAGCTATTTCCATTAGTTGTCGTCTTTCTCTGCCATCTTACCACACTATGATTGGGCACGTGGGCCCGGCCAATTGGATGCCTTATTGATGGCTACCCAAAGTATCTTTTTATTTTTTCCAATTAATATTATTTTATCCATTAGTATAAAGATAAAAAGGAAAAAAATCATTGCACTCAATTATTTCTAACAGTGTTTTAAAAAAATTAACTAATTCCAACACTCACAAAGTTTGACCTATTTTACTACCCAAAATCACATGACCTGACTGCACGAGCATAGCTTAGTTGACTTAAAAATAATAGATTTAATATAAAAAGCCTAGGTTCGATGTCTGCGTTGTCCTAGTTTGAGAGTTGTTACCCTCAATATTAGGGTAACTCCTTGCGACATCAGGTTAAAGCATCACATCTCTTAGTCGCTGAGTCACCGTGATTAACCCTCCTCACATGCTGTCGAGCCGGGGTGTGGGAGCCCTATGGACGAGGGATTTTTCATTTTTGGTATAAATAATGTGGCAAAGACGTTAAGGAGCACTCCTTGCCGAAGCCTCCCACCCGAACCGTGACCACATCCGGCTCCATGCATTAAGATGGCCGAATGCCCCATCACCATTATGGGAGAGTAGTTCCTACAAGAAGAGTCCATAAGGAGTGCTGAATATTTGTATATGTATTTGGGGTTATAAATCTTCTAAGTAGGGAAGTATGTTTTGTTGTAATCAAATTGGTTCGGTTTGAACCAATTTTGTTGGGGATTTTGGTTCGGTTTGGACCAACCCAAGCCCTTTTTTATGGAACTTAGGTCCAACCCTAAGTTTCTATTTTTCCCTCTTTTTTAGATATGCTTAGGACGTGGCTTTAGTCGATCGTTCCATGTAGTTGGATTAGGAGGCTTGGTAGGACCCAATTCTCACATAACTCCTACTCTAGCCACTCATTGGTCCCTAATTTAGGCTTATTATTTTTATTTCTTTTGTGTAATTTGGAGGGTGTATGAAACCCTCTTTCATGATGAATGAAAGGCAGAAAAGAGATATTGGTAAATTGAAGAAGCTTTGAAGCTCTCAAGCCCTTCCTTTTCTCACGACATTTGGGAATCTAGGTGAGTAACATCCTTGATTCTTGTTTGTCTTGGTGTTGGTGATTAGCTAGGATCACTAAACCTTATTCCAACCTCCTTCCTCACTTGTTTAGGAACAAAAGCGAGCTTGGAAATCCCATAGCCTTCCTCCATTTGTTGTTTGCATTTGTGTTTGTCTTTGGTGTTGGTTGCTGTTTTTGGTGCTTACCCGAGTGAATTTGTGCAACAAAAGTCCAATTCGTGCCATTTCTGTTTTCCGTGAACAAAAGTCCCCAATTTTATGGCTGTGAGTTCCTCTTTCATGGCTTGAAATAACTGTTCTTTACGTTTAGCCACAGCCCCTCCCCATCAAGAGTATGCATGCTTTTTCCACTGCCTTCTACCCGAACTTCTGAAATCGGGCAGTTCAGTCCATCAATTTTCTATCCTGCATATCTTCCAATCTACCTGTGTTTTTCCCTCAAACCACTTGCAATTCTTCCCACTTCGTTGAAGTTAAGTTTTGCCAATTTCCACCCTCCCAGACTCCCTGCATTGGAAGTTGTGCAGAAGTCTCCCCAACACCCCTACACTGTTTCTTTCAGCTTTGTCGGTTTGTGCACCTAAAATTGCCTCCGTGTATTTTATTAATCCGCACGTGTTTTAAGCAGTAAATTTGGCCAAACTTAGCCCACTCTCAAAGGTTTAAGTCCTCCAATTTCTAGCTAAAGCCCATGTATGCGTTTGGAGTTCTCCTTGCTCCAATCCCCTGTTGCTGCCTACCTTTCTTTCTCTCGGCAGATTGTTGCCATCTCCTCTCTTCCCGACACCTCCGCATCTTGGAGCGTGTCATTTGGTATCAGAGCCCAGCTCTTCTTTCCCTTGCTTTTCCCTGTTGTTAACCCTTCTTCCAATTGTTTTCAATGGCGCACAAAAGTGGTGGTATGACTACTCGAAGTGGGGCTGTTTTGCAGCCAAGCCGAGACCACCCCTCCACGAGTGAACCTCCTCCACCTCTTATGCCCTCCCAAGAACATGACTCCAATTTCCAGAACCAAATTGATGGCATAAACCGGAGGTTGGACATGCTCCTACAGAGGATGGAGACCCCTAATCCCCCACGGCCACCACCTCCGACTACTCCCGGTAGAAGGGCCGGACATGCACGGGCTCGGTTATATGAAGTTGAAGATTCAGAAGATGAATTTGAACCAAGGGACCGAGCACCCCGTGAGGATGATCTAAGGAATATAAAGTTAAGTGTTCCCCCATTTAATGGTTCTTATGGTGGGATAGTTTGAGAGCACAAAGGAGGCGTGACCGTGAAGAGGAGATCACCACTTGGAGGGCAATGAAATTGCATATGAAGAGGAGATTTGTCCCGAGTCATTATAGGCAAGAGTTGTTCTATCAACTCCAAAACTTGAAGCAAGAAAACCTCTCGGTTGAGGAATACTTGATGGAGTTTGAGACCTTACGGATCTGGTGTGATCTTGAAGAGCCGGAAGAACAAATATTGGCACGGTTCTTGAGAGGATTACACAAGGATATTGGTGAAGTTATGGAGTTGCAGCTCGTTGAATCTTTAGATGCCGCTATCCAATTGGCCTTGCAGGTTGAAAGGCAACAAAAAAAGAAGGGCAAGAAAAGTGTTGTGAAGCCTACACCGATCTACAACACTCCTTACAAACCACCTCCGAGGCAAGACAACCGCCCTTATCAACCAAAACCGTGGACTCAAAAGAAAGATGCTTCCACTAAGCCAATTGAAGATACCAACAAGCCACGGTCAAGGGACATCAAATGTTAGAAGTTGTTAGTGAAGATGAGCCGATGGAAGAGGAAGAAGAACAAAAGGCCGAGCCTTTAGAGGAAGTGTGCCGAGCACAAGAAGGCCCCCTCCTCATGGTGATCCGAAGGGCCCTCACTATCAATGGCCAACCCGAGGCTATCCAAAGGGAAAGTATCTTCCATAGTCGTTGCCTCATCAAAGATAAAGTGTACTCCCTAATCATTGATGGAGGGAGTTGCACTAATGTAGCATCCTCTGAACTAATTGAGAAACTTCAACTCCAAACCGAGGAGCATCCCCACCCTTATCATCTCTGATGGCTAAGTGATGAAGGAGACCTAAAGGTGACCAAGCGTGCACGGATTGAGTTCTCCATTGGGGGATATAAGGATGCTGTGATGTGTGATGTGCTGCCAATGGATGCAAGCCACCTTCTCCTAGGGAGGCCGTGACAATTTGACCGCCACACCATGCATGATGGATTAACCAATGAGTATTCATTCAAATGGGAAAACCGGAACATTAAATTAGCACCTTTGACACCCTCGGATGTAGCTAAATATGAGAGGGCAAAAAGAGAAAACTCCTCCAAGAAGGTGCTATTCATCAATAAAAAGGAACTCTCTCGGGAATTATCACAAGTGGCTCCAATTGTGTTGATTCTTTTTCAAGAAAGAATGGAAGAGATAGGAGGGGCTCCGGAAGAAGTCTTAGCCCTCCTAGAAGAGTATGATGATGTCTTCCCCGAAGAGTTGCCAACCGGTCTACCACCAATCCGTGGGATAGAGCACCGGATTGATCTTCAACCCGGGGTGGTTCTACCAAATCGGCCAGCATATAGAATGAATCCCGAGGAGGCTAAAGAGCTCGACGATCAAGTGCAAGAGCTCTTGGAGAAAGGGTACATCCGAGAGTCATTAAGTCTTGTGCGGTGCCAACCCTTTTGGTGCCAAAGAAGGATAGCTCCTCTCGGATGTGCATTGACAGTCGTGCAATCAACCAAATTACTGTTAAGTACTGGTTTCCCATACCACGGCTGGAGGACTTATTGGATGAGCTAAGTGGTGCTGCCTACTTCTCAAAAATTGATCTAAAGAGCGGTTATCATCAAATAAGGATGCTAGAAGGAGATGAGTGGAAAACCGCCTTCAAAACCAAGTATGGACTTTATGAATGGTTAGTTATGTCATTTGGGCTATCTAATGCCCCTAGCACTTTTATGCGTTTAGTGAACCATGTGATGAAAGATTACTTGGGAAAATTTGTGATAGTATACTTTGATGATATATTAGTCTATAGTGCACAATATCTGGATCACTTGGGACACCTTCGTATACTATTTGATGCACTTAGACAGGCTCATTTGTTTGGCAATTTGAAGAAATGCTCCTTTGTACAAGAAAGAGTGCATTTTCTCGGCTTCATTTTGTCCAAGAATGGAATAGAAGTTGATCAAAGCAAGATAGAAGCAATTCGGGAATGGCCGACCCCTAAGTGTGTTGCGGACATTAGGAGTTTCCATGGCCTTGCTTCATTCTACCGGAAGTTCATCAAGGGGTTTAGTAGCATTGTTGCTCCCCTCACAGATTGCATCAAAAAGGGGAAAGAATTTTAATAGACCCCGGTGTGCCAAGCTAGCTTTGACCGAATCAAGGAGGCTCTTTGCAATGCTCCTCTCTTAGTGCTCCCGGATTTTCATAAGGTCTTTGAAGTGGATTGTGATGCCTCGGTCCTCGGCATAGGAGCGGTTCTCATGCAAGAAGGGAGTCTCGTGGCCTACTTTAGTGAAAAGTTGAAGGGGACAGCCTTGAATTACTCCACTTATGATAAGGAGATGTATGCTTTAATAAGAACCATTGAAGTTTGACAGCATTATCTCCTTCCTAAGGAGTTCATTATACACACGGATCACCAAGCATTGAAGCATATTAAAAGCCAAGGGAAGCTCAGCAAGAGACATGCGAGATGGGTGGAGTTTCTTGAGAGATTTCCTTATATTATAAAGTACAAGAAGGGTGAAGTGAATGTGGTGGCGATGCACTTTCAAGAAGAACCATGTTGCTTACCGAGCTCACTTCCCGAATCTTGGGATTTGAGTGGATCAAAACCTCTTATAAAGACGACCCCGACTTCAAGGAGTGTTTTGAAAGGTGTTTGAACAAGGAAGGAGGCGCCTATCACTTGACGGATGGCTACCTATTTAAAGGGGGACAACTTTGTATTCCTAAGTGCAACCTTCGAGAATCTCTAGTGAAAGAAGCTCACGGTGGAGGATTGGCCGGACACTTTGGGGAAAAAAAGACCCTAGAGGCATTGAAGGAACATTTCTTTTGGCCACACATGATCAAGGAGGTGCACAAGTACATAGAGAAGTGCATTGTTTGCAAAAAGGCTAAAAGTTGAGTGCTTCCTCAAGGATTGTATATGCCCTTGCCGGTACCCTCTCAACCGTGGACGGATGTGAGCATCGATTTTGTTTTGGGATTACCTCGGACTCCTAGAGGAAAAGAGGCCATCATGGTGGTTGTTGACCGCTTCTCCAAGATGGCTCACTTCATAGCTTGCAACAAAACCGATGATGCTAATCAAGTAGCCGAATTGTTCTTCAAAGAAATTGTTAGGCTTCATGGAGTTCCCACCACAATTGTCTCGGACCGGGACACCAAATTCTTGAAATCTTTTTGGAAGACTTTGTGGAGAAAACTTGGAACTAAATTGTTGTTTAGCACTTCCTTCCACCCCCAAACAGATGGCCAAACGGAAGTGGTAAACCGCACATTGGGATCATTGCTAAGAAGCATCGTTGGAAAGAGACTCTCGGATTGGGATGCACAATTACCTTATGTGGAGTTTGCATACAACCGAAGTGTGCATAGTGCAACTCAAACATCTCCATTTGAGGTGGTTTATGGTTTCAACTCGTCCACTCCTTTGGACTTGATCCCATTGCCGAGCCAAGAACTAGCCAATCCGGATGGAGCACAAAAAGCTAAGCAAGTCCAAGCCATGCATGCTAAGGTGCAAAAGGTCATAGCCAAGAAAAATGAAGCCTATGCAAAGTATGCTAACCGTGGCCGAAGGGATGTGGAATTCAAAGTGGGCGATCTTGTGTGGCTACACTTAAGGAAAGAAAGATTTCCTAGCCAAAGAAAGTCCAAACTTCTCCATAGGGCCGATGGTCCATTTGAAGTCACCGAGAAGATCAATAAGAATGCCTACAAGTTGAAGCTTCCCGGGAACTATGGAGTTTCGGCATCATTCAATGTACAAGATCTCTCACCATATTTGAGAGAAGTTCCGGAGGAAGAAGAGGAGCAGCCCATGGATTTGAGGGCAAATCCTCAATCACCCGGAGGGGATGATGTGCTCGGGAACCAACAACCACCAAAGGGGGCGACAACCCGGAGCCGAGCAAGACAACTAGCTAACATGTTTGTTGATTTTGCAGGTTTCACTTTTTCTTCCTTGGATCTCTTAGGAGCTCCCTCACATCATGATCAAGAACTCCCCAAGCATTGCTTACAATGGGAGTATAAAGAAGAGGAGAAGTTGGTCGAGTTACAAGATTCTCCTTGCAAAAGCCTCCCACCCGAATCGTGACCACATCCGGCTCCATGCATTAAGATGGCCGAATGCCCCATCACCATTATGGGAGAGTAGTTCCTACAAGAAGAGTCCATAAGGAGTGCTGAATATTTGTATATGTATTTGGGGTTATAAATCTTCTAAGTAGGGAAGTGTGTTTTGTTGTAATCAAATTGGTTCGGTTTGAACCAATTTTGTTGGGGATTTTGGTTCGGTTTGGACCAACCCAAGCCCTTTTTTATGGAACTTAGGTCCAACCCTAAGTTTCTATTTTTCCCTCTTTTTTAGATATGCTTGGGACGTGGCTTTAGTTGATAGTTCCATGTGGTTGGATTAGGAGGCTTGGTGGGATCCAATTCTCACCTAACTCCTACTCTAGCCACTCATTGGTCCCTAATTTAGGCTTATTATTTTTATTTCTTTTGTGTAATTTGGAGGGTGTATGAAACCCTCTTCCACGATGAATGAAAGGCAGAAAAGAGATATTGGTAAATTGAAGAAGCTTTGAAGCTCTAAAGCCCTTCCTTTTCTCACGGCATTTGGGAATCTAGGTGAGTAACATCCTTGATTCTTGTTTGTCTTGGTGTTGGTGATTAGCTAGGATCACTAAACCTTATTCCAACCTCCTTCCTCACTTGTTTAGGAACAAAAGCGAGCTTGGAAATCTCATAGCCTTCCTCCATTTGTTGTTTGCATTTGTGTTTGTCTTTGGTGTTGGTTGTTGTTTTTGGTGCTTACCCGAGTGAATTTGTGCAACAAAAGTCCAATTCGTGCCATTTCTGTTTTCCGTGAACAAAAGTCCCCAATTTTATGGCTGTGAGTTCCTCTTTCATGGCTTGAAATAACTGTTCTTTACGTTTAGCCACAGCCCCTCCCCATCAAGAGTTATGCATGCTTTTTCCACTGCCTTCTACCCGAACTTCTGAAATCGGGCAGTTCTGTCCATCAATTTTCTATCCTGCATATCTTCCAATCTACCCGTGCTTTTCCCCTCAAACCACTTGCAATTTCTTCCCACTTCGTTGAAGTTAAGTTTTGCCAATTTCCACCCTCCCAGACTCCCTGCATTGGAAGTTGTGCAGAAGTCTCCCCAACACCCCTACACTGTTTCTTTCAGCTTTGTCTGTTTGTGCACCTAAAATTGCCTCCGTGTATTTTATTGATCCGCACGTGTTTTTAAGCTGTAAATTTGGTCAAACTTAGCCCACTCTCAAAGGTTTAAGTCCTCCAATTTCTAGCTAAAGCCCCTGTATGCGTTTGGAGTTCTCCTTGCTCCAATCCCCTGTTGCTGCCTACCTTTCTTTCTCTCGGTAGATTGTTGTCATCTCCTCTCTTCCCGACACCTCCGCATCTTGGAGCGTGTCACTTTCTCAATACAATTTCAAAAAGTGTATGCGGCAATGTTAAATGACTTCAAGATGTTTTAAGAATGAGGTGCATTGTAAAAATCTGACCACCTTTGCATGTTTAACAACAATGCACAAATAAAATTCAGTGCGAGTCCCACACAATTAGTCAGAAGTTATGGTTTTTTTTTTCCCGATGTTTTATATTTTTTAATTATTATTTACTACATATGTTATTTCTATTTCCTTAATATTTTTATTTTGTTTCTTAATAACTATTTAGTCATAATTCTTTTATTTGTATTTTAGAAAATTTGTAGCCTATTGTAATGATGATTTAAACTTGAATATTTGAGAGATTTTTTTCTTTAACTTTTTATGAAGAACCATATCTTTTCAAGTGAACCAATGAGAGATCAATTTGATAATTTTAATTCTACCTACAATTTCGTTACACATAAAGCTCCTCATTTGATTTCCTTGGGACATCAGGTTAAAGTCTCTCATCTCTGGATCGCTGAGTCACCGTGATTAACTCACTGACATGCTATCCGGCCGGGGTGTGAGGGCGAGAGATTTCGCTTTTTGGTACAAAGATTTGATTGGCGGCAAGCTATTCTTACTTGATACAAAAGTGGTTCAAATATTTTTTCTTCACTGCAGTCTCATGTTTTAATATACTTGTGGTTCTGATCACGTACACATTGTTCGCAAAGAAACAAGTCATGTGCAAGGTCTTTTGCAAAATTATCTGTCTATAATTTGAGATTAAAATGACTTTTTCAAAATCTCATCCAATGATTTGATTGTGTTATTTATATATGGTAGTGAATGATATGTATAACACTTCCTATAGCGTTTAAAATGTCATTAAACATAGAAATTTCAAAACTTCAAAGGATATTAGCAAATATTATTAGTTACAATACACCTAATTCACACATAATAAATAGAACCCTAATAAGGCAAGATGTACTTGAATGAAATATCATTCATGCGAGCTACACTTGGTTTAAAAGATCGTGGATCAATATCATCTTAACTACAAACACACAAGTTCCACAGCATATTGTAGAGAAATAAGATTCATCCCAAGTGATCTTTCACCATTGTTTGTAAATCTTAGCCTTAATATGAAATTAATTTGTCCTAATCTACTCAAATGCATAAAGGAATAAATTACTGTATATGCGTAAAGATAAGTTCTCCAGTTTGTGCTTCTTTCCTCGTGGGATGATCGAGGGTAAAGAGTTTATGCACGGACTTGGCCATCAAATTACTGCCAGTTAATACCCTTTTACTTGCTGTATTTGTACTAATTTCATCCTCAAATTTCATAAAAAGCGGATTTTCTGATTGAACAAAGAAACTCTGGAGAGAAATCAATCGAACCTCTACTGTTTCTCGCGCTCTATCGATGTTGCGTGGAATTCGAGGGCTCCATCGCTTGATTGCTGTAGTTGAAGAAGAAGCGGACCTTTCATCGACGGAGCTGTGGTCGTTTTTACAGCTCTCTAATGGCACAGATCAGGAGAAATCGCATGGATTGGAGAGAAACGACAGGGCTGGAAGGGATTGCTGGAGTAAAAATTTGCACAGATTTTGGTTTTGACGACGATGAGAGGGGACTCCATGAGCCCCTAAGAAACTAAGAATCGTAACGGGCAGCGAGAGAGAGAGAGAGAGAGCGAGAGAGAGAGAGCTGATAAATGAACAAGAAGCTGCTGCTGAGGGGTTAGGTTAACTAGACGCTTCGGCTCGGTTCATGGGAACTAAACCGGACTCCGATTTCAACGTGTAAACCAAGATGTTCTTAGTCGGAACCAATCGGAAAAGCTACCTCTGTCGTATTCTGTCTTGCTCTTTTCAATTCTTCCTTGCCTTAGACATTTAACCTATATCTACTCCGGTGATCGGCGCTAATGGCTTCCATCGGAGACCCAAAAATGGAAACAATTGAATCAACGCACTGGGAAACTAAACTTCATTCACAAGTTTCTAGAGACAAAAAGCCATGGCTTCCAAATGAGAAACTAAATACAAGAAAATGAAAAAAACTACTCTGCTATTCAAGGATAGTAACAGTGCTTGTACTTGAAACTGCATCATCTTCGCCGCCATTGCTAGCCTCCTCAAGCTTCACCAAAGCAAAGCAAAGATCAGACAGACCTCTTCCGCTTCTCTCCTTCACTCGGAACACCCACAGCTGAACTGTGTCGCCCGCCTCCAGACTATTCTCCTCCACCAAAGTGTTCCACTCTTCTATCAGATTGTAAACGAAGTTGTTCTTCATCTTCCACATTTTCAGGCACAGCGTCCTTTCTTCTAGACTCGGGTCGATCACCAGAACCTCTATTCCTCTCATAGTCTTCGTGTTTGGGATGCGTTGACTCAGAATCGTCTTCTCCGATTCGGAGAGAAAATCGGTTCTTCTTTGGTTGCAGGGAATGGAGAGGCGAGAATTGCCGGAGTTGACATCAGAGTGACGAAGCTGCTTCTGGATGACTAACTCCACTCTCTCCCCTCCCATTCCTCTTATTTTCTCCGCCAGGGCTTCCGCCATCGCCGGCTCTTTTAGGATCGCCGGTTTCAGTGCCTGCTTCTTCGCCGTTGCCTTCTTCGGCGGCTTTTCTTTGCTCGCCCTCCAACTTTGAGTCTTCTTCGTTGTTTTACTCTTCGGAGTCCCTGCAACTGGGGATTCGAATTCACACTTTATCTTCTTCAAAGAAAGCTTCTGGCTCAGCCCCCAGAGTAGAAAAGAGCCAAACAATAAAGTTTCATCAAAGGCTCCCGATTCATCTATCTCATTCTTCAACGCCATTACTTCATTGGCCATTGAATTCAGACCCGTCCTCCTCTTCTTCCGATTCCCTTCAGTCGACAGAAACAATCGAATTTTTCTCTTCTTCACCGGAAGCCTCGCGTTTAATTCCCAACATTTGGAAGCGACAGAGGCCAAAAGCTCCAGTGGACACTCGCCCTTGGTCCTTTCCTCGTCGAAAATTCCGACCCGAGCAGACCTTTTCTTTCTTGGAATCGCACATTCCTCCGAACAAATCTTCATCCACCATCCTCCTTCCCGTTGCGCGTCGCAACGTCCGTCAAACGGAAAGAACTCATCAGTAGTAAAGCATAAACCCTCCATTCCGCCTTCGAATCTGAGAAATCAGACGAAAAACAGAGCAACAGATGAAGGGTCGTTGCAGTCGAAATAACAGAGCGAGTCGAAAATAGAAAGCTCGACAGAGAAAAATAAGCAGAGTGACAATCGAAATGTGAGCAGAGATTATATATAGGGTGAGATGATCACCAGTTAAGGAAAGTAGAGTAAAGTACCGTTGGATGAATGGTGTTCGATTTCCCCCCAAAAGACGGTCTTGTTTTCCCGCTAGAAGAGATCATCTTTCCTAATTCGAAGAGCGAATGCAAGTTCGTCGCTTCGACGCAGGTTGTCTCCAACGGTAAACTCCAAGTCTCTGCCTTCCGAAAAACCCCTGCTCCCTGCTCAACCAGTGGTTGTCTTCTAACGTGGAGTATTATAATTACTATTTTATTAATTAAAAACATTTTCATATATCTCCTGAAAAATATAACTTCATTTATCAATTTTACAATTTTTTTATTAATACTAGTTTACAAAAAAGAATAGACGTAAAATTAATTTTATATGCAAAAGAGGAGATCTTTTGCTACAATTAAAAACACAAAATATGATATTTAAAGAACTACGGTATAAAATAAATTTAGTTAACAAAATGATAGTTTTCAGTAAAATATATTAATTGCATTTGAATCGCTATAACTCGCACTTTCAACAATAGCTTTGGTGTTTGATGAATCAGAAAATATAACGACCGATTGATTACATGTCTGTAACGAGAATTGCTAAAATTTTAACATTATAGAGCGGAAAATATCTTTTTTCATGTGATTTGGTCTAATATTTCTTTTACTATAACATCGCTACTAATTTGAATGAAAAAACTCTCTCATCAAAGAGATGGAAATAATGTTAAAATTATTACATAAGGCTATAGTGATGGCAAACGAGCCGGCTCGAGCCGCCTTGAGCCGGAAAAAATCGGCTCGCCGAGCTAAACGAGCCGAGCCTGACAAACTTTTTTTAAAAAATTGTGGCTCGAGCCGGCTCGTGAGCCACGAGCCAAACGAGCCGAGCCCGAGCCCGAGCCCGAGTCTGCCGAGCCAAACGAGCCGGGTCCAATGAACTAAAATAAAATAAAATTATATTGTAAAACATATGTGCTATTATTGGTATTGTTGGAAAATTTATTTTATTCATACAAAAAAAATGTGATTGAAATTGAAACATCCTATAAGAATTAGACATATTAATATGATATGTTAAGAAAGTAGGTTTAATATTATCTATTTTTTACTATTGAGTATGTTACGTACTGTACGTAAATGTTAAAAAAATATCATCAAATAATATTGAGTTAATCTTAAATAAAAAATTATCATCAAATAAAATAGAATTAATTTAGACGCAGAGACCGGATCCTTTTTAGTTCTACATAATAAACTGTTGCTCTGAAACTAGCATCTGCGTCATCGCGATGAACAAGCGAGAGAGATTTCAGATCCAAACCAGGTTCCCTGAGAAGAAGAACCCCATCTTTCTCTTCCTCTCTCCTCAACTCAATTTACGATTCTCTCGATGAATCCTCTCCCAACTATCACCGCCAAGATCGCCGGCACCATTTCCGAGAACCCACCATTCCGGCGAAACAGAAACTTTCCGGCAATGACAGACTTCCTTTCTCTGTTATTTCTGGCTCTTCTTCGAGCTCCTCCGGTTCAAGCACAGAATCATGCTTCGGAAGTAAATCGAAACCTTTAAGGTCCAGAAATGGCGTCTTTGACGATGAAATTTCGGTGAAGGATCGAAACCTTGAGCATCGCAATGGAGGGTTTGTAAAGGCCAAGCTATCTGGGGTTGGATGGGCCGTCGGCGACCGGCGTCGGGCGTCGGCGTTGGGGTTGGATGTGAGGACGGCATCAGCCGTCTCCGTCGGCCAGTGATCCGTGCGAGCTCGCGCAGCCAGGCTCACGAGCCCAACTCGCAAGCCCGCTCGGTAGCTCGGGCTCGCGACACCGAGCTCGAGCTAGGCTCACTCTACCAAGCCGAGCCAAACGAGCGAGCTAGCGCTAACTCGCTCGTTTGACATGTCTACTTCCTAATCATTAATTCAGGACTTAATAGACACTAATTAGTGCATTTAACACGACAAATTATAAAAAATTTAAAATCGGTAAACTTAAGTAAAAATAAAAACTATTGTGCAGTTGGAAATTCGGAATACAATGATATTAAGATGAATGGTTAAATTCATATATCACCCTAAACGTTTATATTGTTTTTACCAAACACCTTGAACAAATTTTAATGATAACTAATCTCTCAGACCTTTTTGTTTTGCATACAATACCTTTAACATTAAAATTTTTTACGCAATTTTATCAATAAGTATGTAATTTTAAAGAATTTAAAATTAAATACTTGTTTATATTAATGCTTTAAAAAATAAGTTAAAAATACTTGTAGCAGTCTGAGCCCGGCTCGTTTTGCTACAGTACCGAGTCGAGCCTAGCTCGGTAAAAAGCTCGAGCCCGTTCCGAGCCCGCTCGTGGGTTCGGTAGGCTCGGAATACCTGGAGTGAGGTCGACACTTAGTGTAACAGCGGCCGACACTTAATCGACATTATAATTTTTGTGGGTCGACCGCAGATAGCAAAGAGTCGACCGGTAGACGACAAAGTGTCGACCGACGTTGCATAAAGCGTCGACCGGCATAATGTAACGACTAAAATTTTCATATTCAACGGTAACATCCGGTCGACCTTGGAAATACTGTAGGACGACCGAGTGTAGTTGTCATAAGGGAATTCTATAAATTGTAGGGGTTATCCGAGAATTTCAAATTGGGTGATATATATGTTTAATGTTATTGATTCGATGTTTTGATGCTATTGTTTTCGAGTTTCTTTGAGATATTGATTCAATGCTATTGTTTTCGTGTTTCTTTGGCATAATGGAGACGATACATACAAACGTTATCATGCAATTTTTTTTTGGATTGAAGAAAACAATAGACATAAATTGTTCATAAAAATTTAGAATTACATAATACGGAAAAAATTATAAAACCTCAATATACGAAAACAAAATTTTTATGTTGGACTCGTTTGACTCGGCTCGTTTAGGCTCGACAAGCTTGACTGGATAAGATCGACTCGCTTGTTTAGGCTCGAGGCTCGCTAGCCGGCTCGAGCCAATTTTTTTTAAAAAAAGCTCGACATAATTGGTTCGAATATGCTCAACATGCTCAACAGGCTCAATTCATTTGACTTAGCAGGCTCGACGAGCCGGCCGTCTTTATTCAAACTGGCTCGATTGACACCACTATAGAACAAGTTACCCTCAAACTCACACCATACATAGAAATTCACTTGTCAACACCTTAGGACGACGAGTCGGCTTAGTAAGAGAATGAGCCTACATGACGTTGCAAAGTTTGGCGAGTTAGTCAAGTAATAATTGAAAAGACAAGAGATATCAAGATAGTAAAACTCCGATACGAACATCGTGGTTCAACCGTATTTCTCGTCGCGGAGCCACCGGTTTTCTTTCTTCTCCTTCTCTCTCTCTCGCCGTATCTCTCTGCCATGGCCGGAGTCTGGCCCCTTTTATGCATCTTTTTTCTATTTGCATCGGCACTCCTCCCTCCGTCTACAAGCTCGTATGCTGGTTCGGCCAGCTCTATTATAAATCCAGCAAAAGTCAAACAAATTTCATGGAAGCCGAGGTCTTATCACTTTTCCTCTCGGATTTTGTTTTAACACATATCTTTCCATTTTTTATTGGATACTAAGAGATCGGCTTAATTTAGCAGATGCTTCTGTCTCGATTGAGAAGAACTCTTGTTTGTACTGGTCTTCTGATAATGGAGTTTAGGATCCGACAATCTAGAGTATTATTAGTTTCCGCTTCTTATTTGCGATTTTTCATGCGATGATTTTGACAATGTTGCAGAGCTTTTGTTTATGAAGGTTTTCTCACAGACTTGGAGTGTGATCATTTGATTTCCCTTGTGAGTAGCTTTGAAAATTTTGAGTTTGAATTGATGGGATGCACAAATCACTCATATATTGATTTTGAATCTGCAACTAGGCCCAATTGGAGCTGAAAAGGTCTGCGGTTGCAGATCACGAGTCAGGAGAAAGCAAGCTGAGTGATGTTCGAACGAGTTCTGGGATGTTTATCCAGAAGGGCAAGGTGATTATTCACTTTTTGATCCGATTATTACTGCATTGGCCAAATGGAATTGAGCTCTTACTTATGCCCGTTGTTGTTTCATTCAGTAATGTTTACAATGTATGAGCTTAGCGATAATTCTCAACCAGTCAATGGTTGAGATGAAAATAAGTGATTTGCATGTACTCATGATGTGGTTCAATGTGATGACAACCTTTGCTGAATGGAAAATTTGGATGATATGACTTCTATATTGGTAGGAGTTGGAATCTTTGGTGCTTACTCTTTGAATTTGTTTCCTTCCTGACTTTCTTTGATGTCTAGAATCTGGATATTTAGTTTTTTCTCGTGTCGTCCAAATTTCTGCTCCAAACCATGTTTTCGGGTTTAAAGAAGTTATGGTCTTGCTTTCTTATTTTGTTTTACTAAAGTATAGTTTCATGTTTTGAAGGATGCAATAATATCTGGCATAGAAGACAGAATCGCATCATGGACCTTTCTTCCTAAAGGTATGCATTTGCAACTCTCAGAATCAGTTTTTAAGTTAGTCACGAAGACTGATTGCACACTTGGAGTAGCGATATACTTTTTTTTTTCTTTTCCTCATTCTCTTTTTGCTTGCTATTTTAATTTATTAATGCATTTTAGTATAGTGGCCATAATTATATATTGACATATGTTTAATTTTATGACAAAAGGAAGCATTTAACTGGTTAAGGGGTCACTGTCTACATAAAGACGTCAAAATCTAACTCAATGGACAATTTGCTATTCCTTTTCAAATTCAGCAGTATTGAGTTTCTTGATTCCAGAGAATGGGGAGGACATGCAAGTATTAAGGTACGAGGAGGGCCAGAAGTATGAACCACACTATGATTACTTTTCTGATAAGGTCAACATTGCTCAGGGAGGACATCGGATAGCAACTGTTCTTATGTATCTTACTGATGTGGTCAAAGGTGGTGAAACCGTGTTTCCTTCGGCTGAGGTACGTAGATTTTTGCACTCTCATTAAAATAAAAATTAGTTAAGATTCCATTAAAGAATTAACTGTGAAGATTTTTCTAAACATCTCTGTAATGGATATGCACATACGAATAGGAACCTCTGCGTCGCAAGGCTTCTGAAATCAAAGATCTCTCGGACTGTGCCAAGAAAGGAATAGCAGGTGAGGAATGAGAGAAATTATTATTTTTTACGAATAGTTCTGTGTTCATATCTCGCCCATATCATCACAGCGAAACCGAGAAGGGGCGATGCTCTTCTCTTCTTCAGCCTCCACCCAACTGCTCAGCCGGACATCAGCAGCCTTCATGGTGGATGTCCAGTACTTGAAGGGGAAAAATGGTCGGCAACTAAGTGGATTCACGTCGATTCATTCGACAGGAAGGTCGGGGATAGCGGGAATTGCAGTGATCTGAATGAAAGCTGTGAAAGATGGGCTGCTCTTGGAGAATGCACCAAGAACCCAGAATACATGGTCGGATCTCCAGACCTTCCTGGCTACTGCAAGAAGAGTTGCAAAACTTGCTAAGTAGTACGTACACTTCCCTTTGAAATCTCATTCTCAAGGATCATTCATTTTCCTTTTTAATCATGTTTTGAAGATTAAACAATTTTATACCTATAATTTTGTTTTTTGGGATACTTTTTGCTTTGCTCTTGCTTGATTGCCAGTCTATCCAGGCAACTTTGGCCATCTTCGTAGATACGGGTAGATTTCATAATTTATTACATTAATTGTACGAATCGTTGTTAACACGAAAGAGTATTTTCAACTGGTAGAAAAAAGATTAAACTTCTAATGTTTGATGACTGATTGATTGTCGCGTAACAAATAAATTGTGGATGATGAAATTGAAATAATTAATAAGATACACCAAATAACATTATTATTGCAGAATAAATTAAAATTAATAATTACATTTTTCTTTTCCTGTCTAATTATTGATTTTGAATCTGTACCTTTCATTTATTCTGGATTTGAGAATAACAAAATTTAATCTCGTTGACAATGACAGAGTAACAAGGGGTGAGCCATGTAGAGTGACCAATCAGAGAATGCCACGTAGGTACATTAGAAAGACAAAGGGTCATGAAGATTCTCTCTTCCCAGTTTAATTAAGACATGCTTGGCTGTCTACTTGCGGTCTAATGTACTATCGTGTGATAATCATTCGACAATGACTAATAAATTTATAATGTTATTATTATTTAATTCTATTTATTCGATAATTTATGTAATTATTGATGTTACATGTGCATCGGCGATGACGATTCAACAATCATCTTCTATCCAGATACTCCCATTTAATAGTTTAGTTGATAATGCATTTATATTGTGAGAACGTGCTAAAAATTGTAGATGAACAAATGATACATTGTAATGTAAAGTATGTATTTAGTGTTAATCGTCCATCAATAATTTATTTTTTATTATAATTTTAACGCCATATATGCAAGAAGTTTTATTTAAATAAAAAATTTGAAAGCTAATTTGACGAATGAACCAAAGCTTTGTATAGATAAAGAGAATTCTTTGTTGAATTTATTATGTTATTTATTTATAATTTTAAATATTAATTATTTGCTAACAACATAGTAATAAAATTCAAAACAAGAACCATGCCAACAAGAAAACTAGGTATTTCTTTGTTTCGTCTTTCTGTAAGATGCATGGCAGCCGACATTGCTCGAATTCAAGTCCTTCACAAAAATACTCTTCGATCTAAAAACATAAGTTTAATGGGTTGAATGAATCATTTCATCGCAGAGACCCTGCATAAAATTTATTTATTTTTGGGTGAATATCTTTTTGTGGGCTTGACAACTTTAGTCCATTGAAGAATGTGAACACCCGTCAAAGAGAAAATACAGTGAAAAGAGAGAAGAATGTTCAAATTTTTCTACACTAGAAAGAACCGCACAGAGGTACGTTCTGAACGGTGGAGATTGTATTTTTTTTTTTTTAAATATCAAAGTTTATCATCTCTCTTTTTATTTTGTTGAATCTAAGATTATTGTTTGATCTTGTTGTGTTATTGTAGTTCTCTAAGATCAAGAGAGAAATTTGTGTACTCATTATTTTGATATAGTAGAATTTTGATTCGGTGACTCATCAACTGTGATTTTATCTTCGATTTAGAGAGTCTTCCACATTAAAATATCAATATCTCTTTTTTATTTATTGTTTGATTTTAGATAGTATTGGTTGACTTGGATTTAATATTCTCATTCGACACACAAGAATTTTGAGAATTATTTTTTCCAGGATTATTATATAGTATCAGAGTACAAGTTGACTTAGATTAAACGTCTATTATTTTTCAGAACTGAACGGGGCCAATTTGATACCAGATCAAAATCGACCCGGCCGTGCCCTCTTAATCTTATGATAAAGTTGGGTTTTGAACAAACTCAATAAAATAAATATGTTAAGAACAAATTATGTGCAGGGACCTTATAGTAATTAAATTGAGTTTATAAAGAATAATGCAAATTGCAAGCAATATAAAAGAATTTTCATTAGAGCAAGAAAATGTGGTGGGGATGCGAGGGCAGGGAATTTTGGCTTTTATTTGTCGCTCTGCCGGAAGAAGCCCAATGATTGAGTGTTTCGATGCGGCTGCAAGCAAACTAGCGACCTGGCTCGACAGCTTGCTTGGCCGGCTCGGATCAGAATAGAGCCCAGCCTAGCTCGCTCGAGCCTGTCGGTTGAGCCCGAGACGAGGTCGACGGATGTGGCTCGCGAGCCTCACGAGACAGACTCGTCAGGCTCGACGTCGTCGGCCCTCGTTGTCGCCGCTCCTTGCCGTTCGTCGCCTTGCCTCGCCAGATCTCGTCGTCGCCTCTCGCCTCTCACCTCATCCCAGATCGTCGTTGTCGCCTCGTCGCGCGTCGGTGAGACAGTGAGGGAGCGAGAGAGAGGCCGAGGGTCGCGCACTCTCTCTCTCTCTCTCTCTCTCTCTCTCTCTTAAGCAGCCTATGTGGGCTGCTTGCAACAGTCATTAGACCGTTGATGATTTGTAAAGAGGAGAAAAATAAGTATATTTGATTTTTTGAGTATAAATAAGGTTGATTTGGGTGTTAAAATTTACTAAAAATTTTCTTGAATTCTCTCAAGCTCTCGATTCTAATTCCTGTAACTACTTTCTTGTGTGTTGACGATTTATTCAAGCATTAACAAATTACTCATCGATGTATGTTTTATCGGTAATATATTGTTAATTAATCTTTATAATTACGATTAACGTCGAACTAATTTTTTTCTAATATTTTTCCAAGACTCGTATTTGTGGAATTAAAGATTTATTGTCACGTACAAGTCAACATAGACCCGAGTAATTGTTGAACAATATCTATTTATTTATTATTTTTTATCGAGATTGATCCGAGAAACGTAGAATATGTTACTAATTCCGATGATGATATTCAAGAAATTAGCACAAATAATCTGGCATTTTCAATTGGACAAACATTTGCACAAGCATCCACGTCATCACTTCCCTGTCCCAAAAAAATAAAAACGTCTGATGTTTGGAATCATTTTAAAATTGTCGAAATGAATGTCGAAGGAAAATTAGAACAATGTAAGTATTGTGCAACAAATTATGCTTACGATTCGTAGACATTATTAACATTATCACGCACACGAGCAAACGCCCGATAAAAGACAATTACAATTATCGACTAGCGGTAACACTAATTTTTTATATTCGCATGAAAAATTGCGAGAATGTGCTGCAAGATTTGTGGCTCAACACGCGGTCCCGCTATTGATGTTTGATAGCGAGGTACACGAAAATTTTATTAGGGAATATATTAACCCTAATTTTCGATAAATTCCTCGTAATACACTACAAGGTGACATAATTAAATTGTATAAGAAAATGAAAAATTAATTATTTTGTCTTTTTGCACAAGTACAACATATGTCAATTTGTATTACTTCTAATTTGTGGAGTGCACCGAATGCGCTCGGTTATATAGTTGTAACGTCGCATTTTATTGATAATAGTTGACAACTTCATAAACGAATTTTAGGATTTCGTAGTTGCGAATATCCGCATAGTGATATTACAATTTATCGATACGTTTTAGCTATTTTACAATAATATAATGTTAGAGATATAATTTTTAGTATTATTTTAGATAATGCGTCTGCTAACGACGTATGCATTTCTTAATTTAAACGATTATTTCAAGTTGATAATTTTCAATCTTCTCTTTTACATATGCGATGTGTTTGTCATATTTTAAATTTAATAGTTAGAGATGATATGAGTTTTATTTCTCCACATATTGATAATATTAGAAGTGCAATTTATTTTATTACAACGTCTAACTCCCGACAACAATAGTACACAAAATTTTGTAAAGCGGGGAAGTTGGTTGTACTTATAGTGGTGGATCCGGGTTTGGAGACCCACTAAATGACGATTTGAAATCGATAAACGAGGAAGTTGATGGCGACGTCTATCGGCTTTGTTCCGATCAAACAGAACTAGATATGTATTTAGAGACACGTTTCAAAATTCCTCGTGATACAACCTTCGATATCTTGAGTTGGTGGAAAAATAATTCTGGATTGTATCCGATACTTTCAAAAATGGCTCGTGATTTACTAACATTTCATGTTTCAACTGCAGCTTCTGAGTCTTGCACCAGATCTCGTGGAAGCACTCATATGCATGAAGGATTGGAGCGATGCCGTTACGAGGGAGCAACAACGAGATGATGAACTCGAGGAAGAATTCAAAATTTTAGAATTTGACAACTAGAATTTTTTGTACGACTATTTAAGTTATTGGTACATTTTTTTAAAGTTTACATATGTATTAAATATTGATGCACAAAATAATTATTTTGGTAGAATGCTATGTAATTTTTTGAAAAATTATAATGAATATTTTTTAAACTTCCGGTTACAACATAATATATAGAATTTCAGACGATTTATAATGATTATTTTTTAAATTTCTCATTACGCTTGAATTGTTCGGTTCGTTTAAGCTCGGCTCATTTTCAGCTCGATTAGGCTGGGGAGTTGGGCTCGCTCGGCTCGCATAGGCTCGAGGCTCGATAGCTCGCTCGAGCCAAAAATTTTAAAAAAAAAACTCGACATACTCAGTTCGAATAGCCTCGACAAACTCAACTAGAATAGTTTAACAAGCTCGACAAGCCGGCCCGGTAGCCAGAGCCTGCCTGTTTGCCTGCTCTAGTTGAGAATTGAGATAGCTCAGATTCGACCTATCCGCATCTATTCCTACAGTGGTCAGTCTCCCGACCAGGGATTCGATTTCGATTTTGAAGCATAATCTCGTTCCGGTAAGTCCTTTTTCTCCGTCTCCAAAATTCAAATATACTGTCTGCTGTTCAAAATACTCTTCTTCAATATCTGCACTTCTACGCAGAGGCTTCATTTGTTTGACGGAATCCAAGGCATAAACATGGAGGCTGTCTCGCTGCAGAGACGATGGGTTCAGTACATTAAATCCCTGTTTTTTGAGGTACGCGCAGTTGTGGAACGACTTAATCTAGGGTCACTGTGTAAAGGATGAACGACTTTTGTGGTTTTGTTTAGTGGAGTGTTGATTTTTTGGTTTCGTTTGTTGCCGAGTGAAGAAGTTTTTGGATGCTCAGTTTGTTCAGCTTCAACAATTGCAAGATGAGAGCAACCCGGACTTTGTCGTCGAAGTTGTCTCTCTCTTCTTTCAAGATTCTGAGAAGCTTCTCAGTGATCTTTCTGGAGTTCTGTAAGGACCGTGTCTTGTTTTATCCTCTATTTTGGGCAGGTTTTTGTTGGAAAGCAACAACTTATGTGATTTCGTATGATCCACGCAGAGATCAACCAAGCGTAGATTTCAAAAAGATTGATGCCCATGTTCACCAGCTAAAGGGTAGCAGTTCCAGGTATTCCCAAGACATTTCGATCTCATCTGCCATAGCCTTAGAAGCTCAATTGAAGCAAATTAACGATATAAGTGAGGAGAGTTTTTTTTTGTGGTTGAACAGTATAGGTGCACAGAGCGTGAAGAATTGCTGCATTACATTCCGAAACTACTGTGAGCAGCAAAACGTCATTGCGTGAGTTATTTCTCCCTTGTGTTTCCGATTCTCTCGTTTATTTTCTTTTCCAACCATAGCAAGAAAGATCTGTGCAGCTGCCATGGATGTCTGCAACAGCTAAAGCAAGAATACTACCTCGTGAAAAGCAAGCTTGAGAATCTATTTACTGTGAGTTCTTCCCTTTTTAAACAAGCAAAATTTATGGATAGTGGTAGAAATAACAGCCCTATATGGTTGATTGATGCATGCGAAGTTGAGATAAAATCGTCGTTATTTTACTGCAGCTGGAGCAACAAATCATCGCGGCTGGTGGGTCGATTCCGCTGACTGAGATCAACTTCTAAATCTGGTTTGATGGGAGTCTCGTGACAAAAACATGAGCTTACTCAATGGTAGACTGTGTGTTTGTAAATTCTAAATTGCTGTGTTATCGTCAGAAAACCAAGCTTAGAACATTTGTCTCGTATATCCTGCATTTCTACTTCAATTTCAGGCTCTCTTTCCCTCTCTACGATCCTTTTTCGCCTCCACAAGTTTATGTGGAGAGTGTCATGTCGTTATTACAGCAATCTTTTCTAGGCATCAAAATTTGCCCTTCATCAAACCTGCATGTTATTATTTTAGGTCAGGAAATCTCACAGTCAACCTGCAAGTTTACTGTGATTCTCAAAGCAAAATTCAGATTCATGTTCATCTTGGTAATCTCAGCTCCAAGATAACTAAACATTATCTTGAAATCTTCAATCACATGATAGACAGTCTCTAATGGTCATTAATGATCTATGACACTCTCTTCAACAACATTTTGGATCGCAATTTTTTTGGGTCGGGTTTGAAATATTGATTTGTGGGTTATTTGTCAATTTTAGGTTTCATCTCTCGAACCAAAAACTGATTGCGTCGGTTACGATCGGTTCAAAAATTAATCCAAATCCCAAGATTTCACTCTATTGTGTCGTGCCATAAGAAATTGTACTTGTTTTTTCCTATCTTTCATGAGTTTTCTGCTAAAAATCCTCGTAGTTTGTTTTTTTCCTAATGCATGAGCTATAGCTTTCCATCAATTTAGTCCTCCGAAGACAAGTTCTAACCTGAGTTATCGAAGCTTCCTAGCCTATTAAAGAGACCAAGTTTCACAAGGCCTGATTTTCCTCCCATTGCATTCATAATCAAAGTAATTATATCCTAGAGAATAACGTTTGGAGGCTGTATCATAATCTTTCGAGTTATTTACGTAATAGACATTGGATTCTTTTTATTGACCAGCAGAATCTGTCTGTCCGCTGTTTTCACAGTGTTTCAGGTCAGGTTTAATTATGCTTGATTTGAAGGCAATTCATATTTTCATTTTCAATCATCTACCGATCTCCAGTTTCATATACTCGCCATTCTTGTCTGTTTGGCAACATTTGGCAAAACTTGATCGCGTTAATGAAAAAATGCCTACAATACTCGGTAAGAGTTGATAATAAGCAACATTTGGGTATCTTTATCACCTCACCCAATTGATTCATCGACTTACAAAGTAATGTCCAGCTATCAAACTAATTTCCAAGAATGAAGAAGCCACAATTACCAACCATCCAGAAACCAACTAATACAAAATATTGCAGTTAGTTGAATAGATTACTCCAATGTATAAACTAGGATCTTGTTCAATCACCTGTGTATGAATCTACTCTTCAATAAACTCACCTCGTCCCCTTTTGCAGCTTGAAACCAAAAACAAATATCTCACCTGAACGACTTGCCGAAAAATAGATGTGCCATGTTTGATACTAAAAGGTGTAAATTCTTTCTGCATTGCTAAACTTAGATGATATCATCACAAACGAGCCCTCCCCCTCTGAACCATTCAACTTCGAAGAAGTCCAACTGCATTTCGAGGCTGTAATCCACAACAAAAATTTGCCACCCAAAATGAAATTTGAGCAACAGAAACTAGTATCACTGAAATTAAGCTTCATGAAGATGAGAATAGCAACTACTTAAAACCTCACCTGTTGAGTTGGCAGTCCAATGCAGTGTACTAGTACAGCTTGTGAAGGTGGGTTTCGAAGAATGATAAGCCTTTCAGTATAAAAAAAAGGCTTCATTTAACATTAAACTTTTCCAGTCAAGCACCTGCGAATGGTGACTGCAATTTCACCAAATTTGTGAGGATGGAAAATTGCAGCACATATCCCAAAGCAAATTGCCACAGCCGATATCGCAAGTACAGCTGGATGTTGCAGCATTGTAATACCAACGACCCCACGATCATATGATTTTCTTGGTCTTTCCTTAATAGCAGTCACATCCATGACAACCTCCTTATTCAGGAGAGCAATTTCACTTCTATTAACTGATGTAGAGCTTGTAATTGCTTTCAAATCACCATTTGATCCTCGGTCCATAGCCTGCCCATCAGAAAATATTCCAGCCTCATAATGCATATTATCAAAGGAACAAAATTACTGAGCTGTTATACACGTGTCTCAGTGATTGTTTCTCATCTAAGGCACAACAAGTATACAAAGCTATCCCGTAAAACGCATGTCAAGTTCAAAGGAAAAACTTTACTAATTAAAAGATTGAACTAATTAAATTATTTTTTGTAGTGAATTCCAAACTATAGAATTTGTCAACTTTCATACTCAGTGAAAAAATCAAATTAACTTCATAAAACTAATTTTTGTAACTCTTTCAAAAATTAGTCTAACGTAAGTTCTGCATTCGTGGTTATAAACACAATCTGCCAAATAATATTGAAAATCTCACCTTTTTGATAACTGAAGCAGCCAAAATCGTTTTGTTTTTTGTCAAGCTTTGAGAAAGGTTTTCCTCAGTAGGCTCGCAAGATTCCAAATGCAGCCCTAAATTGCCAACTTTCTGTTGAAGTTCTCTTGCCTTCTGTATATATTTTGTAAATAGTCTTATGTCATCATCATAAATGCGATTGTAAGCACCATTTATATCCCTATTTTCGATCAACCTCTCCCTATTTTCTAGGACTTTCTTTAAAATGACAGTTGACTCATTTTGTGACAAATATTTCAATAAAGCGGTGAACCATTGAAGTCGTGACGCATTTGTGACCTGTAAGTTCTCTGATGCACGCTTTCTAAGTAACCAAGATACATCTGTAATAACTTCAGAATACACTTTTTGCCTCAACCTATATATAACTTCACGCGATTTAGATGAATTTTGACATGTTTCCGGAAAGAGATGTGTGTCAACTCTTTCTTTTATTTTCTCCATTTCAGAACAAATTTCCTTATCACCAATGAGTATAGGGATAAAGTTAGACAAGCCTGATTGGTTCTCCACCTGCAAAATTAAATTATTAAATTTATTATCACAGAAAGAAAAACTGTTAACCATTGGTATGCTTTTTAATTTCAATCTTAGTTCCATTATGAATATGCTTTGAATTATTTTGCACTATCCACTTTAAGATTACTTTTTTAACCATTATGATTATGCACATCTACAGATATGATCCTACTTGAAGCCAAATATCTATGAATGCAAATAATGTCCCTTCTTTAGTAACATTGTATGCCTGCCTCAAAGAACCGAGTTGATAATGAAAGAGTATCATGCAACTTTATCAGATGACGACACACTTTTAAAATTTGTAATTCTTGTGATTCTAAAATGCTAAATAAAGCAAGCAACTGAGCATGTTAAAAAATTAACAGATTTAGCCTTGAACATAAATTGACTAATATGTGGGAAGTTTCACAAAGGTACCAGTGACCTGTGCAATTTGGTTTGGTATCACTGATTTAAGATTGTTAGTTTACTTAATTACAACGGTATTTGTGATCTGACCATTGAGGAATTAAATCACATAGAATAAATAAGAACTAATGCAGAATTTTTTCAATCCTCGAAAGAAAGTTAGAATCAAGTAAACAATCACAATGCAGAAGTTGATTTTGAAAGTACTTTCTCTTAGTTTTATTCAACTGCATTAAAAGGAAGATGGATCACTAAATTTCGTTAACTTTTCATGCTGGATAGGAAAAAATAAAATTACAGCAATAGTAGGATATATCAAACGTAAGATTCATACCTCAACAAATGCTGGACCAAAAAGACCGGGATCGGTATAAGGTATGGATATCTTATATAACTGACAGTCTTTATCAAACTGCACACACCCTCCTCCATTTTGTCTGTGTGGCCAGGCTTTACAATAATCATACGTCAGATATTTTCCACCAAAAGATATAAGAAACCTGCAATTATGACCATCTTCAAGATAAACTACTAGTCAAAGCATTGAGTTTATAATCACACAGAAGAATACAGTATTGGTTTGTTTTAACTTAAAGTCTCCAACTGTTTGGTGGGCTATAAAGTAAACCATTGGTTAAACTGATGTGGAAAAGTTAAATGTCTCAAAGAGAAGTACCGAAGTTTTGGTTGGCACAAGTTACTTCCACAAGCCACAAACTGCATGGGCTTGCCGGCCTCAAAGCACGAGGGATGGATAGTGTGAAGTTTTGGAGAACAACCTTTCACCTCGACATTCATTACTGAGTTTCCACCTGAACAAGAAACAATTTAATTCGCTTCAAAAGACAAACTGAAAGTATAAAAGAGTATGTTTATAATGAAATGACACTTTAACTACTCATGCATCTCTCTTGTCACTTAAGAACCAAGGTTTCACAGACTGTCAACAAAAATCAAGACAGACACCAATCACGATAAGTTTTGAGAAAATCTACTTATTTGTTACAGGCAGCCTGACATGCATATTGCACATAAAAATGCATTAAGAATAATGAGGTACCAGAAAATTATTGCACAACAGATGTTACATAAATAAAAAGAAAACATATCACTAAATAGTTAATCCAACGTGAATGTTACGACCCTCCCCCACTCCCGCACTTCACTCGGGGTGCTTCACTCGGTCTTTTCCCGGTCAGCCTCTTTTTCCAGTCAGAATTCCCGGGTCGGGAAGAATCGTAACAGAGAGCGGTGGACCTTCTGCTCGGCAACAAGATTCAGCCCCTAATAATTTTATCATGGGGGGATTCGAACCCTGCACCTGTACTCCGTGGTAAAAATGCAGGGTTTGAATCCTTTCATGGTAAAATTATTAGGGACCGAATCTTCTTGCCGAGCGGAGAACCCACCGCTCTCTGTTACGATTCCTCTCAACCCGAAGGTTCTGACAGAGAAAAATAACTGACCGGAAAAAAGCCGAGTGAAGCACCCCGAGTGAAGTGCGGGAATGGGAGAGGGTCGTAACCGTGAATGATTAAAGCATTTGACAATCATAATTGCACAGGAAATGCAGTGTTGGGACCTTCCTCTAGCGGTCATAGAGACAACTGAGACTATGAGTGCATAACCCAAAAATAAAATGGAAAAAAGAAATTGCATTCTATGACAGGCAGATGTCATATTGCAGCTCCCTTGATTTTTGGATGGAAAAAGCTGCTCATAAAGCAAGTAAAAAAACAAGTTAATTGTTATGGTCAATTTGCAAAGAAAAAGTGTTGCTGGTCGAGTTAGCCGCAGCTCACATGTCAAAGATATGATATGATTTATAATGAGAAATTTATCCCATAGCAACCCAGATTCTAAACCCTACAGATTTAAGTATCAGAAACATATAGTGCAACGACAAACCTTTAATGACATGGAAGATCATGTCGTTCAGATATATATGCATATTGCCTCTCCCTGATAACATTCTTCCAGGTGAAATAACTAAGTCATTTAGATGTGTCACAGGATCTTCAAGTATCTGCTTAGGATTTTGAGGGAACATTAAGTTAAAACAACCAGCATATCAACGAGACCTCAACCAAGAAACACGATGTCACAAAGATAAGAGAATTTATACATAAAGATAAAGCCTGAACAGAAGAGATAATATTTTAATGCTAACTTTTTATAGCCATATAGCCAAAAGGAATGCAATTGATTAATGCTATGTCAAACTTTACTGATACATCATAGTAAAAATTGTAACATTCATCTCCAAAAACAAGAGATAACCAACTAATTAGAGATTATTGTATTTTTTTATGGTTGAAAATGGTTTAGGTCACATCATTTTCTTGATTTTTGCCATATGATTACTATCTTCAACCAAATATCAAAATGAAAATGGTGCAAGAGATCTATCAACACTAGATTCTTAGACCCTAGATCCGGGAGAAAGACGTTGGTAAAGTTCTACATCCCAAATGTTACAAAGTTTGCTAAATGAAAATAAATATTACCTTTGCCCACATAAATTTTGGCATAGCAATAAACATAGTCAAGATAGTACATCCAGGGCGGATGTATCCCTCCAGCTCAACTGGCATATTAGCCAACCATTGGAATATCTGCAAATTCATCTCATTAAATTTTAAAAAAAAATCCCATTATCCAAGACAAAAGTGAATGTATTTTTCTAAATACTAAACTGCAATAGTAATCTTAAAAATACTTGAAGCCTGAGTCTTCTAGGAAATTCTGCAGGATTCCAGTCGTAGAGCTTGAATGATATTCGTCCTGTCGGGCACTGCAATGGAAATTCAACTACCCAGACTTAAATGACCAAAAAGTAGAATACACAGGTTCAAGGAGGACCCACCACAGAAGAATAAGCATTTTTATTCTCAGGATATGAAGGAGACACATTATATTTAGAACTATCCCTTGCCACATCTAGTGGAGTTTCATCAGGATTCACAGATACACCCCTATCACTGTGAATGGTCAGAGAGTTAGGAGCTGAGTATGTTATAGTTGGTTGTCCATCTTCAGATTCTAGCAATGCTTCCCCATCAACAACTTTTTCATTAAAACAAAAGCTATCTGCACAAGAGTCCAGAACAACGAATTAAAATCAAGTGTATAGTAGGATGTGTTTGCTAGTAGCAGATAGCATACTAGTCCATGAGAAAACTTATATCCACGAGAAGAATTTTCATACATTTCCCTGCTTCAGGATCAGTAGCAACATCGCCGGCCTGCATGACAGCCTGAGATTCATTTTCCAATAAAACTCTAGCAACTGTCTGTTTCCTTCGGCGTCGGTTGTTGTGGCGCTCTAGTTTTCTTCTGCAGCTTCTTTTACCTTCATCAAAATCTGGCAAAATGTGAAACCTGCAATGCAGTCGCCAGAAAATATCTAATACAGTAAGCAAAGAACGTCGTCCGTAAGTAGTATAAAAGGTTACGAGCAAAACCAAATGCAAACGTAGCATATGAAAATTGGTAGAACAATTAATGCACCCTGCACATGATGGTTTCAAACTTAACGAGAACGAATAAACAGTTAATGCGACACTAAACAATAAATCCTACCGGCACCAAGATTAACTATGCCAAATTTGAGAAAGTGTAAACGAGGGGAATACGCATGAAAAAAATAGGAAAATTTTGAAGAAAGTCAACTAACTTGCCACATTGCTGGCAGTATCTCTTCGTCTCCCCATCGATCTTGACAGTAGATGCATTTGCGCAACGTAGACAAACCCTATGCCTCCTATGATAGCCTTTAAGCTCCCTGATATCAGCTTCGCAACCTGGGACCTGGCAGCGCGCCGTTCCAGCCGTCGAACGAGCCGTTCTACTCCGTTTCTGATCCGGCGCACCCTGCTCCTCCGCAAGCATCTCGTCAATCTCAGGGCACGCGCAGGGAACAATACCAGCGAGAAAGTTGGAGCAGGCCAATCTAGGATCACGTTTCCGACTCCTATCCGAAATCGGCGCTTCTCCGGGAATCAGTGCCTCCTCGGCGGCGCTTGCCGTCGTGCCATGGTTGTCGAACGAAAGAGGAAAATGATCATCAGCGGCGAAGTCGAGGAGATCTCCGAAATCCCACAAAGCGGCGGAAGTGTCTTCAGTGAACAAAGATTCAACCACATCCATTCCTGCAACCTTGGGGCGACGAACACCATTCGGGGAAGGCGATTCCATCAAGTGAAATTCCAAAGCGATTAATCTTTAGGCCCAACCGGTGGTTGACAATGGTGGTTGAAATCGTTGAATAGAAACTTGGCGGCAAAACGACGGTAGCTCCCAAGGTCAAGCTGTTGTTGGGCGTTAGGTGCTCTCTCTCTCTCTCTCCTCTCTCCCTCTCTCCCTGCGCACAAATCTAGAAATCAAAATTCAAAGATGTGACTGATCTCTAATGTTGCAAAATAAAATCGACACCTGTAACACGTGTCACATTCCCCATTATAATAATGTTTAACCTAGTTTCATTTTTTATTATTTCCCACTCCATCTTTATTTTAATTTTAATTTTTATTTTATGCTCTAAAGTACTATTAGCCCCAAAAGTTATATGACACGTGTCAATATATACTTTAAGAGAGTAGAACTCAAAATTAAACTTAAAATTAGCCTTAAAAATAATTATATGAAATTAGAAATAATCTACCTTAGGTATATATTAAATAATATTTTTATAGCATTTAAATTATTAATAATATGTGGGAATAATAGTGAAGGTGAAAGAATAGTGTCGACATGATGGCTATGATGATAAACTTTGATAAATTCTCGTTTAGTCATTTTCAACGGTGAAGATGATGACAAGAGCGACCATTATTTTGAGTTTCGGATTTATTATCCTTTTTTTATCCACAAAAAATAAATATAAAATTCTGAAAAATATCTTGGATGGAAGCTTCTTCGAATATGTAAAGAGTGGTAGTTATTACATAGCTTATCAATTATCTAAAAGTAATCTTCATTTAATTTTATTCATGAAAAATAATTATTTTGAGCTATCATTGACTATTGTCGATTCAATTTCTTGTTCTTATGTTCCGATGAAGATTGCGACGGTAAAAGCTTATGAATTACAAATATTTTACTGTGGATAGCACCTCAAGGATCCCAGTAGATTAGTAAATCCTACGACGTACAAAATTGTCACGATCTAGGTTCAAAATCATCCATTCAGACCATGACGAGAGTCGTTACTACACCATGTCTAAATGTTATTAGTTAACTAGCCAACTCTTTCCATCAATTTAGCCATTAAATTTGTGTCCAAACATCTATATAGAGTAAAGCTCACTCTCCAGGGATCTAGCGCAAGCTCAAATATAAAAGAAATGCAGGGGCACGTTAACGTTGATGTGTCTATATTTAAATATTATATTATTTGTTATTTATAAACTATATAAATTAAGAGTGACCAAAAACAGACTAAGATTGTGAGTTAGACTAGAACTGTTGATTATGATCTAATTTTGATCACAATTCTTAAACCTTGAAATCAAAACTGATAGTGGTCAATAAAAAGTCTAAAATCTGACTTAAAACTAAATAAAACTTGATTAAAAACCAACTTAATACAAACTCACAAATCCGATCCAAAACACTCAGATTTTGAACCAAATATAATATAGTGGCTCCTGCTCTAATTGATCTTGAAAACGAACTGAACTGGATCGTGCTCACCCATCCCATAACTACTAAATTTTTAAATCACCAATCTCGTAACATTCAATTTGTTAATTAATGTCGGATTACTTTTCTTAGATTAAAAGGTAAAAACCTTAGAGTTTTAAATATAGACTAATCAAAATCCAAGTTTTGGAATTTTGAAATGCCGGACGTTTTGTACTGACGTCTTCTACGACCTATGCCGGTGCATGTCTTGTTGATCTCACACATGCAGGTTGAACCAACCATGCAACTTCTTCATCACGTAGAGATTCGTGTATTTCATTACATCTTTATTTTCGTCCGGTCAGAGTATATGCTGAATTGCTCGGGTTTTGACGCTAGTCTTTTAATCTCGGCTTGTGGAAGACTCTGGTAATGCTGGCTTTAACGAACTCACAATCCCGAAAAGATTGGTAGTATTAATAACCATGGTCATCCTCAACAAAGGAGAACCCCTACAACTGATGAATTCACTTGGGCTTGACTGCAAATCAACTCTAAACATGAAAATCTTCACCCTTGGCTCCCACAAGACTCTAAATGGCAAAGCACAGTTGAATCTTTAGCTCGCGCATGCTGCCATTTGTCAGAAATTAAAACCCAAATTCTATCAATCAATTCATGAACTTCCATTTCACAAAAAAGTAATGTCCGTTCATGTTTCATACTTCCTTTTCATTCGATATTCATACTTTTATCAAAATCTGGTCTAGTCATTCATCATTTGATACTGAAACAGAGTAACAATAAAGTAGTTAATTCGAGTTGTACATTTTCATTCAGCTCAAAATGCCGAAAAATGGAATAAATTCATCAAGAAACTGTAATGACAAGACCATTCTTGCATGCATTATCCAAGACAGGAGTCTAAAAATATCAGAAAGTAGGCTCGATGGCAACTGCCTAAGCTTTATTGAAATCAGGAGCTCAAAAGGCTGTACCAATCATATCACAGGGGGCAGGCCTTCTCAAATCCTTGCTGCTCTTTGCGGCACAGATCAAACTCGTTTGTATTATAATACATGCAGCCAACATAAGAATCCATTTCCTTTGTACACCTCTGATGAAGATCTTTAAGTCTGCAGATGTCAGAACATCCATATATTAATCTATCAAACATCCAGTGTGTGAGTGTGTGTGTGTGTGTGCATAAATTGTGTATTTCGCCTTTCAAATATCAGCTGGCATCTATACAGCTTATATCGTGGAATGATATCCAAATGGACAATAGGTCATTCAACGAACAAGATTCACTCGCAGCATTCAAGAGTATTCTTTAGAAATTGAAGCCTAATTTCTCGTTCAAGGAATAAACAGAATAAATGAATTTGAAGATATTTTAAATTCCAAGCTGCAATGAACGGATTTCATCGATAATATGTAGCAATGATGGAATTGACAATCAAGGGAATGCGTTCATAAAGCTAAAAGTTTTGCAAGCAAGGAAAATCCCCAAAATGCAAAATTTAATCCTTCTGGCTGATGAGAACCCCATAAACATAGTTTCAGATACTAGAATTTCATACAATGAGACATTGAGATACCTGGTTATTCCAAAGTTTCAACAAGCATTTCAAACTTCCTATCAGATCAGATGTCGTAATCGATTGCATGGCCATGTTCCTGGCTTAAGTTTTCGTACAGTTGTAAGTAACTCTCAAAACAAAAATTTCATACACTTGTTTCATAAGCCTGATCTTCCTGAATCAAAACACTACTACGTTTTGAAATTAGATATCATTAGGCAGTCCAATTCTATGACCTGGCTTGGGAGATCAGGTGTTTATCCTAACGACACTTCTATACCACGGTTCGAGAACATAACATTACACTTAGCATTTTAATAATTGGGTCAAAGTATGAATTAATAACAAAAACCGATTTTTACATAGTTTTTCTTCGGTCCTTGATCTTAATTACCTCGTAAAACTTTTTGCTTAGTAATATGTGGATAAGTTTTAAGGGTAAAATCACTCCTTCCACAATTCTGAATCATATTTCCTAGAAGTATCAGTTTCAGATTCTACTTTTACGTTCAGAATTGTCCTTCAGAACAGTAACAAAGGAAAAGCACAAAAGCAAACTTCATAAATTTGCAGGCAAAATGTTCGACACACTCGACATCCACTTGTAAATATCCAGGAATGCAGGATCATCAAAAGAATGTAAGTTCAGTATTAACAATTGACAGGATTACGCGTATATCAATCCTTAATTGTGTTTGCTCGAATATAATGATGAACAATAGGTCTATCCATAAGTAAGAAAAACAGAAAACGACTTCACTTACAGAGTGAGGACGCATCGACTGACTTGCTGCCCTCTCTCAAGACATTTCTCAGGATTTGGATCCTGCTTCTTGCATTTGAGAAAGGCAATGTTCTCCGGGTGACACCTAGTTGCTATGTGCCTCGAAGACGCCGTTAGAACAGCGGACGTCGGGATCGGATCTCCAGCCGCATCGACAGCGCTCGACATTCCCAATTGATTACTTCTAATCAAAATTAAGATGAACAGAAAGCCAACAAATATAGTCAATCAACAGAACATCAGAGGAAAAGAAACTAGGGTAGAAACTCTTTCGCTTTCCCTATTTTCTGACCAGCCAAATGTATAGTTCTAAAGATTAATATTGAATCAAAGAAACACACGAATCGATAAGGTTCATATATCCTCACCTTCCAAGCACCGTACCAATCGACTTCGAGAGAGAGAGAGAGCCCAGCAAACCACTCCGCGACTCGGAGAATGCAATGTATACACAACACATAGACCAATGCTAACGTGCGCCAGACACATTTACCGGTTTGGTTCAATTTTGACTGAAAACAAGCAAATCATCATTAACATCTAACAGCATCAACATAAAAAAGTATTTAATTTTAAGTTTAATAGACACATGTCCATTTGAACTTATAATAACTAATATATATCATTAATACATAAAAGTCACCCAGTCATCTAATATCATGAAAAATCATTCAAAGGTTGGTTTAATTTTTAAAATCCTAATAATAACATTCGGTTTGGTTTTTATTGGTTTTGAAAGAATTAAACCAAAAAGCAAACCGAATCAATATTTTTTATCTGTCAAAACCGAGTCGTTTCTGTTTTGGTTCAGTTTATCGATTATGGTTTGATTATGCTCACTCCTAGCCTGAACCGCTTGTTGATAAAGTAAGCGGTTATTATAGGGTGTTTTTTATTGAAATGGGCGGGTCATGCAAATTAACTTGTTCTTTGTCATTTCTCAAATGATATCCCATTTGCGATTTCTTCCACGTGGCCCAATAAGAAAGCACTGGAATGGCTTTTCTCGAACAGCAGTTCTGCCAGACCAGTATGGAAAGACAGCAATGGAGTCATCGTTCAACTTCGAATTGTCGTCTCTCTCTCTCTCTCTCTCGACTCTAACCACACATTTGGGTCTGGTTTTACTTTTCCATTTTTTATTTTTCAATTTCCTCGCCAACTATTCTTCCTAGTCATTGGGCCATTGCGGGGGTTCTTGTGTTAGTAGTGGGATGAGGAGTGATTCTCCTTCGTCCTCTTCTTGAATCTTCTTCCCCACTTTGTTTTCTCGTCTGGGGTTTGGTGCTCTTTCACCTTCTTCGCAATGGCTCTCTGTACCTTCACATTCCCGGCGCAAATCAGCTGCGTTTCATCTTCCGACCTCCGGAAATCAACCTCGTTTTCTTCTAACTCTATCTGCGGCGCAGGTCTACTCTGGTTATCTCGTCGGAGACCCGAACAGGTCTGCAAGTTGTTTGAGCGAACACGAGCCTGCCCTTTTTATTAGACTAGCCTAGACAAATTGTATCAGTTTTATGTTTTCGTTTCATCAAGTTGGGGATTGTTCTTTCCTCGACTGGATGAGTTTTCTATCTGGAAGAAATGAAAAAAAAAAACATTATTGGTTGAAAGTAATGTCTGTTTTGTCTGGATCCTGGACAGGCAAAGAAAAAGGCGAGTGGAATTTGCGGATCACTATCAGAGATGGGCGAGTACCACTCTCAGAGACCACCGACTCCTCTCTTGGACACCATAAACTATCCGATTCACATGAAAAATCTATCTATTAAGGTATAAAACTGCAAACCCGGCTCTTCTGGATACTATAAACTATTCTATTTTTTAAGCCACAAACTTCGAAACTCAATTGCAAAGTAGAATTCCAAAACTGGGCGATTTTCTTATGGGAGAATCTACTCTTGCAGGAGCTCAAACAACTGGCTGATGAACTCCGATGTGATGTCATCTTTAATGTTTCGAAAACAGGGGGTCACCTGGGCTCGAGTCTTGGAGTTGTTGAGCTCACTGTTGCTCTTCACTATGTTTTCAATACTCCTCAGGATAAGATTCTTTGGGATGTTGGCCATCAAGTATGTCTTCTCCTTCTACACTGATGATTTCATTTGTTGGTTTCTTTCACTTATCAATATCTTCAACTCTTTTGGAGATAGAGATTTTGATTTTTAATTTTTTTTTGCAGTCTTATCCGCACAAAATCCTTACTGGTAGGAGAGACAAGATGTCTACAATTCGTCAGACAAATGGATTATCAGGATTTACCAAGCGGTCCGAGAGTGAATTCGATTGCTTTGGGACTGGACATAGCTCTACTACAATATCCGCAGGCTTGGGTAACCCTTTGTTCAGCTTTCGATTACAGAACAAGCCTCAGGCGTTGCTAAATCGACACATAATTGATTACCAATGGCTCAAATTTAGTTTTTCCCGTCTGTTTAGACTATGCAGCATTAACTGATATATTACTTGTTGACTTGAGCATCTATCCCCATTCAAATCGCCAATATTTGATTATTTTATTCTAGCAAGTTCTATACTCCACAAAGGTGATTGCTATGCTTGCAGGAATGGCGATTGGAAGGGACTTGAAGGGAAGAAAGAACAATGTAATTGCCGTTATTGGAGATGGTGCAATGACGGCTGGGCAAGCTTATGAAGCAATGAACAATGCCGGGTACTTGGACTCTGATATGATCGTCATTCTTAATGATAATAAACAAGTGTCATTGCCTACTGCTACTCTCGATGGGCCTGTGGCTCCTGTTGGAGCTTTGAGCAGTGCTCTTAGTAGATTGCAGTCAAACAGGCCTCTTAGGGAACTAAGAGAGGTTGCAAAGGTGAGTTTTTGATTAAACGGTTAATGCTCGATATTTTCTAATGTTCAATTTAATTTTACCTTCTGATGTGGGTCTTGTGTGTTTCTCATTAATCGATGTAAATATTAAGAGATAAATGTAGAGCATTACTCATTATTATATTGACTAGAGACTATTGTTGCAGGGTGTCACGAAAAGAATTGGTGGTCCAATGCATGAACTGGCAGCAAAAGTCGACGAATATGCTCGCGGAATGATCAGCGGTTCTGGATCGACTCTTTTTGAAGAGCTTGGGCTCTATTATATTGGTCCTGTCGATGGCCATAACATTGATGATCTTGTTTCCATTTTAAAAGAGGTGAAGAGTACCCAAACTACGGGTCCTGTGCTTATACATGTTGTCACTGAGAAAGGTCGTGGATACCCATATGCAGAGAAAGCTGATGACAAGTACCATGGTAATTTCATTCTTAAATGCTTGATATCAAATAAAATAAAATTTCATATGAAACTAAAGTGAAGTGAGCTAAACTTGCTAGAGGTGGACAAAACCAACCGAAACCGATAGATCAGGTCAGACCATAGCTTTATGGTCTTGTTCTATTTCGTCTTGGTCATTTACAGTGTTGATTCTGGTCTTAAGATTTTAGGACCACCATATATTGGTCTGGTTCTATTTTTTCAATGACCGGTTTGGATCGGATCTTATTTATATTTAGCAAAAAATTGACATTTAATGATGTAGTAGATAATTTCGATAAACATGTGTTTTGAATTTTTCTTATATCAAAATTAATAATTACTATAATCTTGTAACTATGTTAATCTATTTTTTAATTTTGTATTATATGTTCTTATATTAATTGTTGTGTATTTTGAATAATTTAGATTACTTTGAATATTATTAGATTTTATTAATTTGAAATTATTTTATTTTAGTGAGAAAACTCAAGACCGGATCACACCAAGATCAAATTTATGGTTCGGTCCTGGTACGTGCGGTCTTGGTCTTGGTCCTAATATTTTAGGACCAAAATATATCGGTCCAGTCTCATTTTCTCCAAAAACCAGACCATTTCTAATTCCTAAAACTCGGTTTTCGTTTTTGTAGGAGTGGCGAAATTCGATCCTGCCACTGGAAAGCAGTTTAAATCGAAGGCCACCACCCAGTCTTTCACTACATATTTCGCAGAAGCTTTGATAGCGGAGGCAGAAGTAGACAAAGATATTGTTGCAATTCATGCTGCAATGGGAGGTGGAACCGGCTTAAACCTCTTCCTCCGCCGATTTCCGACGAGATGCTTTGATGTCGGAATAGCCGAGCAACATGCTGTTACTTTTGCCGCTGGTCTGGCTTGCGAAGGGATCAAACCTTTCTGCGCAATTTACTCATCCTTCATGCAAAGGGCTTATGATCAGGCAAGTGATCGGATCGAAACCTATCTTTGTATTATTCAATACAAAACGGAACCTATCTTTGTATTATTCAATACAAAACGGACGAAAATACTAAAACAATAGTATTTGAGGGCTCACAAACGTCCACACACTTCATTATCACCATTCATTACTCTTTCTAATGACCTCCTAACTATTTTATACCGTCTAACTCTACTGACTTCCATTAACTACTTTCAACTTCTATTAAATACGTGTAACTACTAATAACTTCTCATTTCAATATTACTATAAAGTCCTATAAGCAAGCTTGTGGAATTATGTATGTTTATTTTCTTTTCATCTTTGATTTAGTTGATGAATTTTTCGTAATGTAGGTAGTTCATGACGTTGACTTGCAAAAGTTGCCTGTGAGATTTGCGATGGACCGAGCTGGACTAGTCGGTGCAGATGGTCCTACTCATAGTGGATCTTTTGACGTTGCTTTCATGGCGTGCCTCCCTAACATGGTGGTAATGGCCCCTTCCGACGAAGCTGAGCTTTTCCATATGGTTGCTACTGCTGCCGCCATTGACGACCGGCCGAGTTGCTTCAGGTACCCGAGAGGAAATGGTATTGGGGTGGTTCTACCACCTGGAAATAAAGGCATTCCTATTGAGGTGACCCTCTGTTTCTATCGAGACATTCGATTATACGAATATTTATACGACCAATATGCTTGCATTCATAGAAATCGATTGCTTTAAATAATGAAAATCCGATATTCCTACAGGTGGGGAGAGGGAGAATATTGATAGAAGGCGAAAGAGTGGCACTCTTGGGCTATGGTACAGCCGTACAAAGCTGTTTGGCCGCTTCTTCGTTGGTAGAAAACCACGGCTTGCGAATAACTGTTGCTGATGCACGCTTTTGCAAACCGCTCGATCAGGCCCTTATTCGAAGTCTGGCAAAATCCCATGATGTTTTACTCACTGTCGAAGAAGGATCGATAGGGGGGTTTGGATCTCATGTGGTGCAGTTCCTGGCACTCGACGGCCTTCTTGATGGCAAATTAAAGGTATTATATATAGATGGAGAGAAGATGAATACTATAATTGAATATTGATTTATACTGAATGTGAATTGTGTTGGTAGTGGAGACCGCTGGTTCTTCCGGATCGATATATCGAGCATGGATCGCCGGACCACCAAATGGCGGAAGCTGGCCTAACGCCTGCTCATATTGCAGCGACGGTGTTCAATATATTAGGACAGAACAGGGAGGCATTGAAGATCATGTCATGATCCAAATTTTCACATTTTCACTCTCAACTATGTACAAATTCCATCATATCACAGAGTGTAACAGTGATTTCAAAGCCATTAGTTTAACGAAATTAATTAAATGCTTAGCTAGTAGTTAATCTCTTGAAATCCAGCTTGGAAAAAACCTGTATGGTTGAAGCTATTTAATTGGAAAAAAGCTGTATCCAACTGACCCAACCTTGCTTTTTTGACGTTAAAATCAGACACCGAGGGTGTCTTTTTTCAACAATCCATGAAAAGAAAGAAAAACAGTCAGAATGCGACCATTAAGACAATCCAAAGGAAAGTGGGAACTGAAATGGAGCTGTTTTTGTATTAAATTAACATAATCACTTACATACTACCTCTGTTCCTCAACAATCCAAATCCAAAAGAGATTTACTTACACAGCGGCTGTACCGCATTAATGCATCGGTAATTTGAGTTCTTTCATAAGTTGGGGTCTCCCCAAGAGCTCCTTCTTGGTCCACCCACAAAAGATTTTCACTTGCCTAATCTGTCTTTACAGAATCACAGACTAGTCGATCATCTACCTGATCAGTTCTCACCTCTTTTGGATCTTTCTCTGATGAACTTTCCTCAATTTGGTCAACTGACAATGAAGCCATATTCGAACTTTCAGATACAGTCTTTTCGATGGTGGGTTCATGAAGCTCAGACAGGGTGCCACATTTTGGAGAATCGAGTTTATCATCCACTGGCACAGCCGGAATATCTTCTTCACTTTTCTCCAATGAACTTTTATCTTCTTTATCATTTTCTAAATCTGTTTGCACCTGCCACTCTGAACAATCGACCGGGTCTTCAACGGGCAAAACCTCCTCATTTCTTTCGCCTATATTTACTGATGTCTGGACTGCATTAATATCTTCCAATTCACCCCTTTTCACAGAAAGCTCATAAACCTGAAATGAAGATATGCCTAATGAGATAACTATGAAAAAAAACACTAATATTGTTGAAAAGTAAGAAGATATATCAACAGAAATTGACAAAACAACAAGTGCCATACTACTTCGTCTTGGACCTAGCGCTTTCAATAGGTTGGCTGAGTTTGAGATTGTTAACTTGGTCTCACTCTCATTGTCAATATATTTATTCACATTTAAAATTTATTTACGCTATTAATACTCTACTTTATAGATATGAAGAGGCCAACCTCACTTGAACACTTTTGATCAGCCATTTCTACTTCGGCATTTGATTTGAAGTTGATGTGATCTTTCTCTGTTATCGGGGAAGATGAAGGTTGAACTACATTGTCATCGGTCCCTTTTGGTGAACATCCAACTTCGGAAGTAATAACTTTACCAACATCGGTTTTCAAAATTTTTGATTCATCTACTGCTTCCAAATGAGCAAAGGAGTGTTGATCAGCTATCTTTACTTCGGCGCTCGATTTGATATCGATGTTATCTTTCTCTGTTATCAGGGTAGATGAAGGTTGAACTTCATTGTCTTCCGTTGCTTTTGGTGAACATCCAACTTCGGAAGTAATAATTTGATCAACATCGATTTTCAAAATTTTTGATTCATCCATTGATTCCAAACGACCATAGGAGTGTTTGTCTTCCTCAGTCACAGAGGAAAATGGAGCATTTTCCACATTATTTTCTGAAGCAATCACATCATTATGAGAAGCATCCGTTTGATTAGTTATCTCATTATTACAATCTTGAGAGACTGGTAGATGCTTCTCCAATGTGCCTCTCACATTTTCCTCCTCTGCAACAGTCAAAGGCATACTATCCCTGACAGATGAAAGAACTTCAGGTAAAATCTGGCCAACCTGAGTTGTAATAATCTCATCACCCATTTCAATGTCAGTACCATTTTGCTTATCCAGCGAAGCCAGGACAGTAAGTTGACACTCAGCCAATTCCTGAATAGTAGATGTGTTTTCTGGTATTAGCTCATCAATCTCACAAGCAGACCCGAAACCAGTCTCCGAGCACTCAATCAAATCCTCCTTGGATAAGTTCTCATTCTTCCCCTCAACTCTCACTGGTGAAGAGAATGTAAAGATCTCAGTTTCTGAACTATTACCTTCAATAAATCTACCTTCTTTGGCGACAACGCAATCAACCACTGAGATAACTGCTGAACTCTTTCCATTTAAGTTCTCAGTCTCCAGCAAAAAACCTTGCGCTCTCTCTTTTTCCAACAAAGATGCATCGATAGTTTCTGACATATGCTCAACTTTGACGCCATAATTCTCTTCAGGTTCTTTTGGATCTTCCAGCTGTTCTAGGCTGCCACCATTATCAAGCTCAAATGTGCTTGGGATCTTTTCGTTCTTTCCCACTGAAGATGATGTAAAACCTACCAATTCCAATCTACTTTCTGGTAGGCCCCCACTGGTGACATTCATTTGATCATCAAATTTATCATCAGATCTTAATGGTTCGGTCACTGTTGCAGGAGTTCCAACAGGGCTGTAAAATAAGTCATCAACCATTTCTTCTGTTGCCAAACCTGAAGTCGAAGACCGATCCTTTTTCGTGTTCATCACACTTTCAGGTGGACCAACATCATCCGAAACATTTAGTAGAACATCCATAGGTTCCGTTGGGCTAACAACTTCCAGGCCATCTTTGTCACTTTTAGTATTTGGGTCACAAGGACCACTTTCTTCTTCTAAAACATTGGGTTCAGCAACAACAGAGTAATCTGATTCTAACAAATGTTTCTCTTTCTCTTCTCTAAGGCCACATGAAACCTCAATGTTAACCTGGTCAGAAGGATTATCAAGTGAAGTTGCGGCAGGGTGATCCGAAATAATACCCACTTTTTCAACACTTTCTTCAGGATTGTGGCCTTCTAATCCTTTAGAAACTTCAAGATTTTCGGAAGAGTACTTAGCCACATCCTCTTTCATGATTGGTATACTTATCTCACTAGATATATCGTCATTCAAATGAGATGGACCTTCAGAAGAGGGCCCTACCAGGTTACTACTACCTTCAGGAGAGCAATATAGTTTTTCTGAAGCATGCTCTACATCTACAGAGATATTTTCAATCAGTGTGGGAGCTATAATCCTAGAAGACTCTTGAATGGCAGGTGGTTTTCCTTCCTGTGTTTCATCATTTCCTGATTTAGCATCCACTGGTCCACAAGCCATGTCAAAATCTTCTACATTGGAGGACATCTTTAAACATTCAACAGCTGTCTTAGAGCACTGAAAGGTTTCATCGGAAGATGGAGCGCACTTACCAACAGAACCTTCAAAAGGCATAGTAACAAGTGAACGATCTGCTTCTCCACTCAAAGTCTTAAGAGGGGGAGGCATCTGATTGTTAAAAGACGGTTCTTGACATTCTTCTTCAGCCATTTCAACCTCTTTGCCAGCAGAATTCTCAGTTATAGCTGCTGGGTTTTCTTGTAAAGTTTCACTATCATTACCTGACACACTATCGCAAGTCTCCAGCTTATTTACTTCTGAAAGTATATTCAAAACTTCAACAACTTCAGAAGAACATTTATCAGCTTCAGTGTTTAAGGAAGCAATGCCAGACTTCTCCGAAATAGCTCCCACAGAATCAATATATGAATGTTCCACAATTTCAGAAATAGTGTTATGACATCCAAGGCTTTTATTATCAAGGTCCAAAGATTTTGGGGAATTTGGCGTAGGTGCTCTGTCTCCGAAACTATTTTCTTTCATTTCAGAATCTCTATCACCAGAATGAATTGGATTGACAGCTAATGAAACAATCTCTTCACCATGATCAGTTCTAGTTGGCACAGAATCGAGGGATTCTAAAATGTCTGTATGAGAAGGCTCTTGAAACTCCTCTGAAGTAGGCACTAGTTTATTTTCAGAGCTCAAACCAACTTTTTCAGCTACTGGAGGAGCGGTCGTTAAGCCTTTATGATCATCCGTACATGAAACACGCGTTAAAATAGGGTGGTCGGTAGCATCATCAGCTAAGACCAAAACATTTAAACTGGAGTGAATAGATTGAACAACTCCAGAATGATCATCAACTGGTGGTCTATGAAAAAGATCAGCATTCTTCATGACAGAATTTGTAAGAACTGAAATGTCCTCTATTTCCTCCTCCATACCTAACTTCCCTTCAAAGTTCTCCCTTCGAAGGTTTTCTTCGGAGCCGGCAGAAGTCATTTCTTCCGGTTTTCCAGTATTAGTCTTGGGAACAGCAAACTCCTCCAAAGTACAGGAAGAATCGGGTTCAATTCTTGCCGCATCAACTACTCCAATTTCCAGTTCAGATGTCTTAACAGAAACATCAACTGAAGCTGCTGACACTAAAGTTTGTGTACCTGAATATGCTTTGTCCTCTGGAATTTGTTCTTTTTGAATTTCTTCGGAAGACTTATTTGAGATAGGCAGGGTAAGACCAGGGGCATCCTTACTTTTCACAGAAGAGTCTCCAGCTTTGGTTATTAAGGAGCATGTCCCAGAAAAAATCTCCTTCATTACACGAGCAACGTCATTTATATCAGCAGTCTGAATATTGCCTGGAGAAGTATTCTTATCCAAGTATCTACCAACACTATCAAGCTTTGTTGATGAACTCGCAATTTGCTTATTCTGAAAAGACTTGGCTGATTGTTCTTTTCTTTTCATATCTTGATCATGTGTAGCTGCAGGTAAATGGACTGAGTGTGTCTGAACATTAGTTACATTCGGTACCTCAGCTGCCTTTTCAATTCTCAACTGAACATCAGTATTGCTGGTTGGATGCACAGATTCATCTTGTACTGAAGTTTGCTTCTTTCCTCTACGCCTAGGAGTCTCTGCTCGGGTAGAAGACTTACGAGCCTGCCTTTTGAGTTGCACATTTTCTGGTGGGCACACAGAACCAGAGTGCATTACAGGAGCCACAGGGGTACTCTGCGGAAAACTAGAGGCAGCCTCTGGAGCAACATCAATTACAGTCTGGTGAGAACCACTTAAGGAAGTGGTAGGAGTATCAGCAGTATTTGAGGATGATGTAAGTGAACGATTCAACTCATTTGAAATTTGATTTTTTATCATCTCAGCAGTATCTTGCACATATGGAATCGATTCACTTATATTTTGATTGATCGAAGAATTTCCAGAGGAAATTTCTACTGTCTTGTTGGTAATTTCATGTAGATCAGTGGCTTTTTGTACTTGAGTAGGGCCTACACAATATAGAATGTCGTTAACCTCAAAAGATAATAATGAATGACTAAAAACAAATAAGCCCAAAACTGCTAGTGTTATGATGCATTTTTGCTCCCAAAAATTTCTATAACTGGCGAGAGATAGACAGCTAAATATCAGCCGTCTGACAAGATTGCTTGTGACTTTACAGAATTAAACAAAATAGTATTATTATCTAATGTGTTTCAAATAGAAAGATTTATACCTCCAGACGATTCCCCATGGTTAATATGCATATGCTGGTTCGAATTTAAATTCTCATCAGTTAACACATTGGAGTAACCGATAGTTGATGAAGCTTGTTTTTTTCCCCTCCGGCGAGGCACCCCATTTCCACTTTGATTCTTTCGACTTGATCCTTTGGATTGCATGGGTATAGAAGGGCAAGCAGGGTTAGATTGATAGTCAGGAGCAGCAGAAGTGGAAGAACGATTTGGCTCTACGTTCAATGACATTCCAACACCAGGTTGATGGTCAACTCCAGATGTAGATAATGTAGTGGGTGAGTCAGATGAAGTCTGAAGAAAAGTTGTAAGAGTTGTCGAGAGAGATTTATCTATAGCAATAGGTTGAGTATGGGAAGGATTTATAGATTTATCTAGTGACTGGTCTGGCAGTTTGAGATGCGGAGCAGTATGTTTATTAGGTACAACAGGTGATACAAAGGCTGTTTTCTTTCCCCTGCGACGGCTACCTTCAACTCCAATTTGAGTTTTCTGGCTTTGCCCTTTAATTTGCTCGGGTAGAGAGCTATTTGAAGTTTGCTGAGAGCCAACAGCAATAGAAGGCACCACTGTAGAGCTTGATGCAATACCCAATTCATTATGATTGATAGTTCCAGTAATACTTCTTACTGGGCCAGCACTGAGAATAGAATCAGGACCAGCATCTGTAACATTAACAGTTTCTCCTTGTAAGGCGACGTCTCTTCTGTTTGTCCCTGAAGGTGTTTGAAGAGCTAAAGCAGATGGAGATTTATCAAATGGAGATCTTTTTGGCCTCCCACGGCCCCGCTTGAATGGAGGAGTTTGCTGCATCAACAAAGGCTCTACAGAGGATTGGGATTGGGATTGGGATTGGGATTGGGATTGGGATTGGGATTGGGATTGGGATTGGGATTGGGATTGGGATTGGGATTGGGATTGGGATTGGGNGAGAGCCCGGAAGTGAGGTGAGGGGAGGGACTGTGGAGGGAATTTCTTTATTCACAATGGCTGCAGTAGACACAGTTGTTATGATTGGATTGTTCTCTATTTCTTCCTTCAGAATTGGTGATTCAGGTGAGTCAGCCTGGCACATTTTTTCAAATTCTTCTTCCGTCCATTGCTCTTCATAGGAACGTACCTATTAAAACAGATCAATCAAACTCACTATCCAACAGCTGGTTCATATATAATAAATGGATTAAAAACAATAGCAAACCTCTCTTGCTCGTTTTCCTCTTCCATATTGTTTGGTGTCAAGATTCCCAAGATACCCCGTCTTCCGCTTTACCGGAACATGAGATATGACCCCAACTTTTGGCATCTCGACTATCTTCATTTTTTCATAAAACTCTTTTAGATCATCATTTGTTAAGAGACGTGAAGGTAATGGAGGTAAATGCTCAGAACCATGCATCCCCCTTCCCATTGTGAGCTTCTTCCACATAGTCTGCAGAAGTTAATATCAATAAACAATTAAATTTTGACCTCAACCAACAACAGCTTAGCTAAAACTGGATTGCAGCCATACCAACTCTGTTTCTCGTCGTAGCTTGTCAACTGCCTCAAACACATCGATCTCTGACTCACTACAGTTAAAGAGATGACCATTTATCACCATTTTTACTTGAAGAGATGGGAACAAATTTACTTAAAAAAACATAAGCAATTAGGGGTGAAATGTAGACGAAGTATCATAGAGAAGCATATGAACAGTAAAAGAATAAGTAATGAATATCTCACTTCCCCATTTTAACTAGTTTCTGATTTACAGTTATATCAGATGTTTTGCCTGACATATTGGGTTGTGTGTGAGGGGGAAGAAAGAGAGAGAGAGTTTGAATATAAAACAAATGAATGACTAAAAGAGTTTTGATACACGTTGTGTAACAAATGAAAAATGTTATCATAACAATTCTCCCCAATAAATCTCTATGATTATCAATAGTTTAAGCTCTCAACAAAACAAAATTTCTGAGAATAGCCAAAATGACTGGAGTAACTAATAAAGCATGTAAAGAGATTAAGAGGGACGGAAAGACAGTCAAGGTCCTTCAAGCAATATTTACCTGCGTGCTAGGAGATCATTTAAAGCATCATCATCTAATACTGGTGCTGCTTCCTCTTTCTTACACTCCCTAAGGAGGGACTCCAAATACTCCCTTCGATCTTCAGCACTGCATATAAAAAAATTAATTAAATATGAGGAGTTCAATTCTATAAGAGAGAAATTATCTTATAGAGACAATGACCTAGTATTATTGTCGAAAAACCCAGCAGTAATGCTCTGATTAGCCACACCCAGTTTGTGTTCAGCAGAAGCTCTAACTTGCTCTTCCACAGTTTGGACCTTTAATCATTGAAATAAGAAACTATAATCTAATCCCGACAATGGCATGAAGATAAATGTCTTAACCGGTCAAAGATCCAGTTAATTTATTGCAGAGGAAGACCACCAACGACAATTAATCAACAGGTTAAAACCAGTATATTAAGAAATGAGGAATCATCAAACGCCCACTGAACCTTATAACCGTAGTAAAAAAGTGCATGTACAAATGCAGACATGAAACTGACAAATAAAATAGTATCTAAAGTAGTTGTAAGAAATTAAAACGCTTTGTTCTAATTTTTATAAGAAACAAAGTATGAAAGAGAAAATACAAAAAAGAGAATAGAAAGAAAGAAGGTAAGAACCCTTCAAAAAGAAACCTCAAACGTAAAGTCATTTCTCTTCAATCAAAGAGAATAATAATAAACGGATCAATCCTAAAAAGTTTTGAACAATAAACACATCGAAAATAATGAAATTAATATTTTTCCAAATATTTATAACTGCCTCTTTATTTGAAAATAACAGCATTGCAACAAAGCCAAATATTCCAAAACATAACCAATGCTCATAGTCTCAATGCTAACATGCACTTCTTAGATCTTTTATCTCTATTAAAGATCTTAAAAAGGAAACTCTGAATGTCTTGAGTGTACCCCCATATTCTGATTGAAAAGAAAAAGAGGATTATCTCCAAATTTCTCCTGTAAGGTCAATGAGTATTAGTTTTCTCATGCACCTTACGAAAAGGACAACGTTGTGGGAAAAGAGTCAAGAAATGATTTCTCGTTTTCTTTAAACATTCATATTTCACATTTAATCTAGTGTAACAAGTATTTTATTTTGATAAAGGTCCATGAACAGTTTCATAAATATAAAAAGTGAAGCATCTATGGTCACATCATATAACTCAGTAGCTTACTGTTTCAAATCGAAGAACAAGTACATCCCTCTTCTGACCTATTCTATGAGCCCTTGCTTGTGCTTGAAGATCAACCTGAATATAACCCACCGGTAAACTAAACTTACCTATAATAAACATTAAATCCATTTGGAAAAAGCCAGCTCATCTACCTGCGGATTCCAGTCAGTATCAAAGATGATAACCGTGTCAGCAGCTTGAAGATTTACTCCAACACCTCCAGCTCGGATACTAAAACCACAAAAAGATGTGTAAAATATAATTGATAAATATATTCTTAGTCACATAGATATGAGCAATAAATTGATTAAAATATCAAGAAAGCATGTGCAGAAATAATGTGTCAACAATAACATCAGCAAACATCAGCTAAAACTATTAGCAATATGTTTATTAAGTTTCTAATTTTGAAATGTATGTTTTCTCATAAGAAACAATCACGTCATAATTTTGTAAATATACAAAAATAAAGAGGATAAATTCCATGCTATAAGCAAAAATGATAAAGACATTAACAATTTAAGAATTTCTTAATCCAATTGTAAAAGACAAGAAGAAATGAACACAGCCTAATTCTTTTGGTAGAGTACATCCATCTACCAATATGAATATAATATTTTCCATAACAAACTATTCTCTAGCAGCACATCTTCATAAAGAATAGCATAGCCACAAAATCGAAATTGCTAGAAATCCTTTTATCAAATATTTCCTAAAGAATTTAAAAGTCACCCTTCGTCCACAATTGAAGCTTTTAGGACTAAACAAAAATTGGCATAAGATGATAACCAATATTCGCATTAACATTTATACCAACATCAATAAAGATATTCAGTTATAATTAATCTTTCATAAATTGATCTAAAAATGGTAAATAATCATTAGGTATAAATATAACGTATATAATCTCCCATTAAAACAACAAATACTCAACAAAAGTTTCCTTATATAGTGACAATATAACCATATGTAACATATCAAGAATTTTGATGAAATATTTAAATTTATAGGAGATTTCCATCAACTCCCGTATTTTTATTATTAACATATTGCATGACCAAGATAATTTATCTTTTCATCTGTGCATTAACAACTGGGCAGGGTGGTCAAGTTAACTATTTCCTCTAGACAAAAGAGGGTCAACTATTTTAAGTATCATTAAATAAGTAGCTCCACAGGAAGAATAATCATACTCTCACATTCTGACCTGCTCAATGAGATACAAACCAACTGTGCTAGGAAATTTAATTGAACCACTTTCTCACACCTTCTCACATTGATCACACCCTCACATTGACACAAACAGACATCCCTTAATATTATAATTCATGGGAAAAATACCTTAGAAGAAATATAAAGAAGGGAGAATTTTGTCGGTTAAATGTGTCAATCAGGCCTCCACGGTCACTTCCAGATGTATGCCCATCCAATCGTAGGTATCTGTACTGTTTCCAATGAAGATATTCCTCCATCACATCAAGCAACCTTGTCATTGTAGAAAAGAACAGAACCTGCCAAGTAATACTTCTAATAAAAGATGACATATATCATATACAAAATTAAAATACTAGAGTTAAGAAATAAGGGCAATGGCATTGCTGGAAGTGCGTTATTCTAACAAGATGATTGTAAGCTTATTATACTTTGGTAATGCTTCAGGTTGCTTAATGACTATTGGCAGATGTTGTCAAAATAGTCAGCAGCAAAAAATCGAGTAATAAATTGACGTCTCAAAATTGATTTGTGAAATTAAAAATTTATTAAATTATGACACTTAATTATTGTTTGAGTAAAAAATAACATGAAAGTTTGCAGTAAATCTATTGTTTTATTAGGGATTGGGGGATCAGCAAATAAATAAATAACTGTTGGGGAAGAAATTTGTAAATAATTGAGAAGGAGAAGGGGTAGTTGGAATTTGTGAGAATAGAAGGGGAGAAGTAAACTAAGTGGCTGTAATAAAAAAAAAGGAGAAATTAGAAGAAGATTTTAAATTGAAGACTCGGTATCCTAACACTATCTGATGAGCTACTTGAATGAATTCGTCGCCACAAGATTTTATTTGAAGCTAAATCTAAGAAGAGTAACCTATTGAATATCGGTAGCTTCTCACTAAATTAGCTACTAAACCTAAGTATTTCAAATGTAATACCGTTATTTTACATTCTATGTCATCTTATTTCAGGTTATATATATATTGTAGTTACATAAAAAAGTAAAAATCTATTATGTAATTGTTACGGACCCAAATCCTCAGGATTCCCTTTTAGGGAAACATTATTCCTGACGGGTCTAATTATTTAATTATTAATTATTAGTTGTTATTTTAATTAAGTTTGTGGGTCAGTTTAGTCTTTTCATATTAATTAGGTCATGGAGTCTATTTAAAGGGTGTTAACCCTACGTACGATCTATCAATCAAGAAATTCAAGTTTAGTATTTGTCTATTTCTTTTCTCTGTTTTTCGATGTCTGGACGAGGGATGATTACTCGATCCCAGGGAAAACCTCCTGAAGGGGAAAACCCTAACAATTTGGTATCAGAGCCAAAACCCTCTTCCGAATCGGATGACAATTCTCCGGCCGTCTCGGTTAAGGGAGAAGAATCCTCGATGATGTATTCCCTAATGCAGCGAATGTTAACATTTATGGAATCCCAAGAAGAACGGGCACAAGCAAATCAAGATCGAGCGTTAGCAAATCATGAAGCCCTAATGCAACAATTTCGAAATTTTCAAGCTGGAACCCGGCAACCCACGCCGACAGCCGGTTCTCAGACACGCTGGCTGCCCTCACCGCCGGCGACAGCCAACGCCTCGCAGCCGGAGGAGTCCGGCCACTCGCCGGCGCTGGCCGCACGGGTAGGGCAAGGTCCGTCGCACTCTGCGGCCAACCCTATGTCGCACACAGTGCTGGAAAATCGTTGGCTGCCACTTCCTCCTTCGACGAACAGCACCTCGCAACCAGAGGAGTCCGGCCCATCGCCGGCGCTAGCCGCACGCGCAGGTCCAGCCGCAACCACTGCGCCTCTTTTCCCGCCCGCGCGCCCGATTTTTCTGTCGCAGACGGCAGCGTTCCCAGCAGTCGTCCAGGCGCCAGCAGCACCTCCCGCTTCTGTTCACTGGCCGACGTCTCAGGGAGAGCCGACGATCACCGCGCCCCTGTGTCCGCCTGTTTCTGGCGTCAACACCAGGATTTCTGCTCCTCCAGCAACAACCTTCACCACTGCTCAATGGCCGACGCCCTCCTGCGCAGCCAGCCCATCTCCAACAGTGGGTTTATTTCCCACAGCATGGGTACCAGATCAAGTGCTTGGCGGATTAGATTCGAGTTCGCAATCCGGGATTCCTTGGACGCGAGGCGAGGTTCCCCCACCGGTTTTTGGTGGTTTTACGTCGGGGTCTCACGGTATTTTTCCGGGCAGCCAGCCACAGCCTCCGAATCAGTCTATTTCGGCACTGAGATACGATCAACCATTATTGGATTCGGAGGCGGCCGGACCTTATATCTCGTATCCCGGAGATGTTCAGCGACCGATTATACGAGCCCGTTTGGAGTTTCCTATATATGATGGCACGTCCGATCCTGACCGATGGCTTAATCGGTGCGAGAGTTATTTTCAGAGCGAGAACATTCCATTACACAGATGGGTGAGTTTGGCGGCATTTCATTTACAGGCGGAAGCTGATGATTGACATGAGCGTTTTCGGCGCAGCCAGCCTAATTTGTCTTGGGCGCATTTCCGAGCATCGTGCAGAGAACGTTTTGGTGAACATGCTAGTCAAAATATTATTGGCGAACTAGTTGATTTAAAGCAGACAGGAACGGTGGCTCAGTATCAGAGGCAGTTCCAAAGCCTAGTCACCAGAGCTTTGTCAGTCACACCAGACCAATCAATAGGGCTCTTTACTGCCGGGCTTATTGACTTTTTACGTGTCGAGGTCGAGTTACAGACTCCACTGACCTTAGAGAGGGCCATGGCGTTAGCACGCGCCTATGAGCGTCGATCCACCGCCTTATCAGCCTCTCCGAGCTTGGCCCCTTCCCGACGTTTCTCGCACAGCCCAGCATACACTGCGATAGCGTCAGTAGAGCCGACCTTGGTCAAGTCCCCAGTCCGAACGACTGGGCCCCCGCCTACAGTACCACACACGTTTCGACGATTATCTCATGCGGAGATGGCAGATCGAAGGGCCCGAGGCCTGTGTTTTAACTGTGATGAGCTTTTCTCGAAAGGACACACATGCAAAAGCTTGTTCCTTATATACTGCGAGGAAGATATTGAGGCAGACAATGAGTTGGAAGAGGAACCAATACTGGACAGTGCTTGAAGCCAATTATTTTCATCCTTCCAGCTTGAGGACAAGCTGTTTTTCGCGGAGGGGAGTAATGTTACGGACCCAAATCCTCAGGATTCCCTTTTAGGGAAACATTATTCCTGACGGGTCTAATTATTTAATTATTAATTATTAGTTGTTATTTTAATTAAGTTTGTGGGTCAGTTTAGTCTTTTCATATTAATTAGGTCATGGAGTCTATTTAAAGGGTGTTAACCCTACGTACGATCTATCAATCAAGAAATTCAAGTTTAGTATTTGTCTATTTCTTTTCTCTGTTTTTCGATGTCTGGACGAGGGATGATTACTCGATCCCAGGGAAAACCTCCTGAAGGGGAAAACCCTAACAGTAATGGATTTCCAAATTATTATCAAAAAACTTTAGAACTTATAATTTACAGATTATTAAGACAGTTAAAACTCTAAATATGCAATTTATTTTATTTCCAGACATAATGAAGGTTAGAATTACCAAATAATTACTTTCAGACTTTAAACATGCCTTTAACATTTCTACCCATTCTCTTAGCCATTATAGATAATGACAAAACTCAGTAAAACACTTCTTACCCGATGATCTGTTGCTTTTAGCTTGGGTAGTATTCGATCTAACATTTCAAGCTTCCCACAAAGTCTCACAATTGGCGGGAGATAATGCATAGGAATTAAATTGTCAACCTACGTGGGCAAAAAACATAATCGAGAAAAGTTAGATAACTGGCAAGAAACAAAATCCACAAAAAGACCGTGGTTGAAAGAATCTGAGGGTGGAGGAGGGAAGGGAAGGGAAGAATTAGAGAATGTCTGAATTATGAGACACTATTTGTTTCCCACGCGCTTCCCTTTCCGTGCACAGACTAAGTCAACCACATGTTTAAGAAAATTAATAAAAAAATGCATGCCTCCTCTGCGTGGAGCTGGCTGATATAAGGATGATTGCATATATTACGAAGCTCCATCACTGAATTATGCACCGAACGAACCTAGAGAAAAGATGGCAAAGACAATAAATTTGAATGGGTAAGCAAACTCTTTATAAATTTTTCTTTTAGTATTATGCGACAAAGATACCCTTGAACTTCCAATTGAACCAAGATTATCTTCAACTCTCCTCATCAAAAGTTTCTGATATGCAGAAGCCTCGCACCTTATAAGTCTCTCAATCTTCTCAGGAAGTTCATTTTCTACCTAAATGGGAAAAACAACACCAAAATATTGATGAATTTTCCTAACCGTCATCTGTTATACATGATATGCAGTCGAAAGAACACCTCAATGTAAAAGCAAGATCTATTTTTAAGGGGAAGTTGGGCAACAAAAAATGTAACTTCACCAATAGAATAATTAGAAAAAATTTAGGAGCTACCTTTTCCTGCCACACAATAATATTACAAAAGAAACCTCAATCACATAAAATTTAAAAAGACCTTCAAAGTCATTTTATTTTCTTTCGTTTCATTAAACCAAAAATAAAATTGACACTGGAAATGCCAAACTCTTTTCACTTTCTTTGGGCGGCATGAAACTCGATCCTTATTAGTCAAAACGTATAAGCACAATCTACTGTGTTAAGAATTCAGCAATATTAGAAAGTAATGTTATAAAAATGTGAACCGACAGTCTATCAAACATATGTATATATATATATATATACACATATCTATATATCAAAGAATTTAAAGGGGTTGTAACCATCTGAACTACATGAATTCACGACAAAACATGTTAGTAGGGTTTCAAACATAGATGAATATGAAAAAGATATTATCCAAATCTTTAACTGTGTGTTATGCACATCACCCTTCGTAACTGTACATAAAGTATATTTCCTAGATATGATAGTAAAAACACCTTATGTTTCAGCCTTCTAAGCACAAATGGTCGCAGCACTTGGTGAAGACGATTTATGATCAGAAGATTCTCCTCTTCAGAGAGCAAGGCCTGGTCAGAATAAGCAAAATAATTGTATGAAACAAGTAACTCATAATTGAAAAAGGAAAAACACTACTATAAGGCTTACTTGATCAGCCGAACTGTCACCATTACCCTCAAATGGTTTGTTGAACCACTGAGAAAAATCTTCAGATGAATTAAAGATATTAGGCAGCAAAAAGTTAAGTAGCGCCCAAAGTTCCTCTAGATTGTTCTTCAACAATAAATGAAAAAAACTTATCAACATATTGAATTGCAATCAAGAGATGATAAATTTCCACGTTGAAAAAGACATAATGTGTAAAGGTCATTGCAGAAGGCAGGACATTAAAAGTGATGGGAGAAAAATAACTTGTAATGGTGTCCCAGTTAAGAGCAATCTGTGAGAGCTGCGATAGTGCTTCAGGTCAGCATTCAACTTGCAAGAAGCATTCTTTATCCGGTGCCCTTCGTCAATTATAATATAATGCCAATGAATTTTGCTTAATTTTGGTCTATCATGCTTGTTCATCAAGTATTCATACGTTGTCAGCAGAACATTAAACTTCTGATGAACAATTTTATCCCTAAAGATCAAGCAAGAAGAGAAAAACTCATTCATACTGGCATTAAGACTTCATATAAAAACAGAATTTTTGCACTTCTTCAAACATTACTTGAATAATTTACGCCTATCTTCAGGAGGCCCGGAGTAAACAATTTTATGTATAGCAGGAGCCCAGAAGCTGATCTCTGACTCCCATCCAGGTAAAACTGATGAAGGTACCACCACTAGGAAAGGACCTCGATCATTCTTTGTTTCCATTAGGTAGCAAATTAAAGAAATTACCTACAGACTCATTCCATCAGAGACTTAATACATTGTGAAAGTAATTGAAATACGCACCAAAGAGAAAAGGTTAGTCAATAGAAGCCCCATGAGTGATCTAGAACCATAAGTACCTGAACAGTTTTACCAAGTCCCATTTCATCAGCAAGAATTCCATTCAAATGGTTATTGTATAGGGACACCAACCATCTAAGGCCATTCATTTGATACCTGAATTTTAAAATTATGTCGGTGAAAAAATAAACCCAGAATGACTATGCAACCCACTCTACTCTAAATGCAATAAATAGTTTTGGAAAATTAAGAGAAAAAATGCATGTGTACAGAGACACCGCATTGGAAAGATAAAGCATACTATCATCTCAAGGGAATTCCAACTTACTCTCTTAACTTTCCTCCAAGAAGACAAGATGGCTGCTCTGCGATACTCTCTTTGACACTGCAAAACATAATATCTATGAGAAATGATAGAAAAAACAAATAACTCGCATCAATGGTAAACTCCTAAGATGTCCATGACACAGAGTGTGTTTGAGATAAACTTTCAGGTTTCAAAAACCTGACCATGAAAAAAAGAAAGAAAACTGGAAAATATTTTCATTGATATTTCATTTTAAAGAAAGAAAGCTAACTTTTGAAGATAGTTCTACCGTTTAAATTCCAAGAAACTTTACAGTTCTAAGAGCTGTTATATGTCAAAAAATCTTAAAACAACTTTTGGTTAGAACATTATTTCCACCCAAATATTATTTCCATTTTTTGGGATAATCTCCAAAATCCAAAACACGTGCACATGACTCAAGTATCAGAAATTTTTTTGCTTAAAGGATTTATGGTCTTCATACCAGAAAGAGAATAAACAATCTCCAACATGAGCTATCTATACAACAAAAAATGATTTTTTTAATACATCTCAAATGAGGAATCCTTTCTTGTTTTTTCCCTCTTCATCTGGCAAAAATCAAGTCATAAATTCAAAATGTAACTGTTGTATACAATTAACTGTTTCATCTTTTGATTATTATCTTTTTCATCAAAGGTTTGTTGCATAAACTTCAGCCAAGCAAGGGCTATATGGTAAACATTACACTAGGAGAGGTAAATGATAAGATGAGTTAGGATGTAGGGAAACATAAATGCTTTTTTCATGATATTGTCATGCTTTATATTGATAGCTGAAAAACGACATCGTTGTTTAAAATGGTAGCTTGAGGTAAGGGTGAATTATCTTTTGTTATCATCAACAATTGTTATTATTAACTATATCCTCATGTGGATTGCAAGATTAGTGGATTTTCTATTTTGTGTTGCTGCCAAAACTGAGGAAAAACCTATATATGAAAGGGAGCTAATGTACTGGGTATTTAGCAGTGAAAAAGTGATTGTTGTACCTACTGGGTTTTCCTTTCACCATCTTCACAGATTATAAATCTTTAAAGTACTTGCTTGAGCTGTGTTTGTCCACTCCGAAAAAGCATAAAAGGTTGATCAAGTTCAATGGATACGAATTTTGAATTACCAGGCAGGAAAATCTAGAGGTTGCATTCTACAACGAGGCAGGTTGGATGATACAGAGCTACTGCATTCACAGTCAGAACTCTTTGACGCAGAAGCTCTTAGGAAGGAGATTGAAGCTGATCCACACTTACACGAAATTCACAAGGCATTACAGGAAGGATGCTTACTCATACCTTCACTGAGTTAAATAACGGCATAATTATGTACAAGGGTAGAATCGTGATTCAACCATCCTTTCCTTAAAATCCAAACCTCTAGAAGGTTTCACAATTCTCCAATAAGGGGCACTCGGGGTGAGGCATTTTTACAAATGTATTAGCACAAACGTGTACCAGGAGGGGTTGCGTAAGGATATCCATAAGGTTGTGGCAAAGTGCCCAATTTTCCACAGTAACAAAACATATTTTTCAGTCCTTGCTGATTCCAAAACTCGGTAATGGAAGACATATCTCTCGACTTTATTGAAAGTCTTCCAAAGTCAGCCGGATACAACTCGATACTGGTAGTGGTAGACCGATTGACAAATTTTGCATATTTCCTTCCTTTGAAGCGTATGTTCTCAACAAAGCAAATTGCAGCAGAATTTGACAAAGGAATCGTTCACTTACACGGCACCTTGAGAAGAATAGTGAGTGATAGAGACAAGGCTTTCACTGCTTAGAAGCTATAGGCAGAGTATTACTATAATACCAACTTCAACACCTTTAAGGCATTGTATGGGAGGGAACCTCCGGTCTAAATTTGTTATTATGGAACTAATGCTTACACATCCAAGGTTGAACGATCATTCGAAGTGGGTGAGAAATCTAGCTCAAGCTTCAACCTTATAGGAAAACTTCAGAGGTACATCGAGCCAACCACAAGCTAGTCCCTTGATATTTTGGCCCCTTTGCAGTAGAAAAGAAGATTAGTACATTGCTTACAGGCTCATTCTTACGGAAGAGTCTAAAATCCATCATGATTTCCACCTGTTGAAACTAAAATGGCTATAGGAGAGGTCCCTCTTTCAATGACTCATATGGTTAACGAAAAGAGGGCTGAAAGTGCCACACACCTGGAGAGGCATGTGAAAATGGGATCTACCATTCAGGACTTGCTAGGTCAATTTCCTAAATTCGACCTTGAGAACAAGGTCACACTCAAAGGGGGAATAATGTCGCATCAACTTCAGCCAAGCAAGGGCTATTTGGTAAACATTACACTAGGACAAGTAAATGATTAGATGAGTATGCATGTTAGGATGTAGGGAAAATATCTGCTTTCTGATGATATTGTCTTGCTTGATAGTGTTTGTAGGACAATGACAAAGTTGTTTAAAAGGGAAGTTCGAGGTAAGCGTGAATCGTCTTTTGTTATCATCAAACATTGTTATTATGAACTATTTCCTCCTTGTGGATTGTCTATTTGAGTTGCTTTGGGTTGTTGGTTTGCAGGATTAGACGGGCTAGAGTGTGGAGGATCAAAAACAAATAGGTTCACTGGGCAACACAGTTTCACTTAATTTCAACACTAATAGTCAAATCATTTGAATTAAAGTTTAGGTTTACTGTGAAACACAGTTCCACTTAATTTCAACAATAACAGTCAAATCATTTGAATTAATGTTTAGCCGCCAAGAGGACATAAAAAGAGACCATAAAATAGAAATGATTATTATTGTGGTTGGGTACACATTACACAAGCAATCAGAAACAGATATATTTTTTATGATATACGAAAGTACGTGTATTTAAATAAAGAAAATATCTTCAGCAAAGCCTTAAAGAATCATAAATTTGAACTTATCATATCATCAACATTGTAAATATACAGAGAACAGGGTAGTGGATTTTGTTACCTATGAGCCATCAAATAATACTTCTCATTGCTTTCCATATAATGCTGTCAACAGATATCAATAAAATTTGAGCATATTAAATAAAAAATAAGCACAAGAAAGTATTCAGAGAACAAACTTACTTTTGCCTGATCACCTTCATCTTCGTTCTCAACAGCAGTTTCATCCAGATTACCTATTCCTGACTCTTCCAATTCATGTTCAAAGCTTCCTGCCTCAGTTTTTGCTTTCCGTAACTTAGATCCAAGTTTCTGAAGATATTTCTCTGTCTCTTTGAGAAGTTGCTTAACACGATCTGATTTTGCATCCTAATACAACAAATAAACTTTAGTTGTTTTAGTTAAAAAAAACCGCTTTTCCTCAAGTAGAAGTCTAGTCGGACAATAAACCTGCACCATCCGCAGATACCCTTCCACATCATTGATCTTCAAAAGATTTATCTTCTCACGCTGGATTCTGTCAATCTTTTCTCGATGTATACGCTCTTTTCTTTTATGGAACTCCTTGACAAATTTATTGAAACCTTTCCACCTTTCTCTTTTTAATTTAAATACATCATCAAGTCTCTCCCTGAAAATAGGTGTAAAATAAATAAAGAGTTGAAGACCATAAGTGCTGAGCAACAACTAGTCACGTACTTGTGAATTTCAATCTCTCCAAAGAAGTCCTTTTGCCTCTCACGAATTCTCTTTTGTCTCTCTTCCTTCATCTTCTGCTCAAACTTTTCAATTTGTTTGATTCTTCGACCATGTTTATGCTTCTTGAAAGATTTCAGCTTATCCATCTCCATTGATACAGGTTTAAAGAAATCACTCAGAAAATCACTGCCCATAAATGAAAGAAGTAATATTACAAGGATATATAGAAAAAAGAACAACCACATCATCCTGAATAAAAGAAAAAGCTATAATGAACACAAAAGAACTAAAAATAAAAACTGAAACATTATTGCAAGAAAACAAGGAAGATTAGAATTTTGGTTACTTTCTAAGCCGGCGCTGAAGCTGCAACAGTTGCAGTTTTTTCAATTCTATGACACTTTTTGTTTTTGCAGAAATATCTTCGGATGAACTTACATTTTCCTGCATTGAAGGTATAATAACAAGAAAAAGTTACATGGCTGGTGCAGATATGCAATGAAAGAAATTGTCAAATTATGAGCCTCTGAATTCTGCTACACATGGCAGCTTGTTTATACAGTGAATATCACGACTCAATCAATTCACTCGCGGATAACTAGTTTCAAGCTAACTGCTAAGTTATTTGATATCTCTTTCATTATTCTAAGAAAAGGACAGTATACAAAATTATTTTAATTATGTTGCCGAGAGATATAAATGAACCAGTTTTTGAGGTTTAAAACTCATTCTACTAAATTAACTTTCTTGATCGGAGCATCACAGTTGAACTGCTATATCATGCCTCCATAGAAGGGAGAAATAATTAGAAGCAAATAGACTAATTAGAATTGCTGTTTTCACTTTATTTATACTACTCGATAACAAAATAAAAAAAATTACATTCTTCATCCCCACCTTTAACTTTTCAAAGCACGAAGCAATACGCTTCTCAGTTTTTTGCAGCTTGAGTCGCCTATTTTGCTCAGCTAGGAGCTTCTTTTTCTGCTGTTCAATGATGCATTTCTCCGACATAGTGTATTTTGGAGAAGATGGTAGGTTAGTAACGACTAACCTAGCATCTTCTTCCAGTTCTGTGGCAAAAAGGAAGAAAGTTTTCAATTGAGTCTCACAACTTAATATATTTGAGTGAAAATACAAAATGCTGATGACCATCTACAACATGAAGTTGCACAAGCATCAAATAATTTCAATTACAACTGATAAGAGATTGTACCATGAGATGAAAGGTTTGGCATTATATTAACATCTTCTGGTGTCTGCAGGTGGCTATTGTCAATAGTGGAAACAGGTTTCCACCGCTCTCTTGATAGAGCCGAAGAATGATTTATTTGATTCACAGAACCACCATCCAGAAACCGACTAGGTGTGTTATCTTTTCCATCAACTGACAACTCATTTGAATAAGAAAAGGCTGGTAGGGATCCCCTGGAAACTTCATTATGACTGCCAAATCTATCCCACCTGATTGTGTCTGGATTATGAGTCTTATTCAAGCCCAATTCAAAAGTGGCTGGGTTAGTACGTGCAATTTGTGAGCTGACATTCTCTAAATAGTTTACAGTATTGCCTACAGATAAACCACCCTTTGCGCCAGAATCAAGTTGTGACGATGCACTTAAAGCTGAAAGTGAAGCTGCTGTCTCTTGTGCCAGAATTTCAACATCTGCTTTTCTTAAATCTAGAAAGTGTTTCCTTTCATCTGCTAGAACAGATAGATCAGAAGGTGGGCCCTTTTTTGTGTCCATTATATTTCTTTTTTCTGCATCGATAGAAGAGTCAGCCTCTGACAATCTTGCAGGTGATAAAGCGGCAGTTTCTTTGGCATTGTTGAGTTTTCCAAACGTCCTCACAACCTCGGGAGTGCTTCTTAGTTCATTTGAGGATTGACCCTTCCCTTTATAGTCAATTTCCTTGCTTATCCCCTCTGCACTATCAAAGGAACCCGTAAAGACCAACTTACACAGTAATCAAAATATCAACAAAAGCATGTACCATCTTTAGTCGACATGTCTCCAAGTGCAATTTCAAGATGCAGTTTCTTTGGCATCAAACCATTTCTGCACATAAATACACATGTTGGAGTTAAATTATCACTAATCGCTAAACTTAAAGTTATTGGGTTGAATTTAGTTCAATCATTTAATTTATTATAAACAAGGACACCTACGTTTCTATAGCCTTCTTGCATGGACATTTCAACTTTAAATGGGGTAAAGCAATGAACCAGGGAATTGATCTCGATTTTTGAGTTAATAGAACTATCTTAAATAGCCACCAAACTTTAGTTGCGGTTTCTTTCATAATCAATGTATTCCTTCAATTAAAAATATGCAACACAGGTTTTCACGATCAAGAGGCTAACAACATGGTAGAAAAGTACCTGAATGCTAGAAAAACGAGGCATTGAGCTCTGAGACGCTTAAGCTGTTGTTCTTTGAAAGGCAAGCCAGAAGATTGGGAAGCCTGACAAACAGGAGATTTTCCCGCATCTCTAGAACCTGTGTTTCTAGTTTCTGATGCATTATTAGACCACACACCCTGGACAGAAAACATGCAACACAGAAAATGTTTTAAAAGAAAATATCATACGAAAAGTTGAATATGATAACGCAAATACTACAAATCATAAAATTGGGATGTTTGGTAAAATTCATTCATATCCATGAAATGCCCGGAATGCACAATAGTCAGTCAACAAGCAAATTCTAAGTAAAAGGATTCACCACATAATATAGTTAGAGTAGGTAATATTTTATTATCTTAAAATTGGATTTTTTTATGCAACTAATGAATGAAATCATAAAAGTAAATGTATAAAATTAATTGCACATATAATTGTTTGACATGTCAACAATCTTTGTAAAAAAGTAAAATATGACAGTAAACCTAAATTATTCATAGTTTTCTAGTTAGTGAGGTTTAATATTAAAAAAACACAAGTACCTGACTCGAACCCATTTTATTGGCATCTAATATACTGGATCGAGTTCCATCATGCTCTAAAATCTTTCCACTGGATAATGTTGTGGGCATTTCCTCCCCTTGGTTGGCAGAAAACATGTTTGATTCAATAGGACCATTCGATAATCCATGCTTCTGCTGTTCGGAATCAACTGCATCAAATACAAAATCATTAACTGAACAATGACTGACAATCTTTTCATGATAGAATGTATACAAGAAGAAGAGGCAAATTCATCATTGTCACAAGGGATATGTATAGTAACTAAATATACATAAATAACCAACCCGAGAAAAAAAAAATCGACATGTAAAGAAAAATGTCACTTTGCATCCTTCCTTCCACGTAAGAAACTGGTTAACAAACAACGAGTATAAATGTTCTATTAATAAAATTCATAATTATAAAGAACTGAAAAATTAATCAGCATAAATATATAAATAACTTTTTTTTATCTTGCTTACCTTGGGTTTTCCTTCTAATGCAGTTTCATGTGGGCTTAAACTAGTATATCAGTCGTAAAAATCTTTTTTAATTTTCTATTTATCGTAAGTAACCATTGTGAATGCTAAAATAATTTCATTATAGAATGGTTGAATTGACTGCTTATCAAAATATACCAAAAGTACACAAAACTCTTTTTTTTAAATAACCACAGGACATTAGAGCACTTGTCACAAAATCTTGTCAAGCATCTCTTCCGAAACAAAAAAATGTCAAATACCCATTGTTAGTTGACATTTGTTGCTTCATCCTCTATATTGATCGTCTTCTTAGATTTTGAACATGGAGCTTCTATGAGACAACACGCATGCATTAAAACATTAAACAAGGAAAATATTTCTCACCTTTAATTGAATGACTTGTCACCGGTTCAACCTTGTTCAGTTTCATATTCCTTGGATTAACAACAGTGTTGAATGAATCAAACTGATGAGGGTTGTCAATGTGAGCCTCCAATGATGTTGACGAGTCTTGCCTCTTTCTCTTGGTGAAACTCTTTTTTCCATCCTTTTCATTACTTTGCTTATCCCAATTAGCTGAGTCTCGCCTGTCATGCGACTGCGAATTGCCAGACCTTGAATCCATACCAGCCGGGCTTTCTTGATCAAGATATTGACTGCTTCGTAGCATTGCAGACCCCTGATAGTAGTCATGTCCTGCACTGTTTGGGCCAAAAGGTGGCCTACTTGAAGGAAAAGGACCAACTTTGGTAATCTCATTTTCAGCCAAACTCACTTTTTTTGAATCCTTTGCAGCAACAGCTCCCTGTGATGGCCCTGATAAAAGTTTCTTTCAGGCTTATTATTGATTGACATTGATGCACTATTGTTCAAGTAGGAAGGTTTCTTGGAGATTTACAAGAAACAACAGAAAACTGTACTGCAAATTTGAATTGTCACAATACAGTGAACAAATCAAGATCGCACTATAATAAATGGATGAATAATGAAATTTAGACAGTTCTTTGATTTTAACTTAAGTACATTCTTTGAAGAACCGTTAACCAATTAATATGGACAGTGTCTTGGACTAGCCTCAAATTAAAGATACGTCAGATCCAAACTAAAGCAAGCACAAGAATAAAGTGTAGATGCACGTATATAACCAAGTTCATTGGCACTTTACCAGCATATTGGGTCATTGATGATTCGCCCATTTGTGTTCCACTTGCTGTTGGAATACGTGAAGCCTTTAAGGATTCGATGTCAAGACCATGCTGACTAATAACTGTCTCCATGGCACTGTATGGAGAAAGTTAAGTTAGGGAAAAACATGAGAAAATTGAAAAGAGTAAGTGTACTCAACAGATGTTCCCACTTAAGACTTAATCATTGGTAAATAAAGAGGAAATCAACATCTTCGCTAGTTACTGAACTAAGAAACTAAACAAGATGGAGACAAATGTCCTAAAAAGTTGGACAGATGTTATCAAGACTGTAACAGTCACAATAGTCTTTCAGGAGAATAACCAAACGAATTTCATATACAAATTAATATTGGATGATGAATAGTGGCCAATAAAACATTTATCTCATACACTTGATAAGATATTTTTCATATTTAGCTCAGATATCGATGCATATCACATAAAAGGAAAACAAATCATGAAGAATGCAATGAACTCAGAATCTCTACCGTGATATTACTTGATAAGGCATGGAATGCTCCTTTCCACTAGATTTCATATGCTGCAGTATCTAAAATATGGAAAATGAAAAATATATTTAAACATGAACATTAAAAAATAAGAGATAAAAAATAATAATTAAACAAGAAAAATTGCACACACCACATAAAGTTTAGTAGCCAATTTCGCTGGCTCATCTCTAGATTCTTGAATGAGCTTGTGCAGAAATTTAGCAGCCTCCAACTCAACATTTTGTGAAGACCCCATCACATTTGATCTAAAAAAGTGCCCACGAGAGATAATGGAAACAATAAAGACAGTATATAATATGATGATCAAAAACCATGAAACACAATTTAAATTCTCACGACGCATACAGGTATGACCCTGACTTAGAAGACAGTACCTTGGAGTTAAAAAGGTTGTGTAACGAGAAAACAGCTAGAAGTTTCGAACAACGATTACCGGTCTGCCTGATAGACACATAAGAACATGACAAGTTAGCGCAATGATTGCTATCCTCGTGCGTGGAATTTTTTTTTTGTTCGTGATTACACATATTTTGAAGCATCATAATACGAAAAAAAAAATTTGAAAAACTTACTCCGATTATGCCTTCATTCATCTAGCCTACGTCACTCAAGAAAAAAAGTAGAAAAAAAAAAGACACGTAAACTTAAACCCTGAAATCAACATTTTATCTGTACCCACAGATTTATGGACAGAAACTTGACAGTACTTCAAATAACTTGAAAAACGCAAGTGCCGAAAGAGAAAAATGGATGAAATTTAAGCTTTGTAGAGTGATGATAGTCTGGAAAAGTAGCCTCGGAAACATTTTCTGAGATAAACAAAGAAATCAACATCGGGAAGATTTAGGTTAAAATCATACTTGATCGGCAATTTCAACCGGATTTCTCCGGTGAAACTGATGTCGCCCGAGAGCCAGCTACATGTACATTCGATGCTAGAGCTCGAGAAGACCAAACCCTCGAAAGCAAAATTTAGTTCGCATTTCCTCTGATGTCGGGGTATGGGTAAAGCCGTGAGGCGATGCTAACACGGTCTCCAACTCGCACGTGCGAATATTACCATTTGGACTTTATATTACGAAATTAATCGGATAAACTTTCATTTAGGATAAAAATATTTAAAAAATCTAAATTTTAAAAAATATTTTAAAAATTTCTCAAATTTTAAAATCTATAAAAGAATTCTGACGGAGCAAATGACCGAGGGATTGAGCCACCCAGTTCATTCTCAAGCAGGTCTTGCTTAAGTGTCGTTTGTACTTCTGTTATGATTTTTTTATATATTTTAAAATTCGAAATTTTTTTGATATGTTTTTTAAAATTTTAGGATTCTTTTTGGATATTTCACCCTTTTAATTTACTAAATACTTATAAGGATGGTGTAATACACGTCTCTTAGGTATATCATAGGAATAATATAATTGAATATTGCATTCATTTTTCCTAGTTTTATTTGGTTGAAGTTTAATTGGGATTTGTATAGCAATATAGATTAAATGAAACCTCAAATTTAATGTTCTTGATAAAGTTAGAATAAACCTCTTAAGAAACAAAAGATGAATAGATTAGACATGAGTTCGACATTATATATTTTTTAAATTGGTCCTTCAAAGTAAAAGAAATTGAGCTATAGTTTAATTGGGAAAGAAGAAGACATTTGTATAATAGAATTTGAATTGGAATTTAATTAGAATTAAATTTTGGAATTTGAATTTTAATATCAATGTGTAACTGCCCTTCTTTATGTAGTTAGTTTGCGACTTTTTTTTTTAATATTTTTAAAATTGAATTTATTGTTAGACTAATGCTTTAAGTAGAATGTAAATTCTAAATCATTCCATTGCGAGTGAATGATTTAAAATTCTTTTTCTACCATTTTTTCACTTATTTTTAGATCGAGTATTCTTTCAATTTTCATCTCCTATTTTTTTGTTATTTTCTATTATTTGTATATATCATTCGACATTTATCTATTAATGTCAATTCATCCCCCGACATTACACTTTTTGTGTAAAAGATCTCAATGTCTTCCCTTTTGCTAATGTCTCCTCAATAGTAATGAACTCAAACAAACTCCCCACATTTCTAGCAATGTCATTGGTTGGAATTGAATTTTCTTCCATGTGCAACTCAAGTATTTGTTCGTTATTTATGTGATGATTATTCTTAGTCTATGCTGGTCTAATCGTTTGAAAAAATAAAACATAACCATCAACATTCGATCTTAAAGTTTTTAGATTAGAACTGGACCGTTAAAAGACAAAGACTTAACTATAAATAGATTGTATATCCGGTTCTTCATGTCATGGCCTTTATTGTCAAATACTTTATCAACAAATTTAGTATGAACATATCAAAATTTATGTTAGAATTGTGATGATATAATATCACCGCCTAAATGTTAGTAATTCAATTAAAACTTGTGATGATTTTTCATTAAAAAATCTTAAAATTTACGCTAAGTTGATTGGTATCCCGACAAAAGCTAAGAAAAGTTTAAAGTTCTGCCATCATTCAATGACGCTAGGACATTACGACAAAGAATGGACTCATAAAATTATTGTCTCACATAAACATACCAAAAAGTATTTTTATTATGTGCATAGCCATCAATCCAGGTGGGTTATACTCACCTATCATTCTGTGTTTTATCCCCAAGAAAAATATGCAGCCGTTATGAAATAATAGATTTCATTTCATTCGAATCAGAGTCTATCAAGAACTACTAATTAGATCAGCTTAAATGATGTAAACATCCAATAATGGTAATTAAAATGAAGAGGTAAATTGTGAATGATATAAGATAATACTATTTTTCTCGTTTTTCTTTATCAAATACTTGCATAAGTAATATTCAATAAAAAGATGAAATTCAAAAAATTGATATCAAATAATTTTATATTTTATTTTTTCAATTATAATTTTGGTTCTCTTGTTTGATTTTCTTGGGTTTTGAAAAGCAAATCCAATATTCGATTCTCATCACTTATGAAATCGAAATTAACATAAAATTTCGTTTTGAATTTGTTAAAAGCCGAATTGATTTCCATCCCTAGACCGGAGTCACCGAACTAAATACGGCTCACCGCAATCCATGTCATGCCCATATGACCATGGGCTTGCATCATAGATGACCTAAAATCAAACCGAAACTAATTGGTTAGTTATAAACTGGGTCTGAATATTCTAAAATAAGTGCATTTAAATGATTTGTTATGGGTCACTCTGAACATGTTAACCCGACCTAACTTTAACGTATTGCAGAAAAAAAATATAAATTTGAGATTTAATTATGGTTTAGATATAAAAATTAAATAAAAATATTAATTTAGATATTATTTTCTATTTATGATTAATAAACTTAGATTTGTTTTTAACAAGTCTAATAATTGTAATAATAAATAATTATTAGTGATTTTCAATCTTGTCTCAGATTCCCGCTCATTCCAATCTGAAGTCTGAAGCATTTAAAACCAATCTGACGCCCAAATCGCATAATTTCGTAAGTTCATCCCAATCTTCATCCATTTCTCGAATCCACTTCATTTTCAATCTTCCCTTCTCTCTCGCGGAAAACCCTAGCTAAGCTAGCAGAATTCAGAACTAAGCTATCCATGAATCAGTACCACATACACGAAGCTATTGGCCGGGGAAAATACTCGGTATGACTCGCATGCTTCTTTCGTTTTTCTACAGGTCGCTTTGTTGCAATCTGTTTCTTTCATCTCAAAGTTTACTGGCTCTGTTTCTGTCAGACTGTGTACAAAGGAAGGAAGAAGAAGACCATTGAATACTTCGCTATTAAAAGCGTGGATAAATCTCAGAAGAGCAAGGTTCTTCAAGAAGTAAGCCAGTTCCATTCTTTGATGAGAGATTCCGCAGTTTCAAGTTTATAAGTTGATTTGGACATTTTTAGTCCATTTCTTGGACTATGAAATGTGTGGCAGTTGTTGGTTTTTTTGGATCAAATTATAATGTTAGATACCATTTCTGCATGATTTTATATGCTAAAGGTGCTAAGGAATGATATTAAGCTTTCCTTTTTTAGCAAGAGTAAATAGCTGTTTAAAAATTTCTAGATTACCTCAATGTTCTCAATCATGTAAGTGGATTTCAGTTTTAGGTATCCGATAGAAGCTCAAAGTTTTTTTAATGCACTTCTAATATTTTTTTCTTGTACACCGAATGCAGGTTCGGTTACTTCACTCTCTAGATCACCCAAATGTACTCAAGTTTTATTCCTGGTAATGCTGTGAAAGCAACTATTTGCGTCTGATTGCATGACTAGTATGCCCATTTGGTTAATCATTACCATTATTCAATATTCTAATATTTATTTTCCCTGCCAAGGTACGAAACTTCGGCTCATTTGTGGTTGGTCTTGGAGTATTGTGTTGGAGGAGATCTCATGAGCCTACTACGGCAGGTTTTATACTGTAACGAAAATCCATAAAAAAATCTTATTATGGAAACTAATTAGAATTCAAATCCAGTAACTACACATACTTAATGGTCGCATGATGCACTGGAGTATAGGTTCTTTTTTCAGGAAAAATACGATAGGTTTTGATTTTTTTTGCTGCATAGAGTAGTAGTTTCAGTTGTGGATGGGCAGAAATTTTTGTGTTTTTAGTTGTGTTTATCAACCAATTGACAGAAATAAATACACTGGTGACTTTTGTTTTTTACAACGTGTTTAAGTTCTTTCGGGACTAAAAAATTAAAATTTGATAGCTATATTTTTTTTATAAGTTGATTTGAGGCTAAATAAGGCTAGCCAGATCAAAGATATGGCAGTGAAAGAACTCACGAAGCCTGGATACTATTATGTAGTCTGTGTAAATCTGCTTAGATTTTATAAGCTGAGCTTTCCAGAAATGCAGCGGGAGCATGATTTTAATGCAAATGTAAATATATTTTGAACGTAAACTTATATCTCCATGCAGGATGAAAAGCTACCAGAACACTCGGTTTATGATTTTGCCTACGATCTTGTTAAGGCCTTACAGTAAGAATGATATTGAAATTCGGTTAATTATATCGTTGGTTTTTTCTCTTCAAATTTGATTCATTCTTTACTTTTATAATTTATATAGATTCTTGCATTCAAAAGGGATCATTTACTGTGATTTGAAACCTTCAAATATCCTTCTGGATGAAAATGGGCATATGAAGGTACTTCAGTTTTTTCTATTGAAAACCCTAATATCTTCACATCTCTAACCTAAATAACCACAATTCTTTCTGCAATGAAGCTCTGTGATTTTGGACTGGCTAAGAAGCTGAGTGAAGTTTCAAAAACTCCTTCGTCAATGGTTGGTATCTTTTTAATATCATCCTACACAAAAATGAATTATTAACTTTTATAACCTCAATTGCTTACTATGATTTTTCAATGAATTTTTTAGTTGCCACAAGCAAAACGGGGAACACCTTCTTATATGGCTCCTGAACTATTCGAGGAGGGTGGTGTTCACTCTTATGCATCTGATATGTGGGCCCTCGGCTGCGTTTTGTTTGAGTGTTATTCAGGAAAGCCTCCCTTTGTCGGAAGAGAATTCACTCAACTAGTGCAATCCATTCTGACTGATCCAACTCCGGCTCTTCCTGGTTGTCCTAGCCGCTCCTTTGTCAATCTGATAGATTCCCTACTGGTAAAAGATCCAGCTGAAAGAATTTTATGGCCTGAGCTATGTCAGCATGCATTTTGGAGAACTAAATTTGCACAAGTATCTTTGCCAACTCAGCCCGCTTTTGATGCCATGATAGGGCAACATACTAAAACATGCTTATTAGAGAGAAATGGTGAGAAATCTAGCCAGAATCATACCCCTCCTAAATATCGTGAAAAGGTTGCAAAAGATGGATCTTTGAAGCAGGATGAGAATTCTGGATCAGGATCTCAGCAATCACTTAAGGGTGCAGTGCATGGACGTAAAATCCAATCAAAAGTTAATAGCAGGATAGTTGAGGAGAAGCAGAGGGAACGTCCTAGTTCTTCTAGGAAAGTGAATCTATTAAGACTTTCAAGAATAGCAAAATCAAATTTGGAGAGAGAGAATGAAAAGGAAAACTACAGAAGACCTTTGTCTGACAACCCCAAAAATGATTACGAGGTCAAAGTTGAGAATACAGATATGGAGCTTGATTTTAACGAGAATAATGAAGATGAGTCTCATGATGACCAAGATGAATCTGATAACACAATGTGTGACCCTGAAGATAAATCGCCAAGTCAATCTCAGACCCAGGGGAAAATAGAAGATGCAGACAAAGATGCGACACAGCAACCAGTAACTAATCATTGCCAACCAGATAACCAACCAATTTGCTTGCTTATAGATGATGAATCAAAAGCAAAGGGTCATGAACCAACTTCTGAGCATGTTGAAGTGCCTGCTAGCCCACATACTGCTAGTCCTCAGCTGAAAAATCAGAGATTCAAAGAAGTCTCTGGATATGTCATTGAGTCTGATACATTGAAATCATTAAATGACCTTTCACTAGTGATCTGGCATTCATCCGATCTATCAGTGAAACCTGTAATGCCCAGCAGAAAAGTTGACAAAACTTCTGACATAGCCCCTTCCCATTGCTTTGAAGGACTGCAAGCTTCTGATTTTGTAAAGATGCCGAAGGAGCAAATGGATACATTAAAAAATAGAATTGCTGCTATATTTAATGGAAACGCTAGTGTTGTGGAAAAGCAGAACGTTATTAAATATCTTGAGATTTTGAGCTGCAATGCTGATGCAGCCAATGTGATGACCAATGGACCAATAATGCTCATGCTTGTTAAAATGCTCAAGCAGGCTAAAGTGTTGGCTTTGCGTGTTCAACTTACTTCAGTAATTGGCTTGTTGATTAGGCATTCTACTTTTATAGAGGACGACTTGTCTAATTCTGGTCTTGTTGGTTCACTTACTGATGGACTTAGAGACAAACAGGATAAAGTCAGGAGATTTTCCATGGCTGCATTAGGCGAGTTGCTATTCTACATATCCACTCAAAATGAGCATAACAGAGATACAAATAATTTGGAGTCCCCGTCAAAAGAAAACAAATCTATGACTGGCTGGCAGGTTAGTTTCAAATTCTTTGGTAACAAACTTCTTGTTGTCCAATATCATATCTTTGATTATTTAATTAGTAAAAGATTTTCCCATTCTTGTAAAAAAAATTTGAGTCGGAGATAAACTTTTAAGTTATTTGGCAAGAAACTTTTCATTTGTTTTACACTAATTTGTTGAAGTTCTAAAGATACTCTATCATTTATAGAAAGGCCTTCACTTTTTCGTGCATTATTTTCTTGGTTTCTCTGCTTCACTATCAATAATTACATACATTATGCTGACAGGTGTCAAATTCATTAGTTTCATTGGTGTCATCAATTCTGCGAAAGGGGGAGGATGATGGAACTCAACTTTATGCATTGAGAACAATTGAAAACATTTGTAGTCAAGGAGGGCAGTGGGCTGCTCGTTTTACTAGCCAGGATGTAATTGGTAATTTATGCTATATATATAGAGCCCCAGGAAAACCAGAGAGCATGAGGCTTACCGCTGGCTCATGTATAGTGCGTTTGCTTCGTTTTAGTCCTCCTAGCATTCAATCAGTCCTAGAAAAAATTCCTATCAAGGACATTGCATCTTCCTTCGTTAAGGGCACTCCACGTGACCAACAAATTAGCTTAAACCTTTTGAACATGGCCATGCTCGGCAGTCAGATGTTAACAAATATTGGTCGTTACCTTTTACCCTTAGCAGAGGATAAGAATCTTGTCCCAAGCCTCATTTCCCTTATTGAGCAGGGAAGTGAAGTGTTAAAAGGAAAGACGCTTATTTTTGTGGCTCTTCTCTGTAAACATGGAAGGCGGTGGCTTCCACATTTTTTTTCCAACGCCAGGCTACTTTCTGCAGTGGATAGGTTGACAAAGGAGAAGGACATCTTTGTCCAACAGTCTTTAAATACATTCGTGCAAGTTGTGGCTTCTATCATACCAACTTTATTGGACGCTATAGTTGGCGACATTCAGCAAATAATGGAGGGAAAGCGTCATGGGCATATTCCTTCTCTTGCTAGTCGAGCTGCTCCGAAAACTAGCTTCCATGTGTTTCCAGTTTTTCTTCATCTACTTGGGAGCTCATCTTTCAAGCGTAAGGTGGTTAGTCCTCAGGTTCTGCAGCAGTTGGAAAATCTCATCAGGCTCGTTGAGACCCAGTTTCAGGTAACTGAGCCATTTGATGCATCGATTGCCTTTCATCATTCTTTCACTTCAGTCAGTTTGCTTCGGTTGGATTTTTCTGCAACATTTATTCTAAAACGAAGGGTAGAAATCTTTATGTTCTTAACATGCTTTATAATTCTAATTAGCAATTAGATCGAATGCCAAAAAGTGTAGATACTTACAACCATCGATGCTATCGTATTTCTTGATGAATTTTTTATGATTTAGGTCCTTCTAAAGCTCGTAACTCTGAAATTGATTGTATGTTACTCTTCGCAGTTGATGTTCAAGGACCCAACCATCTTATTATAAAATTGAAGTAATTATATCCATCGAAGAGTCCTAATGAATATTCTTCATAAATGGGACACCAGCAAATTGTGACCATTAGAGAAGAAATACTATATGATGTAGAACACTGTTGAAACTATAAACTTCAAACAATCGTCATCTAGTTCAGAACCTGATAGTCACGAGTAACTTGAATTGCTTATCACTTCATGATGAAGAAAAAAATTCCATGTAAAATTGTTTTTCAATTTTTTTTTCTATACAGGGCAGGGATGATTTCCAAATATCACTGCTTCGAATTCTTGAATCTATCACAGAAGAGGCGACTGTAATTCTTGAAAGTCCAGATACTTTTATCCATGGGATCCTCCCTAGTTTAGCTCTTCTATACAGGGGGAACAAAGATGGTGATGCTAGGTTCTTGTGCCTGAAAATTCTATTTGATGTGATGGTCATCTTTCTGAATGATCCAGTTATAGATGGGAAAAGATCAGAAGATTTGAAATCTATTGCTAATTTGCATTTCCTTCCTCTCTACCCAATCTTAATCGAAGACGAAGATCCCATTCCAGTGTATGCTCAGAAGCTTCTAGTAATGCTCATTGAGTTCAACTTTATCAAAATCCCTGACATTTTGCATCTGAAAACAATCTCCCAATGCTTTGAGTTTTTGCTCGGTGATCTCTCAAAAGCAAATGTAAACAATGTTAAGCTTTGTCTGGCTCTTGCATCTGCTCCTGAAATGGAGTCAAAGCTTCTCTCTCAACTAAAAGTAGTGAGGAGAATCGGAATCCTTCTGGAGTTTGTATATGCGAAGAATATGGAGGATTTCCTTGAGCCAACTCTTGGCCTGTGTAGAGCCTTTCTTCTCCGTTCAGTCAGCAGTAGAAAAGGCTTTGCTTACTCAAACGAACCGACTCTTTTAGGCGAAGGCTCTTTAGAGTCTAGTGGAGCGGTCGATCCTCAGCAATGTGTCAGAGATATATCAGATTTTGGCAGCAATGTGGGAATCTTGTTAGAGTTAAGCCGGATCAACGACCAGTCAGTTTCAGATATTGCTTCAGAATGTGTGGTGTTATTGCTCAAGGCTGCTCCAAGAGAAGCCACTACTGGCCTTCTAACCAATCTTCCAAAGGTTAGTGCAATCTTAGAGTCTTGGAGATCCATTTCGCACTTACTTCTTAGACGGATGCTTCATGCCATCGGTTATTCTTCTCGACAGTACTTGTCGCAGGCGATGATACTATCGATATCTAGTCTGGAAATTTCTCGTATTAAAAGTGCTGTTTCTGAGCTAAAAAGTTCAGGTGTACCACGTTTGGCTGAAGATGCGTTGCTTGTTGCTTTGGAGTTGCAACGGCTACCTCGTTTGAAGTAGGAAATGAGTCCTTTATAAGATGCAGATTTTATATTTATATGCGTTTGTATGAGCATGAATTTGAGCTCCTATTCCTTTTCCTGTCATCCTGGCCATTTATGTATTCTTTGTATAATCATTGGTATGGTATTCGACAATCTCTTCTTCGTCTTCTGTTTTGAGAACAGTGTCTGTGTTATTGGGTAATCTTTGGGTCCTGCATTTGAAGTGGAGTTCAATCTATCTACTGTGATCTAAGACTATTCACTCTGCACGTGTATACGAATTTAGAATAATACTTGAACTTTGTAATTTCATGTTGAATGGTGTCAACACCTTCTCTCATTCTCGCACTTCATTTAGAGGCGCTTCACTTGGGCTTTCTCCTGGTTAGCCTCTATTCTGGCCTAAATCTTGAGCCGCGACACTTGGTTAAATGACTTGTACTCCCCGGATACAAGTACAAAGTTCGAATCTTTCCCTAATGAAATTATTGAGAATAGAATTATGTTGTTGAGCAGAATATATCATTTTCTATTATTTCAAGCCATGACACTTGGTTAAATGACTTATAGTTTCAAGATACATGTACAAAGTTCGAATCTTTCCATAATAAAATTATTGAAAACCGAATTCTATTGCTGAGCAGAATATGTTATTCTCTGTTACTAATTCCTCCTGGCCTGAAGATTCTGATAGGGTAGAAGGACTGACCAAAAAAAGGCCCGAATAAGGCGTTCTTGAGTAAAATGGAGGAGTGAGAGTCGTAACAAATGGTTGAAAGTTACAGATCTGAATTTCGAAAGCAATCCGATGTCCAATGTACTGCTTAGAAAACATTAGCAAATACATTTTCTCCACAAAAATCAAGTTAAACAAAACTGGAGTGTAAGTGTTTCGAGCTCATGATCAATTGTTCGTGAAACTAATGAAAAAACCCTAATGAGCAGATGAATTTCTTCCATAAAGATATTCTCTCTTTCAGTGTTTAAGCACCCTTCTTCTCAATGAGCATCTCAATCAGGTCCGCTGCATCCTGGACAGTAGCAATGCTCTGGGCACTTTCTTCCTCCACACTGATTCCGAATTCTTCTTCAAGCCCCATCACAATCTCAACCTATCAGAAATTAAAATGTTCTTACATCAAAACATGCTTGAACTTATCCTAGGGTGGTGGTCTGGATTGATCATCTTATGAGTAGGAGTTCTTAGATGATGGTCACATGCAGATTAGTCATCACCTATTGTTTCATGAGCTTTCATTATAAACCACAATTTTAACTGCTTTGAGTTTTTTCAATTTCAAGATACTGTCTTTCGCAATAACAACAGCCAGAAAAAGAATTTGTACACTTGAAAATATTACTAGTTTCGGTTAGTGAAATAAATTTTGGCTGCGAGCAATGCATCATACCGTATCGAGCGAGTCAGCTCCAAGCGATGCAAATTTTGACTCCCCAGAGACAGCAGAATCATCAGGTAAAGCTAGCTGCTTCCTCACTATGTCACAAACTTTGACCACAGTCTCGGGTTTGGCCTGCAAAAAACAATGTCAAGGGCATCTTTTTTGACGATCTGATTGATAAAGTAAGAAATTTTCACTTTCAACGAAACTATCCAAACCAGAAAAATTTTCCACACCTAATAAAATCAAGGCTAATACAAAAACAGTTTTTTTATATATATTTAGGCGGATTAACATGAAGAACCGATCGTTGATAGAGTTGGTCTATGTCAAGTGCACATAATTTGTGGCAGTCAAATGTGGAAACCAGATCACTGGTCCATTCATGCGCAGGAGTGAAGAGCCATAGCTAAGTAACTGAAGTTTTGTCAAACCATGCATTGTCACTTGCCAGTCAGTCACTCATGAGCCCACCACTTACCCCGTAGAAGCGCGACCTCTTCGCAAATGAAAGGGTAGAAAATCTAAAAAGTCCTAAAATATTAGGAAATAGGTCGAAAAACTCCAAACTTTAAAACATGGCAATTAAATCCTGGCGGGGTGACCTTCTGAAACTACCTACATGCGGGGGCCAAGTCAAAGTTCGGAATATTTTTTTTTACATATTTCCTATTATTTTAGGATTTTTAGATTTTTTACCCTACGATAAAAAAAAAAGTAAAAAAATTACCACACAGCAGATCTGCACGCTTCCTCTGGTACGTGCACTCTGAGATTTGAAAATCTATTTCCATTCACTGGAAGTGAAACTGATCTCAGATATGAGATCACACTGCGGTTTGCCTGATTTAAACAATGAAGCGAGGAATTGAATCAATGGAAAAAAATAAGATAAATGAGAAAGACGAGTACAGATAATAGTCCGCAATGCACAGCATTGCTGGAATTATAATATAAATCAGTTCAAAATCTCTCTTTCACATCCATAAAAAATTCACAAATCATGCGACGGGCTTAATTAACCTTTCTTCTTTTTTGTAACAGTCTCATGAATGTCGTATTCAAGTAACATTAATAGAAGAAAACCATATGAATGACGAGCCAAAACACAATGCATGGGCATTGGAATCCAATAGGAAGAAAGAAACCGTGGAAAGAAGAAGATTAAAATCTGAACTGCCAAGCTCTTTCTGACAACAAATAGGTAATCTAAGTTCGAAGAAATTACATTATCGCGAATAAATAAAGAAAACTCTCCTCGTCATTGATCAAATTCAAAAAATGACGAAACAACAAGCAAACATTCACCTCTCTTCTAGTCGGAACAGTGGCGACACTGAAGAACACAAAATCACATCTAACAACAGGAAACAACAGAAATGAAGACCTAAACACACTCAAGCATGAGACTCCAATTGAAAGAGGGACAACAACAAAAAAAAAGACGTAGAATACCGAGTTCTATGTGGACGAGCTGAAGAGAGAGTTCGGAGAAATAGAAGTCTGCGACGCAGAGGCCATCGATTCTGGGCGAGAAAAAGAAAGCGATCCAAAAAATCGGAGGAGATCAAAACGAGGAAGCTAGATACGGAATGCAACGACGCATTTTATAGCCCGCACTGCCAGAGATGGTTAGCTTTGCGAGTATCGAATTAACCCCAGTTACGTTCCGCTTATCACTTCGCAACTACCGCAGGTCCGCAGTTAACTTGTAAGCCTGTGATGGGTTCCCCGTGTTATTACACTTGATGTTTAAGTCTCAAATGAACTTAGAAATTAGCTGGGCAATTACAATATCATTGAATTCCGAAAAAGAAGCAGAGGAACAACTTTCGTGTTCCTCGATACATTAACCAAACAAAGTCACCCGCGTGTCGTCTCATATTTGTGACGCTAAGCAACATAATTTGAGGATCGAGCTTAAACCGGGAGCCAATGGAATCAAAGCATTCTCAACAGAATAGAATAGAAGGTTTCTATTAGAAAGTGAAGAAGTTAGTTCTCAATACAGACAAGTCCAAGATTTAGATCCACCAAAAAAATTATTAAAACTTCACTGATCTGATTACCCAAGAAAGACAAATAATAGGAAAAAAAATATAAGAATGCAAAAACAAAACCAGTCCAGTTTACCTCACCGTGAATTCGATAGACTTCTCCGACCAACCCTTTTGGACGATCCCGGCTGAAAGATTTCCCTTTCTGTGGGAACTCGGACGAAATTCAGTGAGCTTGAGCATTACCTTTCACGCGTTTTTTTCTTTTGGAAGGACCAGTGGGAGGGTCGATCAACGGCCCTGACCAAGTCTGGATGGGCAGTTTTGCATATGAGAAATTCGAAGAACTGAAAGGAACGTCCGGAGGGTCGTATATAGGGTCCATGTGATGGGATGCGCCAAGAGGATAGCCGAGGGTTCCGTCCTGGTGAGGAGGAGGAAACTTCTCGCTCTTGCTCTTCGCGTTTGCATGGGAAATTAGTCTCCGCCTCTGGTTTAAGAAAAAAAAAACAAAGGGGAGATTAAAGGATATTATGAGTTCCGAAACTGAATATAAGAGCAGACTATTTGACTTGACATACGTCGAGATTCGGCTGCAGCTCGGCATTGGCTTCTGGAGCAGGAACCGCCCTACTCGTCCTGTCTCGGTGTCTGGTTTTCTTACTACCTTCTGCATTGGATCGGCCGACAGCTCTAAGCCTGCATTGCCGATAATGGTTTTAGGTAGACGTAGATCAAGTGGAAGCTAAGAAAGAAAAAAAGAGAACTCTTGCAATAAACTAATGGATAATACTTGATAGATTTTCTCCTCTTATTATAAAAAGCAATTTAAACATATGATTAGCTTCCCATGAGATTCAAAGCTTCAGATGAGATTCCAATACAGAGTATATAATGGATGAACTGAGTGTGACTAATAAAATGTAGTCATCTTGATGGTACTCGAGTATATAATTGATGAGTAATGCTTGATTTATCTTTTCATCATACATTGTTATTATACTCGTTGATGTGTCAAGACGTAATTAATGCAATAAATATAATATATAATTATTTTAACTTTAATATATTATATACACATTAACTAGATCTATCACATCTCGACGTCAACATGTATAATAAAAAAATATGACAAAAATAAAAACTTAGCAGTACTCATAATTAATTTTCTTATTTGTATTGAAAAAATCAACTGAATTTTCCCAGAGTCTCGAAATCGTCAATCATTTGATATTAATCACCAAATTTGAAAAGTGAATCACTCATTACCAAGTTTGTATTGATTTCTAATCCATGGATGAATTCCTATCGATCTACCTCTGTCACTCATCGTCGCACAAAAAAAACTAACATAGTGGAAAACCAAAGCAAAAATAAAGCCACACCTTCTACTTTCTTCGTCACGTAGCTTAGCATCCATCTCCTTGCTGGGAGGATACTTTGGCAGGCTGGAAGGCTCGCAAGCATAAGGTTTCGTGCTAAAGAACTGCAACAGACCACAAGAAAATCAGAAAAAAAACAAAGGATAAATAGAACTCACAGTAATTTTCTCATTTAGTCTTCTTTAATGGAAGAAAAATTGCAAAACTTTGATCTCTTTTATGTTTATGATTAATTGAGTTTGAATTGAGGTATATCTGGTATGGATGTATGTGTTTCTCAAATCAACATAAATTCAGACATATGAAAGATAAAGAAAGGTGATATTTGTAAGGTTTGCAAAATCTCACTTCACTCCCCAATGCAGCAGTTGCAGTCTGGCGTTCAGCAGGGTCAATTGAAAGAAGGGTCTCGATTAATGGCAAGGAAGAGGGGGGAAAATCATGAAACGTCTCTGATATGCATCGCTTGTAAGATTGTTGAGGCTTGAAAATAGTAGCATGGGGCAATTTCGACTTTCTCCAATATTCATCCGAAGGAGATCCGCAAAGCTTGAATATCTTGTGCAGCTGCTCCACCTTTACAGGGTTTAAAAACAAATGTCAGCAGTCACAGAAAGAAGTTTTTAAGATTGGAAAATTTGAAATAAGTTTCGATAAATCAGCAAGGGGCCATCAAATGATAAATCTTTGTTTACAATTTAATTTTACATTCTAATTTCATATCATGAATTGACCCTTAAGCGTACTTCACCCATCACTCATGATGATATAATTATAAATATTCTAACGCAATTAAAGTGTAAAACTAGAATGCAAAAATAAAATAGATGCCCGAGAAAAAGGTTATTTTGGAATGTACTAGTTGTGTTAAAAAATTTCTAAATAAAGAATCATCAAAGATTTCCATCTATATTACTCAAAAGAATCTACGCAATACACCTAGTCGATTGGAATTGAGAAAATTATGTCCCAATTGCTACAAACATACGATCCATGGGATAAAGAAATAGATCCGTTAGCGTGTAACCCTTCCATTCCAAGGAAAATGAAACATGACATAGAAAATAGATTTTCTATTAAAAAAAATGAAATCCTATTTCTGAATTCTAAATTGGTTTTTTGGTCCGATTGAAATAGGATTGTCAGGATAAGAAATAAACAAACCATGGATACAAAATCAATGAAGTAATGAACTGCGAAAGAAGCATGTATTGCTCACCTCTGTGCGTCCAGGCATTATAGGCTTCCTAGCCAATAACTCGGCCAATATACATCCAGCACTCCAAAGATCAACACCAACACCATAATCAGTAGCGCCAAGAAGTAGTTCCGGAGGGCGATACCATAGAGTTACCACCCTACTTGTCATGGGATGCTTATGATTAGGATCAAAGGTAGAAGCCAATCCAAAATCCGCAATCTTTAGAACTCCTTCATTGTCAATGAGAAGATTTGAACCCTTTATGTCCCGATGCAGCACATGATGATTGTGGCAATGTTCAAGCCCCGATAATAGTTGTTTCATGTAACATTTGACCTTCCATGTAGATGGCACATGATAGAAGCATAATCAAGATTATGGAAGAGCAAATGAGATGAGATGGATTTTTAAAAGAAAAAAATAGAAAAAGAAAGTAGAAGATCCAAAGTGAAGTAAACAAAATAGAGAGAGATGGACATGCTCCTAGGAGAAGCAATTCATTACCAATAATCTTTCGTATCTATCCTAAGTAGTTTATAAGGTTCCTAAACATCAAACACACTAAATGTAGCATATATCTCTACAATAGACAATGTCCTTACCTGGGGTTCTGTAAACTTAATGTCTTGGCTGGCTGCAAGTCCAGCCAAATCATGCTCCATATATTCAAATACTAGATACAAACTGCAGAACATACGCGAAGTGACTAAACCTTCCAACTTTACGACATTAGGATGATCTAAACGACGCAGAATGAGAATCTCTCTAGCCATAAACTTCACGCTTTCTGGCTCCAGATTGTCGAAACGAACCTTCTTCATTGCAACAATTTTTCCCGTCAATGTATCCCTAGCTTTGTATACATTGCTGTATGTGCCTTGCCCGATCTACTTAACATAATCACAAACATAATTTATTACGAATATGTTTTTCTAAATGATATTGGTTAGCTTGTAGCTAAAGCCAAACAGTCGAGATCATACCAATGTGCAATAACTAAATTCATCCAAGAAAATTATATTGATCAAAATAAATAAACCATAAAACGTGGATTCAATCTCTGAAAGGGGACCGCCAAAAGGGGAATGAGTTCAATTTACAAACTATGCTGAAATAGGGATGACATAAATTCCTAACACGTTCTCGATTCATGATTTTCTTTTGAATAAAGGATAGCAAGAGTCAAACTAATAGTTTATAAGATTATGACCAGAAAAATGATCTTACAAGGCCTGAATCTCTGAAAGCAAACAATTAGAAAAAATAATCTTCAATGCTGAAAGGGAAACGAGTTCAATTGACATAAGAGATACCTTGTCAAGCTTCTCGAAGGAGTCAGCACGACGAGGAATCCAGCCGTTAATGGCTTCCCCGGCGACAGCGGAGAGCCAAGATGGCCAACCAGAAGCGACTTGCTCGCCATGCACATTCTTCGGTGGGTTGCTCAGCCTTGGATTCGGCCTCGATCGTCTACGCTCGCCTTTCGGCCTTCTACTCTTTTCCTCCTCCACCGCCTTCCCTCCATTATGAACTTCGCTAACCTCGGCTTTCTCGGAAGCCCTAACCTCATGCTTATTGCTCTCCTCAATATCCGCCTTCTTCTCCTCGGCCTTGGCCGATACTTCTCTCCCAAACACACACCCCATTACCCCAAAAAAACACTCATAGACTCATAATTCACTCAAAAGGGTCGATCTCACCAGTCCAATTTTCATATCCAAAACCAAAAGCAGCTCCTGATCTAAATCACACGTCCACCGAAACCCTAAATCATTCGACTGCAGAGAGACTGAAAAAGAAGACGAGGATTGTGAAAGCGAACACCAAGCAGTGCAGTTAAAGAAGCTGAAGAGGAAAATCCAGGAGGGGAAAGAAGAGGATGGTCGTGGCTTTTCCGGGGCAAAAGTGAGAGAAAAGAATGATTTGGTAAATGGCGAGTTGCTCACAACCCACAAATTATGGCGGTCGAAAAACGAGAGGAGAGCTGCAAACGGTGGCGCAAAAGGAAGGTAAAGCGGAGAAGAAAATAGTGAGAATAATGGGGAGCTTTCTGAGTCTCTACCTTTCTCTTTCCTTTGGGGAGTGGCTCTGCTCAAGCCGCAGAGGCAGGTGAGTGGCCATTGAGGCCCGTTAGATTTCTCGGAAAATCAAAAAAACAATTCAGAAATCTCAGAAGAATCTCCGAGCCTTTTCCGGTCTACTCCACTTTGACTCTCTTTACTCCACTTATAAATAGTAATAATAATGCTAACTCTAATTTTATACTCTTAAATTAAATCAAGTATATTAATTAAACAAATTATTTTTAAAATAAATATCAGTTTATTTATAAATATAGGTTAAGAATCAATTTATTATAAAAATTAAAATATAATTATTGTTTATTACGCTCTACTTTACATTAATTTATAAAAAATATATAAGATAATTACAATCATTATCTTAAATTTTAAAATTGGTTACTTTTATTTTAAATTTTATGATAATTTTAGTGGATATTATCATCACATATTCTATTAACTTTAACTAAATGTGTCGTAATTAGAAATTCTTTTCATAAAGAAATTAAATATATGTTTTTTTATTATTTGTGTCAAGCGAATGGGAGATGCCACGAGTGAGGCACGTGTCCAGCAGTCTTCCATTTGATAGTTTCTTTCTGGAGACGTGGAGAGATGGTTGAGGGCAAGCTGTGGGAGGAGTGGGCTCCATCTCCATAATCAATCAACGGGATTTCAGGTTAGCTGTGCAGTGCTTACCTGGCAAATTGCTTGCAATTAAATATATGGTTTTTGAATTAATATATATTTAAGCGTTATTGTCAATGGCAAGTCCCAATCCTTAAATCTTAGATTTTCTTATTTTTTGAATTAAATCATATTTATTGTACCTGAAATGATGAGGGGAATGGCAAATTCAAACAAAATGAGCCATGCTCGTGCATGCATGCATGCATCCTTCTCCATCTATGGTTGAGTTTTCATAGTTTTGGCCGGCTTTAATTCGGATTTTAACTGGGTTTGAGATAATTTCTTTAATACATAATTCGATCTCTTAAGCATTGACCGAAATCACACTCGGTTAGATTTTCACACTTTTTGGAACGTCTTTTACCTACCCAGGGTCGGGGGTGGATCACTTTAGATAAAATCTATGATTAAGGGAGGAAGACGATGGCATTATGGTCTGATCGTGAATCCGACTCTTTGAGAGCCCTGAATCATTATTTTTTTCAATTTGTCCGAGAAAAGAAGAAACAAAATGAGTTGGTGAAGAAAGCAAGGACATGAAAATCAATGCAAGCTCTCTTCCCAAGCACTCTCTCCGGTTCCCAATCACGATGATGCCCAAGCTCCTCTCCTGTTCGACAATGGCGGAAATTCCGGAGACCGAGATTGTTAGCTCGCCTTCCCTTAAAACTTTCTCGAAGAAATCTTCCCGGCTGTCGCTTCCATAGCTTCCTATATTCGCAAACTCAGCCGCGTCTTCCGTGGCCGGAAAGATCTTCACCAGCAAATCGCGAAAAACTTGGTTGAGTTTTCTTCAGGCAGCACTCAATCCGACACGCTTATAGGCATACAAACGCACAATTAAAGAGGTCTGAGAGATCGTCGATGCCATAAAAACAAGTTGTTGAATTCTAAACTAATTGCCAAAAATAATTAAATATTTTATTTTTGTTTTAATTCAACTAAAACAGTCATTTGACCTCAACTATTCAAAGTCAACTCGACGGTAGATAGTTCTGTCGCCTCCCTAATTCGACCTCGTCAACCGATCCGGTTCGGTCTACTCTGCGATTAAAAGTAAATGATTACCCATGGGCCATGAAATTCTAAATAGTATTACAAATGTAGTTCAATTGTCTTCCACAATTTATTACAAGTGCAACGGATGTACAACAATTTAGATATAAACTCCATTAATCAACATTAAATCAAGTACCATTCTAAATATATTTATGATTTTTATCTAACCCTATCATAATCCAATAGTCTCAATTTTAGTGAAAAACTCTTACCTCGATTAATGTAATCCCAAATAGAGTATGCGGTTGGAACATCAAAATTAGTCAAAATTGAGCAACCTATAAAGTCAAAAGTCAATGATCAAATTCAATGTTGACGACATACTACCATGTCATCAATCAACGGTCAACCTTTCACTCAATCATCGTCTGGCGTCTTCTCCGGCAACAACAGATTTCCAGAAGCGACCAATGACTTTTCGAGACTCTTTCTACTTTTAACTTTTATGAACAACATCCGATCTAAACAAAACAAACTAGGTTTTGAAGACCTCGAGCTCTTGAGCCCAAGAGTGGCTTTATGTTTCTGATCCAATGGTCGGATTAGTCGGACAAGGCCCATTTTTCCAATGGTACTTAGACGACTTGCTCTTACAACCATTTTGAGCAATACTAGGGTACATCATGTTCTTTACGAGGACTTTTGAACAGGTAAGTGGTTCGTCAGCAGTAGAGCTCGAACGAGTCGCCGTTTAAAGTTTTCAAAACAAATTTAAGCATCCAACTTTGATAGATGGTTTCTCCCAAATCATAGGATCATCTCTCTATTTCATCATCCACTTTTATTGCATTGCTTGATGCTATCTCTATTCCAAAAACCATTAATGATGATCTATCTCATCTTGGTTGAAGTGGTTCTATGATTGAAGAGATGAATGCTTTGCATACGAAAATAGTACTTGGGACATGGCAAACTTATCACCAGGGAAGAAAGTTATTAGATGTAAAGGAGTATTTATAATTAAAACCAATCATGATGGTTCATTAAATAAGCTAAAAGATATGATCACTCATGGGGTTGTTTATTCTGATACATTGTGTCTTGTGCCTAAATTGACTTCTACTATTTGTTTCTATGACAACAATCCATAATTAGTCTTTGTATCAATCAATTAGACATTTACAATGGTTCTTGGTATAGTAATCTTCGAGAAGAAGTATCTATAGGGCAACAACCTAGATTTACAAGTGTTAAATAAGCTAAAAGATGGTAAATTATTTAAAAGTCGTGAGAGATACTAAAAAGTAGTGGGAAAGTTAAATTATCTCATCCTGACTCGTCCAAATATAACTTATTCTGTCACCATAGTAAACCAAATGTTGGCTTCTCCAACCGTGAATCAACATTGAGTCCCTAGACATGGCATGTTAATTGTTATAGGAAAATCGTAGGCATATCAACATTGAATGTTTCTCTAAGCAGACGGAGCAATATAAAAAAAATAGATGGAAAATCAACTACTAGTTATTGTGTATTTGTTATTGAAAAAAGTTGACATTAAGGCTTCGTTACCAGCAAAATTATAGTGTGATAATCAATTTCGTTTAGCACAAAAAAAAACCCAGAGAAGATGTTCAGAAGATTCAAACATTGATCTTATATACGTGGTTTTCAGACAGTTTTCTTTACACGATTTATACAGTTTTTTACAACGCCAATAACAAAGCTATGTACATTGAGTCAAGTCTCCAGTGCGTTAACCCTCTCTTTGAATGATCTGGAAAGACCATGGATTGGAAATGGGGTTGGCAACGGAGATTTGCACGCGTAAAACCTCGTGGACTGCCCCTCGATGCAGCACCCGAAGAACCTCCTCTTTGTCTAATGCAAGATCGGCTAGAGAGAGCCAGCGGGAATGGGACTCGTCTCGCATTCGGAAGCCACGAAGCCATCTTCCGAGCTTCCACCATCTCACACACACATGTCGCTCCGAGATCTTGTGGGTCTTGAGCCCTTCCAATACTACTTCAGCCTGCAAGATTACAGAGTTGGAGTGTATGCATATAGCCTTATCTTGTCCAAAAACTAGAAAACCAGCAGCCAACTTCACAATAATTCAATTCCGAAAACTGATCAATATCAGTCATATCAAAATCCATCTATGATCATGGGTGTTGGGATAACGAACTACTAAAAGATAAAACACTGAAATTTACGCAAAAATCTTAAAGAGACAAACTTTCGGGCTAAAACAAATATCTAGTTGAGTCAAACCAAACTCGAAATCAAGTCATGAAACTTTATCAAATTAAACGATAATTTAGAAGATACTCGAATTTTTTTGTCTGGATACTGTTATTGCTAGCAGCAAGGTAATTTAAAACGAAGGAACGACTACATACGGGAATTCCAAGGCATTGAAGGCAGTAGTGTAGGCCAACCAAGTTCAGCAGCACATTATGAAGGGACGGTTTAAAGAGGAACATCAGCACATCCTCATAACCAAGCTGCACTTGGACAAATCTCCAATGGCTTTTAGATAATCTCCAGCCTCAATCGAAGAGCACTGTTCCACATATCTGATAACATCAGATGTTCTTTCAGCCATCTCATAATGTCTCATGACGTAAAAGCTCCTCCATTCCTAGAGAAATTCGTTTAAACTTTCTCAATCCAATTTATCAAGTATACTATCGAACACATCGTTAAGAAATACAACTTCGCCATGGATTCCTCTTCCATGAAAAAAAGGAAACACAACAAGATTACACAACCCAATTTTGCTAATCAGGCAGATTGATGGAATTTGACCTCTCAAATGGAGTAAAAGATTAGGCAGTTGCAAACCTTGGAGATGAAGATGTCGTAGACAGAAGCAGCAGCGGAAGATGAATGAAGTAGAGGCAGCAATGGCCATCTTTTTCGGGCCAAAGATTCCCATAAACAATCCGCCACACAAAGCTCCCTCCAAAATCGAGAGCAACTACCCAGGGCGCACAAATCCAAAACCTTCCCCAATCCACCAAAAAAAAGAGGAAATCAGAAACTATAAGTTCAATCAATCCTCGCAGGTGTGAAATTTAAAAACAAACGAGGGAAACCTGAAGAAGTGAAGCAATATTAATGGCCATGTCATTCGGAAGTGAAGCATGGGTGGATTCCCCTTCCATTTAGGGTTGCTTCCTGGCCTTCTCCTTCAATATTTCTATGGCTATTTCAACGCTTCATCTGCGAATTGAGATGGCCTGCAACAGCCTGATAAAAATTTGAGGAAGCAGAACCTGAATTTTGGCCACGTTACGGTTTAATGGCCGAAGCTGCGAGATTGCCTTGCTTCCTCTGCTTTCCAATCTGAAAGTCAACGAGTTCTATAATGTCGTTTACCAAGATAACGACTTGCAGCATTCCCTTTTCTTCAGACGACACGTCGTCTCAATATATCTTACAAAATAAAATATATATAATTTACACATTAGATTTATTATATAAATTGCAATAATAATGTCATAATGTAGCAGAGAAAATGAAAATAGAGTAAATGTATTATTAGCATATTAAAATTCTCTATGTTGCCTTTTTTTAAATATTCATTGCATTTAAATTGTCTTAATTAAGTAGGATAATGATATTGATTAAAGAAGATAGAGAAAATGATGACGGGAAAAAACAAATTGAAGTGATGAAAAGGTTGAGTGCTTTTCGTCGAGGTGTGTGGTAGTCGAAGTGGTGGAATGCCGTCCTGGGTAAGAACAAAAGTGAACAATTCGGTATCTAATTATGGCTCAAGTTTGTGCATAAGCATGTTATATTTCTAATTTGATCGTATATTATATAAAATAAACGACTTTACTTAGGCGATAATGGTAAGAACAAAGGATGTGACACATTTGGTCGCGAAGACCCAAGACGCAATTTCATTAATCCAAATTCAAAATCACAAAACAGAACTACATGTTTCCACAACATTTACACCATAAATCCAGTAATCACTAGCAATACAAATAACATTAAATTGTCACCAACGGGGTCGATTCCGGTGCCAGTGATCCTACTTGGAAAGCCTAGAACGAATGGAGAAAAGGGAAAGCCAGATGAGAATTACGAGTATAACGGAAGCAAACAACGAGACAGCAATCGCGGCCCCAACGTGTCGACAAAACTTGTCGAAAGCGTAGCACACGTCGCCCCACATTACGTGCTCGTTTCCCTTCAATCCGATGTATGCCACTCCACCGGCTGTTCCTGTGGCCGAGGCTACCAGACCCAAGATCAACTGCAAACACACAGAAAGAACATATAAAAACTCGATTTCTTAGTACTTCAAACATAAAAAAAAACAAAGAGTTATGGTCTCAAGTTTTCCCACAACATTCGTACTCTCAAAACAGTATCACATATTGCCAGGATTATGGGCAATTATATCCCAAAATTGGAAGAGTTTAATCTCAACAAATTTTAAAAGCTAAGAGCCAGAGATGGATGGTAAAACCTACCACGTCAAAGAAGGCAAAATGAAGCAAAAATTTGGGAGATAGATGACGCTTAGCACATAATGACGAAATTGCAGTGATGAAACTGTAAAGCCCGGCAACGGACAAAGCTGCCACAAAATATCTGCAAAAAAACGACCAAAAATCAGAAGTCCGGTCGGAAAACGAGAACCTAATAAAGCTCCGGCGAACTTGACGTTTACTCACATGAACGCCGGCGAGTGATCGAACTTAGCAACCACAGGATATCCGGGCGGAACATTTCTGACGCCGCTGGTCTTTGTCTGCTTGCTCGTCACCATTATCACGACACTCGTAACAGATGCAGCAAAGACGAGGAACCTCAGAAGAACATCCGTACAGAACCCCTTTGAAGATGGCGCTGAATAGGCAGTTTCCTTTGAATGGTATTCTGGGTCTGGTTTATTAGTCGACGCCATAGCTGTTTCACCGAAGCTCTAATGAATTTCCAATGGGTTGAATAGATTATGAAGATGGCTACGGGGAGATGCGTATATATAGGCCTGAAAAATTCAGGTCAACGATTATGGCTTCACCTGCACGTCACGAGGCGATTGATAGTTTCTTGCTTGTTGGTACGACCAATCTCGTAATCTTATCAACAAAAGTTGAAAAATCAATTAGGAAGTGGAGAGAGAACTAGGGTTTAATAATTGGTGGGCATACTTTTCTATCGCTGACTTCTAATCTAGAAGGAAATATTGCTAATCCCGGAGTTAATTTATGTTTAATTATTGTGGGCTATCTGTCAAATACACGTGGCTTGCTCATTAGGTGTAGAGGTAAATCTTACACATTATAATACTTTATTATTGACAGCTAAATTTAATTATATATTATATGTTATATTATATTCATGCATGCAGATTGCCAACCATGTTCACATTCTAATATATGTAGAGTTTCATGATAACGTCTGCCGATCAAATCTTTAGTTTCAAACTATAGGAAATTTCAAATTGTCCAAGCCAACAAAATATATTATCGATATATACACAGGCGCGTACACCACACACAAGTATTCGTGCTTAAATATAATTAGCCTACGCATTTTCGTGAAGATCTTCGTGTAAAAAGGAATAGGTTTGTTCCTTTTCTCTTGAAAAGAATGACAAAATCATAATTATTTGCGTCGCATTTTAGACTTTTCATGGAAAATTAAATAGAATTTGGGTCATTGAAATGCAGATTGATAATGCGGGAAGACATTAAAAGCATTCAAAATAGATGGAAAAACATAAGATCAACGTTCAAAGGGTTGAATACATATTATTATTTATTGGTCAATGAATGATATAAACAGAAATATAATTGAGAATTGTAATGGCTTGCTCATTATTTTAAAATATATTCAAATGTGAACATGGCGTGCATGCGAATAAATTACTTGACGTGTTTTTTTTTTAAATTTTCAGGTCCCTTAGGATAGGGAGCAAAGAAATCAAGACAATATAACGTTACCACCAACGGTCCTATTCCAAGCATGTGTTATTAAATGTAATTTCTTCGAGTCACGTGATGCTAATTATCTGTCAAGTTGATCATGGGTCGATTCAATTCGGTCTAGTATAATCTTCTAAGCAAATCTTGAACCACAATTTTATTAATCGGAATCGTAACCTAGACTGGGAATCATTGCTGACTGGAGTGGTTTTCAAGGTATGGTCTCGATCTGCTTTTGGCTTGATTTTATTTATTTATTAATTAAATTTTTTGAAATTTGATTAATTTTGAAGATTAATTTGTTTTGTAAATTTCTAAAAATTACATTAAATATAATCATTATTCAACTAAGTATACCCTCGAACATAGTAAACAAATACAGATTAACTATTGAATCCAATTAATCTAAGTTAGCCATCAAATAAAATAAATTGTTGAGATGTGAAATCTGATTAAAGAAGTGTAGCATCAAATAAAATAAACTATTCTTATTAAAAGTGAATACTCAAATATGAAATCTGATTGAATAAAGTTGACCATCAAATAAATAAACTATTAGACACATAAATATCAAGCGACAATCTTAACTAAAATCAACACATTGGATCATCTTTATTTTTAATCATGCAAGAAGGTTGAATAACAATTAAATAAAATTCATCAATAAATTTCGATTGGTTGAAATATTTGAGTCAACTCTTCATACAAATAAAATTTCAACAGCTGGTAATAGATATCTACGAAATACATGAAAACGACTACACAGCTAAAAAATATATTCTTATGCGACTTAAAAATTAGAATAATTAATATTTCTCGCTATTTTGCTCAACACCAGACAATAATCTAAATTTATTTTTCACTGGGATAATATGTCAGCACTAAACAATGTTGTAGAAGATTTATGTAGACGTGCTCAACGACATTTCAATGTATTTCCAAAACATCTACTCTTCGATGTTGATCAACGTCCAACAGCTTTAAGTAGCACACTAAGCAATAGCTCCTGCTTCACTACAATTGTCAACTTCCAGCATAATTTCAACTTTGATTCAACATTTCCAGTCATTTAATTCTCCAAAGAAAGAATTCCTAGTTCTACATTCTAAGATTTCATGCATTTTGTTGTTTTTTGATTTTTTTTCTCTCCCACATCGGGAGGATATAAATTAACCCCTCCTCCCTCCATTCTTCTTATCCCATTCCGAAATTACTTATATCTCTTTGGTAATTTTGGTCTTACTTCTTCTCTCTTTGTAATATTTCATTGTGAAATATATTTTGCAGTGTCCGACGATGTAGACATATTTGGTCGAACCTCGTTAAATTTTGTTATTTCTTTTATTGCTTTATTTAATAGCCGTTTGTTATTTTGTCGGGTATAGTTGTTGTGATTTATTTTACTATTAAATTACTATGATAATTCTGGCTCGGTAAGACTTGATTTTTAAGTGGTCCGTTGTGACCCACCTCTCTTGCTTGAGAATCTATCTAGTGTGATTTTTTAGTACAATAGCTTACACGCTAATTGAAATTGTCCGAGCTTCCGCAACAATTGGTATCATAGCCTAAGATTTTGTAGTATGCTCTGTGGTTGCAGCTTTGTCTGAACTTCCACATCATAAACAGTTCTTTAAGATTCTCAGCTATTAAATAAATTATTATTTGGTGCAAAAATGACAGACTCATCAGAAATGAAACCTTCTACTTTCTCAATACTATCAAGAAATGTATTGTCGAATGCGAGATTTGATGTGGAGATTTTTGATGGCATATGTCATTTTGGCATGTGACAAAGTGAAGTTCTAGATGCTTTATTTCAACAAGGTCTAGACGTTGCCATTGAAAAAAAGGAACAAGAAGATGTTGAGCAAAGATATTGGATGACGCTAAATCGATTAGCATGTGGTACGATTCGATCGTGTCCATCAAGGGAGCAGAAATACGCATTCTAAAAGAAAATTTCTGCAAATAAATTATGAATAGCACTTGAAGAAAAACAGTCAGAATAAACTCCACATGAAGAAAAGATTGTTTCGATTCAATTATGTTCCAGGTACCACAATGAACGATCACATCACGAGTTTCAATCAGTTAGTCACTGATTTGATAAATATGGATGAGACGTTCAAAGATGAAGATCTAGCTTTGATGTTGTTGGGATCCCTTCCTGAGGAGTTTGAGTTTCTTGAAACGACTCTACTTCATGTGAAGGTTGATGTGGCTCTCAGTGAAGTGTGTGCTGCCTTGTACAGTTACGAACTGCGAAGGAAAAATAAAAAAAGAAGTACTAGTGGAGCTACAGAAGCTCTAGTTGTGAGAGGGCGTCCGCATAGCCAGATCAAAGGGAAGAAAGATAGATCAAAGTCAAGGCCTAAAATGGGTAAAGATGAATGTGTCTTTTGTCACGAAAAATGACATTAAAAGAAAGATTGCGCCAAATTGAAGAATAGAAGAAAATCTGACAAAGGAAAAGCTATTGCATATTCAAATGTTGCTGAATGCAAAAGTGATGCGGAATCAGATTATTCTCTAAGTGTTTCACGTTCAACATCGCATCCAGATGAGTGAATTTTGGATTCTGGTTGCACCTATCACATGTGTCCCACTCGAGAATGGTTTTTTGAATTTCAAGAAATCGATGGAGGAGTTGTTTACATGGGCAATGATAATCCATGTAAAACAACTGGGATAGGTTCAATCAAGCTGAGGAATTATGATGGATCCACCAGAATTTTGCGGGATGTGCGATATATGTCAATGCTAAAGAAGAATCTCATCTCATTGGGGGCTCTAGAATCTAAGGGCCTAGTTGTGATGATGCGAGATGGAATTCTTAAAGCAACTTCAGGAGCACTGGTGCTGTTGAAAGGCGTGAGAAAGAACAATCTGTATCACTATCAAGGTAGTACAGTTGTTGGGGTAGTCGCAACAGTAACTTCAAGTCCCAAGAAGGATGCAGAGGCAACAAAATATGACATATGCGATTGAGACATGCTAGCGAGAAATCCTTGCAAATGCTTGCCAAGCAAGGATTGCTGAAAGGTGCGAAGACTTGCAAATTAGAATTTTGCGAGCGTTGTGTTCTTGGAAAACAACGAAGAGTGTAGTTTGGTATTGTAATCCATAACACCGAGGGCATTCTGGATTATGTACACTCAGACGTATGAGGTCCAGCCAAGACTCCGTCTCTCAGAGGGAGATATTATTTTGTCACTTTCGTTGATAATTTTTCCAGAAGAGTTTAGGTGTTCACTATGAAGAACAAAGATGATGTGCTTGGAGTTTTCCTTAAATGAAAAACTGAAATAGAAAACCAGATAGGAAGGAAAATAAAGGTTCTTCGATCAGACAATGGTGGAGAATACAAGAGCGGTCCATTCCTGAAGGTATGCTAAGATTGTGGCATAATTCGACACTTCACCGTTAGAGGAACACCACAACAGAATGGAGTGGCCGAGCATATGAATAGGACACTTGTGGAGAAAGTTCGTTGTATGTTGTCTAATACTAGATTAGACATGAAGTTTTGGGCTGAGGCTATAACATACGCTCTACATCTAGTCAATCGTTTACCATCATCTGCTATAAATGATAAGACTCCATGGGAAGTATGGTCCGGAAAACCTGTTATTAATTATGACACTTTACGTGTTTTTGGTTCTACTGCATATTATCATGTGAATGAATCAAAGTTGGATCCAAGAGCAAATAATGCTCTGTTTATGAGCTTCAATGCTGGAGTCAAGGGATATCGTTTGTGGTGTCTAGCTAGCAAAAAGATGATAATCAGTAGAGATGTTACCTTTGATGAAACTGCTATGTTGAATAAGATAAATCTAAAAGAGGTTGAGAGTACTTCGCAGCAGGTTGAGTATAATACGAAGCAAGTGGAGTTTAAACAGGCAGTGGTGAATCTAGCAAGTAACACCACTCATGACTCCCCGGTGGCAGAATGAGAGTCAAATGAGGAAGAAGTTCCTACCCAAGAACTTCTACATCAATCGGAGCCAATTTCCATTAGAAGAACAAGGCGGGAGATTCAAAAACCTGCTCGCTTTACTGACATGGTGGCTTATGCACTTCTGGTTACTGATGATGTTCCATCCACCTATGCAGAAGCCATTCGAAGTTCAGAAAATGGTAAATGGACAGGTGCAATGGAAGAAGAAATGCAATCTCTTAAAAAAAACGAGACATGAGAGTTGGTGCCACTACCAAATGGGAAGAAGGCGATTGGATGCAAATAGATATTTGCAAAGAAATAAGGATTTCCTGAAAAAGATGATATCCGCTACAAAGCAAGGTTTGTGGCTAAATGCTACGCTCAGAAGGAAGGAATTGATTATAATGAGGTTTTTTCTCCCGTGGTTAAACATTCCTCCATTAGAATTTTAGTAGCCTTAGTAGCACATTTGAATTTGGAGCTAGCTCAATTTGATGTGAAGACCGTGTTCCTGCACAGTGATTTAAAGGAGGAAATCTATATGACTCAGCTAGAAGGATACAAGATTGATGAAAAAGAAGATTGAGTTTGCACACTGAACAAATCGTTGTACGGACTGAAATAATCCCCGAGACAGTGGTACAAACGATTTGACCAGTTTATGAAGGGTCAAAAGTACACAATAAGCAAATACGATCATTGTGTGAATTTGCGCAGAATTTAAGATGGATCCTACATCTACTTACTCTTATATGTTGATGATATGCTGATAGCATCAAAAAGCCAAGTTGAGATTGACAGGTTGAAGGCTGAGTTAAGCAAAGAGTTTGATATGAAGGATTTTTGGGAAGCTAAGAAGATTCTCGGTATGAAAATAAACAAGGATATAGAGAGAGGCAAGTTATGGCTGACTCAGAAGCAGTATTTGAAGACGATATTACAGCGTTTTGGTATTTAATGAAAATAAAAAACTTGTAAATCTCTCACTTGCTCCTCATTTCAAATTGAGTAATCTGTTATTTCCACCAACAGATGAAAAACGAGAATACGTGACAAAAGTCCCATATGCAAATGCAGTCGGAAGCTTGATGTATGCAATGATGTGTACGAGACCAGATATTTCACATGTTGTTAGTGTTGTGAGTAGATATATGCATGATCCGGGCAAGGGTCATTGGCTAGCTGTGAAATGGATTCTGCAGTATCTCCAAAATACAGTAGATGTTGGATTAGAATTCGAGCGGGATAAATCTTTTGGTCATTGTGTAGTTGGATATTGTGATTCTGACTATACAAGAGATTTGGATAAGTGACGATGTAGAACTGGCTATTTATTTTGTTTAGCAAATGCGCTAGTTAGTTGAAGGTTTACTTTGCAGCAAACAATGACTTTATCTACAACAGAGGCAGAATATATGACAATTATAGAAGCTGTAAAGGAAGCTATTTGGCTTTATGAGTTGCTAAAAGACTTGAGAGTTGGTTAAAAACAACTTTAGGTATATTCTGACAGTCAGAGTGCTATTCATTTAGCAAAGAATCAAGTCTTTCATGCACAGACGAAGCATATTGATGTTCGCTATCATTTCGTGCGGGAATAAAATATACTTCTCCAGAAGGTTCATACTTTATATAATCCTGCAGATATGCTGACTAAAGTGGTTACAAGAAACAAGTTTGAACATTGTTTAAACTTGGTTCGTATCCTGCAAATTTGAGTAGGCGCCTGACAGCGCAAATTTGAAGACACTGCGAAAATCGTTTGATTGAGAAGATTTATTTTTGGGTGAGATTGAAATTAAGTCAAAGTGGAGATTTGTTGTTTTTTGACTTTTTTTCTATCCCACATCGGGAGGATAGCTTTGGGGGGAGGGGTTTAAACCCTATAAATTAATTCATTCTCCATCCATTCTTCTCATCCTATTCCGAAATTACTTATATCTCTTTGGTAATTTTGGTCTTACTCCTTCTCTCTTTGTAATATTTCCTTGTGAAATATATTTTGCAGTGTCCGACGACGTATGCATATTTGGTCAAACCTTGTTAATTTTTTGTGTTTCTTTTATTGCTTTATTTAATTATCCGTTTATTATTTTATCGGGTATAGTTGTTGTGATTTATTGTACTATTAAATTACTAGGACAATTATGGTCAGGTAATACTTAATTTTTAAGTGGTCCGTTGTGACCCACTTCTCTTACTTGAGAACCTATCTAGTGTGATTTTTTAGTACAATAACTTACACGCTATTTGAAATTGCCCAAGCTTCCGCAACACATTTCACATTTCATGATGATACAACGAAACTGCAGAATTTTAACATCTTTTTTATGTGTTCATAAACAACAACTTCACATCGAAAAACAAGTAATTTAAGCCAAATATACAATCAGATTTTAATCTAGTGGAATTCGGTTGTGAGTTGATTAGGTTTAGGTAAGGCTTAATGCACGTTTGGGTGGGATATTGGTGGTTTTTGGATGTTGTCATTGTAGGACTTTATACACAACTAATTATATAATACCTAATTGGCGATGGTAAGAGCGAATACATGAGCCTTATAGTGCACTCAACACTCCAAACGTCCACAACATTTGATTGTGATTTATCCCACATGTTATCTTCCAAGAAATAATTTGTCACCTTGCCAACAATCTCACCCCAAAAATTATCTTTCATGGGAATAAAACCTTTGACATGGACTCTAATATCACTTGTACGACGTCAGACGCAACTAATCGTACCAAAATAATTTGTTGAAATTAAGGGCAATATTTTATCCTTATAGCTTACCTAACACTTCAAGCACTCATTACATTTAATTATGACTTGACCCACATCACATTTTCTACCATACAATTGTTGTCACCTCACCAACAATCTTATGGTTTGGTTGTCCTTGGTTCACCTGGTTTTTGAATGCCAAAACCATAAACTAGATTTTTACCCATGAGTTTGGAGTCCAAATTGTTAGTTTAAAGTTACTTTTTTTTTTATTGATGAACATTAATATATTGAAAAATTGATTAACCGTTAAGAGAAGATAATTTGAATAATGTATATGAAATACCCTCATCGAAGGGTACCTCTTGTGTCTAACAAATCAGTTGAGTTTTGCAGAAATTATTAAGTCTGATACGGGTTATGTCGACCTATTGTTAGTTATGTCGACTAATCCTCTGGCAGACGATAAACTTGTGTCGACTGTTTCCCAGTTATGTCGACTAATCTTTTGGCAGACGATAAACTTGTGTCGACCGTTTTCCAATTATGTCGACCGAAGTTGTTCGAGACAAGAAGCAAAAATGTCGACCACATTTCTACAAGTTCCAGAGGCCATATTTATGTCGACTGCAGAATTATTATGTCGACTGTATACATGTCCAGAGGCCATATTTATGTCGACTGCAGCATTATTATGTCGACTGTATAAATGTCCAGATGTCATATTTATGTCGACTGCAGCATTATTATGTCGACTGTATAAATGTCCAGAGGCCATATCTATGTCGACTTAAGTTCTTCTCAACGACAAATCACTAAATCTTATGTCGACTTATCAAAAGCTATGTCGACCGAACAAGAGCAGAAAAAGAAGATAACCTCCAACGGCTATTTCAGAATGTGTCTAAACGGCTATATCTATGTCGACTGATCACGTACATAAGTCGACTTATCCAGCCTGAGCAGAACGAAATCTATAAATAGCTGCTGAGCTGTGGATTGAAACAACGATTTTTCCAAGAGCAAAAAGAAAGCCGAATTGCTGCCAAATTTTAGAGAATCATTTCATTCTCTCAATCTTTGTATTTATATCTTGTATATTCATTTGTTGATTGAGAGACTCGGTTAGTAACCGAAAAATCTTCGATTAAACTCTGTGAGCGAAATTTGTAAAAGGGGTGACGCCTCTCCTAAAGAAGAGTCGCTGTAAAGGTTTGATTGACACCCGTAAGTCAATCGGAGTGAGCTCAAAGGATTGAGCGGGAAGAATCTTCAAGGAGGTACCTTGGAGCGCGGACGTAGGCAAGGTTGGCCGAACCGCGTTAACAATCCGGTGTCAATCTCTCTCTCTCTCTAACTCTATTAAGTTATTTATCTTTTCCGCATTAGAGTTTTAGATTGAGTAAACCATACGCACAAATTTGATTAAAGTGTAATCATCGGAGAAATTTTTTATTAATCTAATTCACCCCCCTCTTAGGTTAATCTCGATCCTACACAAATAACCAGTAATATTCAGAATCACGCCAAACTAGTCCAAACCAACCTACATTGTACAGTTCGATCTGCAACACAGTTCAAGGTTAATTCTGCCAACCCTAATTGTCAATCAAAGGATATTCGAGACAAAAACTAAGAGAGATCTTATCTAAAAACTTTGTCCTAGTAGTTTGGTCACCTTCGACTCAGTCTTTCGGTGCTAAGATACTATATAAATAATTAAATTATTGTTAATTTAAAAAACTTGAGTTTTTGAGATAATTGGTAATTTGTCATGATATCAGAGCTATATGTCAGATGTTTGATCCTCAACTAAAGAAAAATCTCATTAAAAAACACATCTCGCAACAAAAAAAAAAGACCTACATTTGAGAGGAATACAAATGATTAAATTATTCTTTAACTAAAAGTTTAGACTTTTGAGACAATTGATAATTTGTTAGCCGACAATGATAAAGTCATGCTCGAACTCGGTGGTTCGGCCCCTAGGATTGCAATATTTTCTATGCATAGAAGTTTTTATCCTGCGAATCATCTCTGAAACTCAATTATCTAAAGGACAGTTCTTTTAATTAAAAATGCAGTTTTTATGTCATCCTATTTTTTTATTAATTCTATTAATGCCAATGAATTTAGTGTATACGTTTTATCAATAAATTGTGATAGAAATTAGAAAGGTTTAATATATTATAAATTGATTAAATTTTTTTGATGTTAACTAAATTAAATAAAAATAAAAATCATTAATTTATCTTATTCTATTTTTATAAGAAATTAAAATTAATTAAGTTGACAAAAATTGTTAATTAAATTGATAGATGTCTCAAAATCAAAATAAACATGGTCCAATGGTTATGTTACAATTTAATAAATTTGAAGATGTTAATTAACAATTTTAAAATTTCAAAAATATATGCTGCATTTATTTTAATGTTCGGGGATAAAATAGAAGTTGGCTAGAAACAAGAAAAAAAAAAAGCACGAATAAATATCCATAATCTTTCACTATGACAAATGCTAGCAATAATTGAAAAGAGAGTGACAGCTATAAAACGTGTACAGGTCGGGTAAACGCCTCATTTGATTAAGGCATCAGCACCCTGGATAGGTGTCGCGTCTTATTAAGCATGGTTGGGGGAAGACACGTAAGGGCTTTCCATCTTCCAAAAAAAGAAACAATTTTATTTCACCATTTTGGGTTTATCTGCATCAATAAAATCTTCACTTTTATGGAATGCCCAAATCTTAGGATTTGAAAAGTAGCTGTCTAACACGCACATTCTTGTTCGTGCTTTTAAATCAGGGAAACAAACTTTATGAGAAAGATGAGGTTCATTACTTAGAGAATTGGTAGTCTGAAAATGTCATTTTCATTCTTATTTTTGAACATGGTTGCTAAGAGACAATATGATCTTAATCGCAAATTGTGTTGTCCAACATGTGCAATTGTACTGGAGCCAAACAAGACGAAACTTTCTCGATTATCTTGGTATAATCAGACAATGTGAGTCGATCACAAAATTTGTTTTTAATTGGAGATTGGTCATTAAAACTGATGATTAAATGTCTCAAGTGATTTAATTTGTTAGTCAGTACATAAGTTAATGGTAAATTTGAAATTTAGCTGTTTATTAATGCTGTCGTGATAGTAAAGACAATCGACAAATCCACTGCATAACTGGAAACACCATATTTACAGATCTGCGCAAGGTGTAATGAGCTGTCTTCAAGATGTAAAAAAGAGAGAGATCATCAGATTCTTTTTTACTAAAACGGCCGAAGTGGGTCAAATTGTTTGCACGAAAGTAAATGGAAACTGTTCTTCGTTTTCATACGCTTTAAGTCAATTGTCTAATCTTCATCGCTATTATCTGCTTCTCCTCTTTGATCTCTTTTAGAAAAAGGGACGAATCTTAGTTAAGTTTTCGAGAACATTTTCCCAGGAAAATGTTTTTTTAAAATGGTGTAGGTTTCAGATTCACGCAGAAAACCTAATCAGAGAGTTCTATTCCCATTAATGTTCTTCACCAAACCATCTGTCCTATCCACACTCCCCAACTCCTCGGCTTTAATTGTACCCATCTCCAAGAATTATGGCCCCTCATATTTCACACCATTCTGCAACTACACACACATTTCGCCACCCTCCTCACTCTCTCTCTCTATCTATGTATATATATCACATTATTCCTCTCTCTTTGTTTTTTACTGCAAACTCTCCTCTCTCTCAACATTTCTCTCTCTAGAAGTGGGTCGCAGTTGCAGTCAGCATGGAGGGCCAGAAGATGGCGGGCAATGGAGGAGTGGAGGGAGTGGAGGGCAGAGAGAAGAAGATGGGGTTTGGAGGGTGTGATTTGGTTTTGAGGGTTTTGGCCTTTGCACTGACCTTGGTGGCCGCTATTCTTCTCGGAGTAGATAAACAGACTAAGATTGTCCCTGTCCTCGTTTCCTCCAATCTTCCTCCTCTCAATGTTCCTGCCATTGCTAAGTGGACTTACCTCTCTGCTTTTGTGTAAGTTCTTCTCAGTTCTCTTCTTCATTTCTGCTCTTTATACACAAAATGGAACATATATCTATATATATATGACGTCACTGACTCCAAATCTTGGCAAGTTGATCAAGTGAGAGAAAGAAAGGGAAACAGACAGAAATGAATGACCTACGAAACTTATGTTTAGGCCTGCGTTGATTTTTGGGAGTATATAATCGAAGGTGTTCTAGGTTTTTAGAAAATTGATGGATGAACCCTATGTTGAGGTGGTGTTAGCTAGGTCTACCATAGCGGTGCCTCGAGTCTCGAAGACAACTGTCCACTTGTCATCAAATTTTGGGTAGTTTTGTTCTTTGGCGAAATCTTTGTGGTAAACTTCAAAGAGAGATCTATTCCTATTTTACTCCCATTTTCACCTTTACGATTCTCGCACTATGGGAGGTTAACGCAAATTATGTGATATGAATTAGGTTCCTTTGTTAGCGTTGCTTTCGCAGCATGATTTGCCACACACATGATTTGTAGTAGGACTATGAACATCTATTCGATTTTGGGTTTTGGATCTCTTCTTTTTGGGGGTAGATTTAGCTCTAGGTGCTTTGATTTATGTACATATGTGAATGAATGTGTACTCTTATCTCGAATTGTGAGAGAGTCGACGTGTCGTTTAACATCCTTATACAGTCAGGGGTTAGAAAAACCGACTTAGATTCACTGTTCGGCTTGAATCATGCGGGCCATGCCTGTTTGGGCTGGTTTTAGGGAGGAATTAAACTAGGTTTGTTTCTAAATCTTCCAAAGGACAGGACTCGTGGTTCGGTCGTGGTTTTGTAGGTCAAAAACATGAAAAGCCAACCATGAGTAAAATAATTAACCAAACCTATAACCTATCCAAGATTCAAGAACCCCATATAAATACAATAAAACATATTTATAAATGTTTTAAACAAACTGGAACTAACCTGTGAAATCGGTTCGGTCTGGGCCGGTTCATGGACCCAAACGGACGGTCCATTTCCAATCTAAATGGAACCTTAACCGCACGAGCAATGACGTTTTTTGAAACCATTGTATCGAAGATTTCCCATATTATTGACAAGTCGGACTAACATGGAAACCGCAGGTATTTTGTGATAGCGAACGCAGTATCATGCGCCTACGCGGCTCTATCGCTTATTCTGACGGCCGTCGGCAGAAGAAGCGGCAAGGGCCTGGCTTTCCTAATCATCGTAGCTGACGTCGTCATGGTGGCGCTGCTATTCTCGGGCATCGGAGCTGCAGCTGCGGTCGGCATTATTGGCTACCGGGGAAACTCGCACGTGCAGTGGAACAAAGTTTGCGACGTCTTCGGGAAGTTTTGCAGCCAAGCGGCGGCCGCCATCGCGCTGGCGTTAGCAGGCTCGCTCGCTTACCTTCTGCTGGTCGTGCATGCTGCTTTTCGAATTCAGAAGAAACTCGTGTAAAGACACGCACCCGAGTTAGACTTGTCGTTTTGTTTCTTTCGAGGTTTTGTTGTTCAATGGAGAATGGTGTTCCTTTTTCTTGTGCTCTTGTCGATTGAAGCTTAATTTGATGCTTTTTTTTATATAATTCAACAACCCAAAATGATTAAGATGAAAAAAACCAAATTCAATATGAAAAAAATTCCGAACAGACGCTACGTAATCTATTATACCATTATCTCCCTGTCACCCATCCTTCCACCCACGTCAACGGACGGAGGGTTGACATCAAGTTTGCTCAGCAAGGCGTCCCTAGAGAACCCACCTTTTCCTGCGTTTTACAGAGTGAAAACATGTAAGAGCCTCGTGAGCATAAACAAGATTTAATCTCCAGAAGATCATCGTCTTCTCAAGATAGCTTTTACAGTAAAAGCAAAGAAACTGCAGAAAATAAAGCAAAAACTGCAGAAAGTTCAAGCTTCGATTGAAAATCATGAAGCCCTCCATTATATTCCTGAATAGCATGATAGAGAGAGAGAAGTAGACGGAGAAATGTGTGTATAAGCCGTACAGAAGTGACAAGACTCAGAAATCCATGATATAGGAGAGAGACATTAACAATGGAAGAATAAAAGCATAGCAGTCCCAATAACCTTACTCTCCTACAAATAGTGCACCCAAAATGGACCCTCTTCGTCTTCCTCTAATCCATTCTATACAATACACAAATACCCGAGCCAACGGAGGATTATTTGATTGCCAATGGAGGATATTCCCCCCTCCTGCTTCTGATGAGCACCGTTTCTGTCGAGTTTTGAAGATTCGAGTAAATCAAAGCCTGATTCACTCGTTCGAACTATCGAAGCTACCAACCGAACTTGTTTTCTTCTTCTCCCTCCAATTTTCACCCCACACTTTTGCCTCTGCCACTGCCCGTTCTCGATCCAGATCGCGGTTCCTCATAGTTTCTCGCGCTCTCCCAGTACTAACAGTTACAGGGCTGTAAAGATATGATTCTTGAGATTCAGACTCATCCACCCCCCATTTTCTGCCGGACCCTCCACCAGTTTCCATTTTGCTAAGCTCTCCTCCGGTGCTCATCTCCCTCTTCCTAAAATCAGGTGAGTTTTTATGGGTCAAAGGAGAGCCCATGTGAGAGCCTCGGTCGTTCGGGCTATCCAGTCCGTCGGGCCCGCCTCTTCGGTCGTTTCGGTTTCTCAGCGTCGATGCACCAACGCGATTGCTTTGAGAACCAATCACATTGGGATCGTACGTTTGAGAGGCCAAATAAGTGAGAGCAGTGACAACATCCCCTATTAGAGGCCTTGTGGCTGCTTGTTCTTGCAAACACATTGCTGCAACAGCAAGGGCTTGATAAAGTCCTCTCATTGGGTATCGCCCTTGTAATAGTGGGTCTGCCATTTTTGGAAACTTTCGTCGATCCTTGAAAAGTGGCCGAGCCTGTAAAAAAAAAAAGAACACATTGCTTGAAGTTAATCCAGAAGGCAATAAAATCACCTGATAATATCGTAAACAAGACAAAAATCGAGAAACAAACAATCTAAAAATTATTTTGTTCATCTAGAAATGTATAATTTGTAGTTATTAATGTATCTCTAATCTGCATCCACTCATTGTGCCCCTAGAATGAAAAAAATGCAGAAAAATAGAAATGTAATGCTAGTTTTACATTTTTAACATATCTTCTTATTATTCACGTTGATATATCGAATTGTAATTGGTGCAATAAATATTATAAATAATTATCTTATTTTTATTACATTAAATACAATTTAACTAAATTAATCACAGCTTGATACGTCAACGTATATAATAAGAAGTTATGCTACAAAAGTAAACTTAATACTACTCAAAAAGAAAAAAAAATGCTTACCCAGGCAACAAGATTATGCTCTCCAGTGGCACGAGTATTATCAATAGCCTTCCGACCAGTGATAAGCTCGAGAAAGACAACTCCAAAGCTGTACACATCTGACTTTAGGGTGAGCTGGCCAGTCATTGCATACTCTGGAGCACAATAACCATACGTCCCCATCACTCGTGTAGAGACATGAGTCTTATCCCCAACCGGGCCCAATTTAGCAAGACCAAAATCAGACAATTTCGGGTGATAACCTTCTTCTAGAAGGATGTTTGATGACTTCAAATCTCGGTATATAACTGGAGGGTTTGCTTGATCGTGTAAATACTCCAATCCCTTTGCTGCACCCGCCGCGATCTTCATTCTTGTGCTCCAATCCAAGGGCTCCTTATCTTGTGAAAGATCTAGAAGCACAAGATTAAAAAACAAATGGTCAGAGCAATAAAAAAAAAGATAAATAACAATTTAGACTATGAACTATGTAGGTAGTTGAACTATGTTGGTACTTGCAACGAATATCTTGAACTCTAAAAGTCATCGATGAACATTTTGTACACTACCATAATTGTAACACCTTCTTGTCATGTTTTTTTGCAAATTTTAATGAAGTTTGTTAATTTAATTAACACATTTTATTTTTAAATTATAATAAAAATATTGAAAAGACTATAAATTTGTAAAAAGAAATTATTTTTTATAATGTTAAATGAGTTAGAATTAGGAAAAAAAGTTATTATAAGAGGTCTATTGCAATTATAATAAAGTTCAAAGTGTCCATTTACAACTTATAAAATTCAACGTATCAGTTGTAACTACCATCATAATTCAAGGTCTAAATTGTTATTTTATCCAACAAAAATATAAACGTGTAAACCAAAAACCAGAAAATCTTTTGCTGTAGATTTGATCAATTACTACATTGGGTTTAACAGTTGACAACAATCCTAGATTGTCTCCCTCGCCATTCAACCATTTCGGATTGGCAAGTTAGTAGTTCCAAAATTTACTATCATTGTCGATATTTTAAGTTTTTCATATCCGCGTAGTACTTAATATACCGTGTAAATGATCTTCCAAAGATCCCAAAGGCATGAACTCATAAACAAGAAGGCGTTGATCCCCATCGGCACAATAGCCAATCAAGTTGACAAGATTTGGATGGTGTAGAAGACTGAGCATTAGAACCTCCACAAGAAATTCCCGATTTCCTTGCAGGCCATTTCGATCAAGCTGTTTCACAGCAACTACCTGCATTATCATAATATGCTTTTGAGATTTATTAACTTCAACTCGAGAACAAAATTCCCAACAATTCAAATCACAATGAGCCATTTAATGAAGGATCCAAACTATCTTGACTTGCCTGTCCTGTGCTCTCCAAATGACCTTTGTAAACTCGGCCGAAACCTCCTTCGCCTAGTAAGCATTCCGGCTTAAAATTTTTTGTTGCAGCTGCAAGTTCTCGAAATGTGAAGGTTTGAGCTGCAATATGAGCCGTTGGCCCATCTTTTGGAACGGTAGATTCCTTCTTTGGATCATTACTGCTTCGTGATTTAGATTTTTCTACACATCAAGTCAATCGTACATTAAAAAAATCTCCGGTTCCTTAAGCAAAAGAAAATGTTATTTGTCGGTCGTGCAAAACAATTTAGCAGTTGGAATCAAACACCAATAAGTTTTCAAGTCGAGCAATTCTTAGGGATAAGGCCAACCAGCAGAAATCATCTATGAGATTAAATGCTCATATCAACATTGAAATCACTTGCTTAAGTTCTTTACCAAGCAGATTTAGAATGCCATACCCTCTCGAAAGAGGAAACCATGAGCTAGAAGCTTCACCAGAAACTAAATAATGAAACTATGGATAGAGTTTGTGTTTTTCAATACTAAGCACAGATTTCAGAGAGAATTATGGAACCCAATTCAAGAACAGAGAATTGTAACAACTTCAGAAACAAGATAAAACAACACGAAGAAAGCGCTGGGCCTTTCAAACTAGATGGAATTGTGCTATCAGTTATCAGCAGAAGAGTATAATTGCAAAACATCGAATCCCAATTCACTAAACGCATCAACCGACAGGAAATCCACAAGCAAAACAATCCAAATTCCAGTTAATAAAAGGTGTAATACCTGAGCCAACCCGGGTGATGTGGTGAATCTGAGCAGCAGAGCCATCCTTGAACGAATCCTTCTTAGTTGCTTCCTTTTCGGCAGTACCCTCTTTCACAGATGATCTCAAACATGGAAAGCACCCACCCATACCAAAATCTAAGCGAATTTCAAGCCACCCAGAGAAAATTTTACTTGTATAAATTAAGGGACACTGTACAAACACCAATTCATCTCCAAGCCCCCACAACAGCTCATCCAGGAAATGTTCGACGAACCCATTTCGGAATTTCGCCTAGCCCGCTTCCTCCCCCTCTCTCGGTGATCCTCGGCAGCCAATTGAAGATGAAAAACAGTAAGAACCCACCAATTTTCTGCCGAAAGCAGATCACCGAATCGACGAAACAGATGCAGTGAAACACAAGGTAAAGAGAAAACAGAAGGGAATAGAGGATTGAAGGGCTGGTAAATGGATACGAAATTAACAAGTAGATGGGTAATTAGGACCAGATTGGATATCCTGCGATTAAGACGAAGAAAAGAAAGTGAGTAGTTTGAGAACCCCGTCGACATGTGAATTTTTACAAGGCGCTGTAATAACATCATCACGGTCGGGAAAGTGGGGTCCTTTTAAGGGATGTGCCTCCACTCTTGTGATGGACATTCTCAGGACATGTTCTTACAATATTCAAAATCTCATAGTGCTCCAAAATTGTTGTTAAGTCTAAATTTGTAGCAAATTTCAATCTGAAGAAGAATCAAAGTTGGGACAACGAGCTTCGGTTTGAACTTTCCAGCAAGATCCAGAGATAATCAATCAAAGTTCTTGTTAAAACTCATTGCAATAACATAGAATGGCCTTGATCGGACATCGATTAACCTGTTTTTAATCAAAATACCGACAGAATCTCATAGAAGACTCGTGCCAGTCTCACTTTTCCACAGAAAATCAGCTCCAGGTCCAAGGCCCATGGGCACTCGACCTGGCCATGCATTTTAAAGGATCCGGCGGTGCCCAATCCAGTTATGACACGGAATTTAATTTCTTTTGTTATGTCTCTCACCCTGGGAGGTGAAATACGTTACCATTTCTTGATGATTTAAGTAATACTTTGATATAAAAATACCAGTAGTTTTGTTAAATAATTGTCAAATGTCCTTATAAGATCGATAAAATAGTCCAAAAGTTAAAATTTGTACGATTTTATTCTATTTTAACTAAAGTAATAACGATAGAGTTAATTGTTTTTATTTTACATTCTTATTTTAAACGTCGATGTTTTAAATATTAATCAATTTAATCAAAATAATATTAATATATCAAAATATAAATATTTTTAATTAATTTTACAAGATTAGAGAGATTTAAAACGACATTCAACACAGAGTTGTCAAATGAGTGTACCCATAATTAGGTTGATTTTTTACGCCTAAGGTTTCAAAAATCGTTAATTCATTTGATTATTTCCATGATCTTGGTACCCGTATTTCTAGTTCACGAATGTGAAATTAATCTAGCACTTCCATTTTATTTTGTTAAAAATAATTAAAATAGGCAGACTGAACTCATAATTTTCATTAAAAGACGGAGGGCGACTGTCACACTTAATATCATCGCAAACTCACGTGTTACTTTCCGACCAAATTATGATGAAATTGGATTGGTCCCGAAGGTTACGATCATGTGACATATGCACACATGGACATGGATAAGCATATATTCTAGGTATTGTGATTCCCCCAACTAGGTTTTGACACTAGTATAAATTCGATACAATCGTCATCAATTTATCGATTCTTTACTTTGCTGTTAGATTCTTTGCATCCTTTCGAAATCCATCTGTTTTAAATTGAATTCTACAAAGAAATAGAGAACATGATTCTTTAGTTAGAGAAGGGGAACTTGCCCTCTCCTTTTTTTATTAAAAAAATATTAATTTAAGTATATAATTTTCTTTTAGTATTTATGACGCCTAACAAGCTTTAGTTTCTACTTAAATCAAAATCCTCATTTCAATAATGGTGAATCAAACAATAATCGAAATTAATTATTTAAAAAAAATGTGAAACGGAAGATACTAAAATGTAATTACGGCCACATTTTTGGATCGCCATCACGAGCATTATACAAAATGTAACGTGCTAGTAATGTTTTTTTCGAAGAACAAATGTACAAGCACCGTACCTTTACCCAACCTTAGAAAAAAAAAACCCTAGTTTGGGAGTGTGAAGCCAAGATCCGTCCACAAATTTCTCTCTTTTTTTAAAGCTAACGTTCCTTTTCTCCATCTTGTTCTAACTTCTAGTGACGCACCACCTATTCATCCTATATTCTTTCCCCATCTTATCTTCCCCAAATTCCTTTCCCATTCTACTTACCTCATCTACATCTTTTCTCTTCTTCAATTACGATATTGCGTCCAGTTTTGTATTTTCGTAGATGACGAGTGTGACAACTTGGGTTTGGAATCGTTTCAGTCAAGCTCAACAGATTGGTTTTTGGTTATGAAAATAGAGTTGAAAACGAATCCGAAATCGAACTTCAATTGCCAAAATTAGACCAAATATTCACTTTGGTTCATGTTGATTTTATTTTTAATTGTGAGAATTAAATCAATAAATTTTAAAAAAAGGTACTTAAGAAATCAATTTCTGGTTAGTTGAAATTTAAAAAAGAACTCACGAAAAAAGAACTGGACCTAGCCGAATGTCCGGGATGGTTTAATAACTTACCTAAACTAAACCAATCGGTTTTCGGTTTTGCAGATATATGAGTCAAAAGTTGACCCAAAGCCCGAAGAAAATTTTTGGTTCGGTTCAGTTTTTGAAATGATGTTATTTTTAAATTTAAAATTAAAACAATAAAAAAAATCAATTTTACTCAAGCTTTTAACTTCAATATTCATTTATCAGTATTCTGATTGACGTAAAACCTATAATACCAAACTTAAAGCCAAATTCAGAGACACAAAGGAAAAGAGGAAGTGACTTAGAGACGGTCAAATAACCCTAAAATGCCTGGCCTTTGGCATTGAGAATGAGCCGGCTATGGGGATGGATGCTTCGTCAATATCGATCTCGATGCAGCCTTTTTTGAGATGGTGGCTAGTGGGCATGTGAAATCCAAATCAATGAAAAAAGAACATGTCTTTTTTCTCTCATCCGAAATCTTAAATAAGATGCTTGTAGATTTGTACGGCTTTGCCATTGCCATAGAAGAAGAATCGTCGAAAAAAAGAGATCGATAGCCTTCGATTTATAACATTAAATACAAGACCGTTCTTCAAACTAACACGAGAGATTATGAATATGTGAGATTAGTGAGATGAGTTGAGAGCATATAGTTTTTGCGAGGTAGAAAGAGGAATCGCACATAGATTGCGAAAGATGGGATAACGTTGGGGACCTCAGAAGGCGTATCGGGTTTTTTCTTTCTGTACGGAAAATTATCGGATGGAGACTTGCAAAATTTGCGAATGTATTTGCGGATCTTAATCCGTGTTTTCCTCTGCCCGTGGTTGTTTATGCAAAAACCGCAAATTTCATTTTAACCTTCATAATTAGGGTTCTTGTGTTCTTTTCTATTTATGAAAATCTTACTATTCACATCGTATTTTATTTTTTCAATTATCGTTATATTGCTAAAAACATTGATAATTATAACTCGATCGAAATGAATAGACAATGTTTGAATCAAACGAGAGAAAGAATTGAGAAACTTCATTTTTATCGTCTGTCGTCCAGTTGAGTAACGTTGAAAAATCCTTATTTTTGTCATTGCAGTTCTACTTGACGACGCTTAACACACATGGTGAAGGTTCCTTGGACTTATTAACAATAATTTGGTGCCACTTCCCAAATTTGAATCGAAATAAAAAAGGGTTCTCAATTGGATAAATCCAATCCCTTTCTCCAACCCAGCAGATGCCTCCTAGATAGCAACAGCTGAAAATCCAAATCTAAAATCTCACTATATCCTCCAGCTATTCCTCGATATGGAATCCATAATTACGAATTTAATATATATATATATATATATACTTCTTACTTTTTATATTCTCTCGCTTTCTGCCACTGACTGGTGTGAAAAAGTCAGAATAACAAACGAAAAGAAGTAAGATAATAATAAAAAAAAAAATTAAATAAAGAAGACATTGTACGTACGTCCTAGAAAAATTGTAACTATCCGATAAATTTATTCTCAGTCTCGTAGACGAGCTGCCAGAAGTCATGTATAAATAAGGCCTTCCAGCAAGCACAAGTCGCCACGAACAAAATCACAAGTCTCTGCATAAACTGCAGCATCATCATAATCATCATCGGAGCTGCATTTCCAACCCAGTTCATCTTTTTTCGAAGCATTTAAGGTTGTTCTTTCCGGACTCAAATGGCAACGGAAACGGTGAAAAGCCTGGTATCGGAGAGAGCGGTGGTGATCTTCAGCAAAAGCAGTTGCTGCATTAGCCACGCCGTCAAGAGCCTGGTCTGTGATTTTGGGGTCAACCCGGCAGTGTACGAGCTGGATGAGTTGCCACGTGGACGAGAGATCGAGCAAGCCCTAGCCCGGCTGGGCTGCAGCCCTACGGTTCCGGCAATCTTCATCGGCGGCGAACTGGTCGGAGGAGTGAACGAGGTGATGAGCCTTCACCTCAAACGATGCCTGATCCCAATGCTTAGGAAGGCTGGAGCTTTATGGGTTTAAGTATTACCAAAACCAAAAATCCTAACTTGAAAAAGCATTGCAAGAGCTAATAAATAATCAAGGCTACATTATGCTATAGTATATCTAGATTATCCTTTTTGTCACGTAGTTTACTCTCCAATGTTAAACTTAAATATATGAAAAAATGATCTTTTTACTCATTAGGGTTTTATCACCTTGTTCGTTTTACTAGCTGCACAAACCAGACTATAATGCTTGCTACTCAATAAATGGGAAATTCCTGCTGTTCTTCCTTCAAACTAACGACATGGCATTACATTCTCTCTCAAACTAATGACATGGTCTTGTATATGAGACATGAACTTGGTCGGAAATACTGGAGATTCACCGTCTTTCATTGTTTGAGGGTTATTCATTGGATATGCTCACCGTCGTTTCAGCTACGTCGTTTTGACGGCAATGTAGTTACTAATTTGTTTTCAAGATAATGCAGCCTGTGGTTTATTTTTCAAAGCTTGATAAGGAAGAAGATATGTGGAATGAAAATCTTGGGCATTTTTCAATCTCCCATAACCAGGAAAATACCACCATAAAAATACATTCCGCTACTATAAATAAATTGCAGTTTCTAAGCGTAGCAAAAATTTGCTGCGAAGATCAGACCATGGATTACACATCTGACAGAACAACCATTTACAAGTGACGCAAGGTTTTCAGACTTAAAAGGATGTCTTTAGTTTTGCTAGGTTGCATGTAGTTTTGGTTCAAGTTCTCGACGCTCTCGTACAATTCACCCCGACAGCCAACCATTGACGACGAAGCTTCACCACCGTTCCAAGAGGCAAGGTGAGAACAGTATATAAGAAATCAATGAACTCTTTGCTGTTGGTTGTCGATAAGGGGCTTCAAGCTTACCCTCTTTTCGGCCATGATCCAGCCTCGCTTCTTATCTTAGCTCTCGTCTTGGATATGGAAATAACACAATGGCGAGTAACTGGTCTTGGGAAAAAAAGAATAGGATAATTTCTATAACCGAATAAATGTGGAGAGTACTGATCAGGATAATTTCCAGAAAATTGCTATTGGTAATTTCCTAGACAGAATTATCTTTCTAAGTATGTTCCCAGAAAAGGCTCGAGGGTCACAAACAGACCACTTAAATTTCAGTCTCCTTACACAGAACTTATTTACACAGTACAATTACACCACTAACCAGACAGTATGAAAAATGGTAGCAACGGGATCCGAAAAATACCAAGAATATTTTCCTACACCGTTAAAATATAACGGCCAAGAAACAAGAGAAATATCTATCAAAATAGACACCAAGAATTTTACGTGAAAACCTAAATCGCGAAAAACCACGAGGACCGAGTCCGGAAATATCTCACTATGAAAAATAGGAATTTACAATATTTTTCTAGAAATCAAATATTTCTAGAAAATATTCACTAAGAGAAATTCAACTATCTTAAAACTCTCATTGTGCACAAAAGTATCACACCTATTTTTCTATTGCGCTCTTTCTTTTCTCTCCCTCTTCTGGAGAAGCCTCTTCATCTTCTCTTCTTTCTCTCTTCTTCGGATGCTCTCTAGGGATGAATCTCTTCACTCCCTGCATGGGGGAGCAGCCTACCTCAATTTGAGGTAGACTGCCGTGAATGGAGACTTTTAAGTCTCCATTCACATTATGTGGGTCCCTCACCATTAAGGAGGGACCCTACAAACTCCCCCGCCCGACTTATGGTGAGGTTTTCCAATCCTGCTGAGTCTCTACAGAATTCATGTTTGCTTCTCTGCAGTATTTTTGTCATCATGTCTGAGTCATTGTCATCCGTGTGAACTTTCTCAAGGTACACTTGTTTGTTCTCAAGGACATCCTGTATCCAATAATACTTGATGTCTATATGTTTTGACCTCGAATGAAAGCTTGAATTCTTGCTCAAATGTATAGCACTTTGACTATCACAATACAAGACATATTTATCTTGTCGATGTCCAAATTCTGTCAGAAATTTTTGCATCCACAAAATTTCTTTACAAGCCTCTGTAGCCGCAATAAACTCAGCTTTTGTCGTAGATAACGCCACTGATTTTTGTCTCTTAGATTGTCATGATACAGCTCCCCCTCTAAATGTAACCAAATACCCTGATGTTGATCTTCTAGAGTCAATATCTCCAGCCATGTCAGCATCAGTATAACCTATTAGTAAAGGCTCTTTACTTCCAAAACACAAACTGAATCCAGAAGTACCATTAAGATACGTAAGAATCCACTTTACTGCATTCCAATGCTCTTTGCCCGGATTTGATAGAAATTGACTGACTACTCCAACAGAATGTGAAATACAAACCATGACATACATTAAGCTACCAACTGCTGAAGCATATGAAATCTTCTGCATTTCTGTCTTTCCTTCTTCAGTAGAAGGAGTTATTCAGAAGTAAATTTGAAGTGTTTCACAAGTGGAGTGCTAACTGACTGCGCCTTATCCATATAGAATCGACTGATAACTTTCTTAATATATTTCTCCTGCGATAGCCATAATTTTTCATTCTTTCTATCGCGAGTGATATTCATCTCGGGTATTCTTTTTGCCGATCTTAAATCTTTCATGGCAAAAGACTTGTTAAGTTCTTGCTTTAACTTAACAATCTTTTCTCTATCTGGGCCCACAATCAGCATGTCATCGACATAGAGTAGGAGGATATTGAATGTTCCGTCTGTGAACCTTTTCACGAACACACAATGGTCTGATGAAGTTTTCCTATATCCTTGATGAACCATAAATGAATCAAACTTCTTGTACCATTGTCGTGGGGCTTGCTTTAGTCCATATAGACTCTTCTTCAATCTACAAACCAGATGTTCATTTCCTTTGACAATGAAACTTTCTGGTTGTTCCATGTAGATTTCTTCTTCAACTTCACCATGCAAGAAAGTAGTCTTTACATCGAGTTGTTCGATCTCCAAATTTTGACTTGAGGCCAATCCAAGCACCACTCGTATGGATGACATTTTCACAACAGGTGAAAATATTTCTTCAAAGTCAACACCTTTCTTCTGATCAAAGTCTTTCACGACTATTGTGCCTTATACTTTGGTTGTGAACTTTTATCTTCAAATTTGAGTCTATATACTCATTTGTTCTTGAGTGCTTTTCGCCCCTTAGGAAGCTCAACCAACTCATAAGTATGGTTTTCATACAATGATGTCATCTCATCTTGCATCGCATCTATCCAGTTCATTTTTCGATGATGTTCCATAGCCTCCTCATATCACTCAGGTTCGTCACCATCGGTGATCATCACATACTCGTTTCTAGAGTATCTACTCTATGGTTGACGATCTCTTGTTGACCGCCTTAACTCTACAGCTCGCTCCCGAGAAAACTCAATTTCTCTTTGGTCAACATCTTCAACTGCTCGTTCACTAGATTCTCCAGCATCTCCCCCGTCAAAAGTTGATTTTTCCATATCAACTCTTACAAGATGTTCACTAGTGATTTCAACATCTCTCTTGTCTTCAAATGTTTGATCTTCAAAGAAGACAACATCTCGGCTTCTGACAATTTTCTTGTCAGTTTGACTCCAAAGCCTGTATCCGAATGCATCACTCCCGTATCCAAGGAATATGCATTCCTTAGCTTTGCTGTCCAGTTTTGACCTCTCGTCTTTTGGAATATGGACGAACGCTCTACATCCAAACACTTTTAGATGCTCATAAGAGACGTCTTTTCCTGTCCATAGTCTGTTTTACACTTCTTCATTCAGAGGTGCTGATGGAGACATATTGATGATAGTTACTGCAGTCTTCATTGCTTCTCCCCAAAAAGTTTTGGGAAGTTTTGAATGTGATAACATGCACCTTATCTTCTCCACGATCGTTTTGTTCATTCTTTCAGCAACACCATTTTGTTGAGGAGTCTTTGGAACTGATCTTTCGTGTCTGATCTCGTGCATCTTGCAGTATTCATCAAAGGATCCCATATATTCACCACCATTGTCTGTGCAGATGCATTTTAACTTCTTTCCAGTTTCTCGCTCGGTTTGAGCATGAAATTGTTTGAAAACGTTAAACACATCGTCTTTGGTTTTGAGTGTGTAAGCCCAAACTTTTCTGGAGTGATCATCAATAAATGTGACCATGTATAAAGCACCGCCTAATGTTTTTTAGACATAGGACCACAGACATCTAAATAGATTGCGTCTAACACATTTGGTTTCCTTGATGCATAATTCTTTTTGAAGGAAATTCTTTGTTGTTTTCCTCCCAAACAATGAATACAATTTGGCAAAGATTCATGTCTGAGATGTGACAAACATTCTCTCTTGCCAAGTAGTAGAAGTCTATTCTCGCTCATGTGACCAAGTCGTCTGTGCCATAACTTCATTGATGAGTTATCTTGGGCAGTATTTACAGCTACTTCCTTTGTTGTTGCTTGAGTCACATACAAACTAGACTCTTTGATTCATCTCGCTAATACTAGCGAGCATTTGCTAAGTTCTCATTTACCATTAGCAAATTTACTCTTGTAACCTGCATCATCAAGAGCACCAACTGATATAAGATTCAGTCGAATATCTGGAACATGTCGGACATCTTTAAGCACCATCTCGCAGCCTGTGTGAGTGTGGATACAAATGTCACTTTTTCAACTATTTTGGAAACCTGATTGTTTCCCATTTTGACAGTGCCAAAATCGCTACTGGTGTAAGATGTAAAATATTTGGATTTTGCCGTAACATGATAAGATGCACCAGAGTCACACACCCAACATGATTTTTGAGTCATGATGTTGACAGCATCTTCACATATAATTACATCTTCACCATCAGAACCAGCCGCAGCTGTACTCTTTGTCTCTCCTTTAACACCTTCTCCATTTTGTTCTTTCTTCAATTTCCAGCAATCTTTTTTTATGTGGTCTGTTTTATGACAATGATAGCACTTAATCCCCTTTTTGCTTTTTGATTTTACCATTCTTGACGTGCTGGCTCCAGAAGCCCCACGTTCTCTTGATCTTCCTCTTACTATTGATAAGACCTCCATGGAAGCACGTTCTTTGTTCTTCGGTCTGCTTTCTTCGTCTAGAACAGCAGCTGCAACATCTTTGAACGTCAAAGTTTTTGCAGTACCGTTGGTCAAATTTATAATCAGGTGATCGTACGAATCTGATAAACTTTGAAGTAAAAGTTCAGCTCTTTCATTTGAGTCGATTTTGTGCTCAATTGCCGTGAGTTGCGAGAACAAGGTGTTTAGGATATTGATGTGGTCTGTGACCATTTTCGACTCTGACATCCGAAGAGTATATAATTTTCTTTTTAAGAAAATTTTATTATGATTTGACTTTGCTTCATATAACTCTGTCAGCGTATCTCATATCTGCTTAGCGGTTGTCAGTTCTGTGATACCTGACAGAATTTCATCTGCAAGAGCAAGATGAAAAATAGCGGTAGCATCCCCTTCCGCTTTGATCCACTCTCATCTTCAACATTCGTCGGTCTATCACTGATGGCTATAACACAGTCATCTCTTCGTAATAGCCCTTATCTTTAATTTCCATAGCGAAAAATAATTTCTATAACCGAAGAAACGTAGAGAGTACTGATCAGGATAATTCCTAGGAAACCGCTCTCGGCAATTTTATAGACAGAATTACCTTTCCAAGTATATTCCCAGGAAAGGCTGGAGGGTCACAAACGGACCACTTAAATTCCAGTCTCTTTAAACACTTACACAGTACAATTACACCACTAACGAGACAGTATGAAAAATGGTAGTAACGCGATCCAAAAAATACCAAGAATATTTTCCTACACCGTTAAAATATAACAGCCAAGAAACAAGAGAAATATCTATCAAAATAGACACCGAGAATTTTACGTGGAAACCCAAATCGGAAAAAACCACGGGACCGAGTCCGGAAAGATCTCACTATGAAAACTAGGAATTTACAATATTTTTCTATAAATCAAATATTTCTAGAAAATATTCACTTAGAGAAATTAAATTTTCTTAAAATTCTCAATGTGCACAAAAGCACCAAACCTATTTTTCTATTGCGCTTTTTCTTTTCTCTCCCTCTTCTCAAGAAGCCTCTCCCTCTTCTCTTCTTTCTCTCTTTTTCGGATGCTCTCTAGGGATGAATCTCTTCACTCCCCGCATGGGGAGCAGCCTACCTCAAGGAGGGACCCTACAACTGGTGGGTCATGAGAAGATGGTATTGCACGAGAATTCAGTGAGTTTGTGGGATCAGAAAAGATTTGAAAGTTCACTGAGTATATTGTCTTCCAATGAGTTTGTCAGAAAGGTACGGAGGAGGGTATTCTTCCTGCCGGCCGGCCGTCTCTGGAGCGGTGCAGCCCGGTTCACGTCATTTCATTATCTTCTCAGAAAAATCAAGCTTCTATGTCTTTCCTTTTTCATTTATTTATTTCCTATTTTACTGAAATACAGATGAATTTTCAGAAATATAACTTCCATACATATGCCTTAATGTTGGGTGTAATGCGTGTGTCGTTATTAAACCGCAAGTGCACAGTTTACAAGTAATATAAAAGATATCGATCCCTCGAGGAAAACTAGTAAAATCTTCTTTAAAAAATCAATGTGAAAACCGGATTGCTCAATAAAGTTGTAAATGAGTTTTTTAAATTCTAAAATAAATTGCAAGTGTATAAGATAAGATGGAAGATGTGAGAAATAATGTCAAGAAATTAGCACAAAAAAAGGTAAGAAATAATATCGATGAGAAAGCGTGGTCGGATTGATCTTTTGTTGCTGGAATCCTCGGCCACAGCGGAGGCTACGGCTGCGTTGCAGAACGATTGACTGAAATCGAATCATCGAATAACCGGGGCTGGCATGGCCTCCGATTTTTCTTCTTTCCTCACTCCCTTCCGTACATACGGTAAGGAAAATAAGTTCAGAATATCCATCATCGACTTTTACCAAAAACAGAATATAAATGAAGAGTAAATCAGTCTATTAA